>OY856388.1:11009686-11609686 GCA_963693495.1 Malacosoma neustria
CTATATCTTTTTTTAAATATCGGAATAAGATTGATTGGTACTCGTATTTAATTTATTGAACCGGTATTTAATCTAAGATCGGGAATACCACTAATTTAATCACTTGAGAATTATTTTATCGGTTGCTTTAAGTGATATAAACTACCATAGCAAATGAAACTTATCCTGTTTTTGAAGTCTTGCGCATACCACATATGGATTAACTCGTCCTTGTGCAAACAATTTGTTATAACAGACGTGCGCTTTACTTGATTTATGTTAAATAATCATTAGTGTCCGACCGAAACTGGTTTTCCGGCCGAAACCGAAACCGAATATTCGGCCGTGGGTTCAGTTTCGGCCGAAACCGAAACTCACGTGCCATGCTACCTCCGCCAGGCCCTGGCAGGAGGGGTAGACCTTAAAAGTGCTGGCTTTACCTCGTAAAGGGTGATTCGTGCCAATGGATTGACTACCAGGGATGCCGAAGACCGTGCGAAGCGGAGAAGAAAAAGTCAGAAAGCGGACCCCGGGCACCGAAGTGAAGATTTGGGTTACAAAACCGTGATTTAACGCTGGGATGATGATGATGATGAATCGTCAATTAAAATAAATACTAATAATACTTAAGGTTATCTATGATATTTTGTTAATTATAATGCTTAAATGTATGTATTAATTTTAACAAAACATCGTCAATCATTTTAATCATTATCTGGGGTTTTCCCCTCAGTATACACGTGCACTTGTGCACATAATAACGCCGGCGATCATGTTACCAACATAAAAATATTTACACAGAGTTGAACATGAGTTTTTTAATAACAATTTAAATGTAGGAAATATTTACTGTTATTTTCAATACATAAAAACAAGCCCAATCTTCGGTGTCGTGAGGACCGCTTAATTCATTTTTCGTATCCACACCGTGATCGTGTAGACCGTGCGCCTTCAATATTTTTGGCAGTGAGTACATTAACTCGCATTATCCATCACGAAGCCAGGCCACCAATCCAGGCCGCTTTTTGGGTCTACCCTTCCTACCAGCGCCAGGTGGGAGCAGCATGAGTAGACATTTAAGCCGGTTTTCTACCGCAAGTGCAGCGGACCCATTAAGGACTCCGTTCAACTAGCAAGAGTAAACTGCTTACTTGTGTTGCCACCAATAAATAGTCAAGCGGAAAGCACTGATCGAGCCAAAAGAGTTGAAATGAACTAGCCCAGTTCTAGGCAGCGGAGCTGAGTCATTACAGCGTCATCAAGGAGTTCGTTTGACTCGCAATGACAAATTACATAGAAGTGTTTCCACAGAAAAAGAGTGAGAGAGGCGGATCGCACGAGTAAAGAGTGGAGAAACGAGTCCGCTAAGCCAAGGTCTCGACAACTAGTTTGAAACGGACTTATTCGCAGTTTCCGAAACGCTTAGTTGTTAAATTTTTCATCGTCTAAATCATCTTCCTCCTTGAGTCGTGTACCTCATTACTGAGGGTCGTGATTCCCCTTATGAAAAACCAGTTTCTCTTTTATAATGTTCCTCCACCTGTGCCTGTCCTTGGCGTGGTGGAGTGCATCATGCAGCTTGGTGTTCAGCGTTGAGCGAATTTGGTCAGACCATCTCACCGAGCTGCGACCCCTCGGCCTCCTGCCATCCATTTTGCCGGTAACAATCAGTTACTCAAGGTTATGTCCTTCCTTCCGAGCAATGTGGCCAAAGAACTCCAGGACCCTTCGCAGGCAGGTAGTGGAGAGCCTGGTTTTGATGTTGAGTTCCTGCGTCCACGGAATCTGAAGCATCCTCCGCCAACACCACATTTCGAAAGCTTCAATGCGATCACGGTCAGCCTTTCGCAGCGTCCATGTTTCCGAGCCGTAACTAAAGATTGAGAACAACAGAGATCCTCACCAGTCTCATCTTTGTTTTCCGAGATATGTTACGGTCCCTCCATATACGCTGCAGCTGAGTCATTGCGCTCTTGGCCATACCGATACGTCTCCTGATTTCTTTCTCACATGAACCTGTGTTGCTGATGGTAGCCCCTAAGTAGATAAAGTCATCTACGCTTTCAAGAGCTAGGGCACCTGTAAACTGGAGTGATTTGGCACGTCACCACGTCTAAATCATAGAATAGCCTATATTCCCCTTTCAAGGTTCATTCTCGAATATGCTGGCATAAACAAACTCTTCATTTTGTGCCTTATTTTCTGTGCTTATGCTACAAATAACATGTACTTTTTTTGTATACATAATCACTGTCTTCACTTGATTCCGTGTCACTCGACAACATTGCGAATTTGCAACAAAACACGACTTTAAGTTAAGCAACCAGTTTAAAACACCAGCTGAACTCGCTCTCTGTGGAAATTGTGTGTGGAAATCCTATTTCATTTCCCATTTTCCATTCAGCTCGCTCCGCTCATTTCTCTTTCTCATTATCCTTTTGCAGTGGAAAACAACAGACAAAACTCTTTGTTGGTGGAACGCAAACCTATTTCATATAAACGGAGTCCGTCCCGCCTAACCAATTCCCGCTCATACGCGGTGGAAAACCGGCTTTAAGACCTACGTAAGGGGCCGGCGGCTGTAAAAGGTTGCTTTATCACCGCAATGTCACACTGCTGCGGATTATGAAGTCCTAACGGGGTTTTTCCGCGTCACCTTACACATCCACCGCAACTTACATACATATGTCTGTGACACGTAGTTTCTGCTTGATTCGCTCAATCATCCGCCAAGTTTCAAAATTAATTTAGTTAAATGTGTTAAATTATGATATCGTTGAATTAATGTAGTATTGTATGACAGTGCTCCTCCGCGCGAAGGTGCAAACATCCACGGTCTGTACATGGAAGGTGCTCGCTGGGATACGGCAACTGGTGGCATTGTGGAGTCGCGCATGATGGAACTGTTTCCAATAATGCCCGTCATATATATCAAAGCTGTGACTCAGGACAAGCAAGACACGCGGAGTGTGTATGAATGCCCTGTGTATAAGATTCGGTAAGAATAGCAATATTAGTTTCATAACATATTCGGTAAGGATTCACACTATGGCATAATGACTAACGCACCTAAGCGCTTGCAGAGGTCACGGGTTCAATTCCCGTCTCACGTCTAGGCGTTTATGTATAACATGTATTCATTTACATAAAATAGTATGTATGTTAGTATATTAGTTATATAGTGCCCTTAACACAAGTGCTAAGCTACTTAGTTTGGGATTAGAAGCCCCAATTTGTCTCAAAAGGACAACTGCTTTCACTCATCTTCCGTATTATCTTAAACCCTTACAGGACCATATATGCAAGACTAAATATAAGTATGTAAACATTATAGCGCGAAGATAATTAGTTAGTTTCTTTTTTTTAACGCTTAGGAACACATTAGTTGCCTTAGACATACGAGGGGTGTTCAATAAATAGTGACAATGCGATACATTCTCCTTGGAAAGAAAAAAAATCAATACTGGTACGCATAGCCCAGACATAACTCGGCTGGGTTCGCCGGCTGACGACGCTATACAAACGTGGGAAATCAATTCAAGTGAATTAAGTGGTATAGTTACAACACTGCATAGTAAATTTACTAAGCACTTCTTAAGACATCACAGTGAGGTAAATGCAATGGATGGAGCATGTGATAAATAAGGCTCTAAAGGTTATATTATGCTAGGTATAATACGCCTTAAAGTCATGTTTTAATATATATTACGCCTTAAGTCCTACTTGTCTCTATCTCTATCATTTTTAACATACTGTGTCATCACCATCATCATCATCTTAGCGTTGAATCCCGGTTGCAGCCCAAACTCTCGCTTCAGCGCCCGGGGTCCGCTTTCCGGCTTTTTCTTCTCCACTTCGCAAGATTTTCGGCATATCTGGTGATCAGTCCATTGGCACGCATATCATATGATAAATTTTTCAATGAAATTACAAAACTGTATAGTAAAATTACTAATCAAATTTTCTGTTACCGCTTGGTAAATTTCAAAAAATATTTTGTAATTTTCTCAAATTGAACTGAAGCATTATGTTTAGTAAATTTATTAAATTGTTTTGCGTTAAATCTTCCTACACATTTTTGGTAAAATTACCAAAGAAATTTTTAACAGTGTAAAAATGGATAAAATTGAAGTTCGCGCGGTAATAAAATATCTCTACTGGAAAATTTTAATATGGAGCTGGTAAATCAAGACGAAAGCAACATTAGGGGTTAATGCTCTTATATATTCTACGATTGCGCGTTGGTGTGCTGAGTTCAAGCGAAGAAGAAGTTCCATTAACGACGACCGCACAGGACGCCCTACATCGGTAGTGACTGAACAAATGATTAAAAAAGTTGAAAACATTGTCTTGGCGGATCGTCGTGTTACTGTTTGTTTTATAGCATAAGAAATGAAGATATCTATAGGAAGTGTCCATAATATTATTATACACAACCATTTGCGTATGAAAAAAGTGTCAGCGCGCTGGGTGCCCAGAATGCTTTCTGACGCGCAGAAATAAATCAGACTGACAATTTCAAAATGCTGTTTGGGTTTGTTACACCAAGATTTTGACCGATTTTTGCCTCGAATGGACTATATAGACGAACTATGGACGAAACATGGCTTCACCAATATGACCCGGAAACGAAAAAAACAGTCGATGACTTGGAAGAGACCGTCATCTCCAACTCCGAAGAAATTTAAGGCGATTCCGTAAGATTATGGGCTTTTTTTTCTGGTACAGCCATTACGAAGAATAACAAATTTGCCAGAGGAAATACGCAAGCAACGGCGTGGCAAACTCGCTAAAGTTGGTTTGTTTCACCAAGATAACGCCCTCGTGCACAAGTTCAGAGTTGCGATGGCTTCCATTCAAGAAGCTGGCTTCGAATTGATGGAACATCCTCCATATTCACCGGACCTAGCTCTTAGTGATTTCTACCTATTTCCGCGGTTAAAGGAACATCTCAGGGGCCATAAATTTGAAGATGACGCAGTAATCGCCATGGTACACGTTTTTTAAAAGATCAGTAAGAAGATTTTTTAAAAATAGAATTTTAGCTTTAGAAGAAAGATAAACAAAGTTTTAAATCCTGACAGGTGACTACGTCGAAAAATAAAATCACATTTAATAAAAGATAATTGCGTCAAACTCTTTATTATTTTTATTGCACGTCCCTAGTACGTTCTATTATGAAATTCAGCAAAAAGGTAGGAATTGAATTATCAATTACGTATTTTAAGGATGGGAGAAATAATTCCCTTGAGCGCCAAAGGGTTAAAAAATTAAAACTTTTCTTAAAGAAGTACTAATTTAAATGACGACTTCTTCAACGACGCCTTCAAGGATCACGGGTTCGATTCCCCTCCCAACTCTGGGCGTGTGTGTGTGTATATTGTATAGTATACATTTATATACAAAAGGATATATAAGTAGTATATCAGCTCTCTTGAACCCAAAACACAAGCTCCTGAGTGCCTACTGCTTCTAGTCCAGATTGTACTGCGAGAATTCTCACGATAAGTAACAATGCATCAGACTTTTGAATTCTTGTTACAACTAAATTATAGTTTCTATTTTTTATTAAATGAAAAAAGCGGGAGCAATACATTCATCACCATTGTTGTCCGGGATATGCTGTTCTAAGCGTTTGGCCAACTTTTATTTGCCTACTCCAAATAAACTCAAAATAATACCTTTCATGACTCAGTGGTCAAAATGTTATGGCCTACGGGCCTAAATTTCTTATAGAGGAGACAAATTTTGTCACCATAATGTCTATTCCAGATATATTCTTGTTAATAATAAAAAAGGAGAAGGATATCGATCTAAAAAGGCGTAGCACACCGCAGCTTCCAACGTGAAATGTTTTGGATGCAGGCAGGCGGAGACATGTGTGCTCCTAATTTTACTTATGTTTAATATCTCGTGTTTACAGGATGCGAGGTCCAACATTTGTGTGGACATTTAATTTGAAGACCAAGGACAAAGCAACGCGGTGGACTATGGCTGGAGTTGCTTTGTTACTCGGAGTGTGAACAATTTTGATTCGTCTTGGTATCGAGAATGGTTCAAGTAGGCAAGAAACTAATATTTACTGGTGAAACAGCTTGTTTAAAAAGTAGTAGTCCATATTAGATTAATTCTTTCAGAAAGTAAACTATTTCCCATGTATTCATTTAACCATTTTCCATATAAAACTTTTTTGTCACCCTTATTTGTTGTTTCACAAGGGTGTCAAGTTAATATATGTTTGTTGTTACGTATTATTATCTATTAGTTTATTAAAGTATTTTAACTTAATTTCTTTTTATTTTGTACCCCTTAAATTTAGTGATGAAAGAAGTAAAATAAATATGTTTTCTACTCTAACATTTATTCAAATTTTCTATGCACTGTTGAGTATTTTAGACACTATAATTTCACAAAATATTTAGTGCAGACGACATATAGAACAATTTGTTTATTTTATAAAGATAATTATAGGGGAAGACTACTACTCTTTACTTAATAAAATAAATAAATTTGATATTATTGTAATATTGTAAATATTTATACTCTTTTATATTGTAAATACAATTTTATGATTGAATTCCATTTGTTAAAGTAATACTTCCAATTTACAACGGACGGTACCACTCAGTCTAGACGTGAAATTTAATTTATATTCTATACTAGCAGAACTAAATAAAAATCTGACTGTGAGTGGCTGATTAATCTGCTATTATCAACCACCCAAACTTTTGGATTTGATCGTAGCTAGGGGCGCAGCATTGTCATTATCCGATGGCGGTTCAGAACCCTTTACTGTAAATGTAACGTAATATCTCTTGTTCTTATCCAATCTCTCGGCTGGCAGAGCAATGAGTTGCTTCTCTGTTCCATGCGATACTTCTAAAGTTACGTGAGCTTTGCTAGCGCCACTAGACCGCTTGGAATTTATTTTCGGAAGAAATCCTTTTGACTTTACACTCGGACCGGCGGTAGCTGGCTTCGGCATCGTATGATGGTCCCATTTGTACGGTACTGGAAAATTATTCGACGCACTTAAAAAAATCTTAAACTCTAACAATAAATTCTAATACATTAATTTAAATTTTTCTACTATTAAAGTAAAATTAATATGACAGCTAAATTTATGAAAAAAATATTAATAATTCAGATGTTTTTCTTACTCTAACGGCTGAGAACTATTATAGTAACACGTAAAAAAAACACTGTACCTCTTTACGAAAATTTTGCGAACAGAGGAATATAAAATTTGACATAGCTAGTGTATATAGAGGAAAAGTGTGGAAAGCTTTTTTATTGCTGTTGGACGGCAAACAAGTCGATGGCCCGTTTAGAATTTAGCAGTTACCGTCGCCTATGGGTGTATGCAACATCAGTGGCATCGCGAACACGCTGCTGTCCTATAAGGGTAAAGGAACTTGGGTCACTAATGCCGGTACATAACACAAGGTTATTATGGCAGCATACTTAAGACCAAAGGTGGTTGCCATCCAGATGGGCTTGAGGCTCTACCACATAGCTAGGTGGGTTGTTTTGCGCCATTTACGACATGCCGACCCCGGCCGCAGAGGTTAGTATTCTTTCTCCGCCCCTGCACGGATGAAAACGGATGTGTTTCTTATAATGGTCGGATACTGCCGATAGTATCGATAGTGATATACTATCGATGACTGTCGATAGTTTGAACGATAGCTTTTTGTTTTTATTGTATAAATTAATTACATAAAAAACTCATTTACGAACGGAAAAATTGAGTACCACGAGTGGGATATGAACCCACATCTATTGGAGATCCGTTCCAATCGCACTTACGAATTAAATTAGGCCCGTGGAGTATCTACGAGTCGTACTTAAATTTTTCGTTCGCATTCTCGTCCTTATTCCCTTGTTCTGATACTCAATTTCTGGTACTCAATTTTTCTATTCGTAAATGAGTTTTTGTAATTAAACTAGTATGTTAAATGCAAAATCAATAAAAAGAGATCATTAATTTGGATAAATTAATTTCAATTATTCTGAATATCGTTTTCCTTAAAACCGCTAGAATCCAGCGCTTAATTATAGAGTCGACAAAACTTTTTAGTCGAGTTGTACATCGAACACGGCTGTGTTGCCTCGATAAGACCACAGAGTGGGCGTAAGTGCTCACGGGACACGGCGGCTTTGCTGCATACCTGCATAGATTTAAACTAAAAGACGATCCGACCTGCGTGTGTGGCCTCGCTAGCGAGACCATAACACAAGTGTTACTGGAATGCTCCGTGCATGACCGCGACAGGTGCGACCTGGAAATTGTAACAGAGGCCAAGCTCACCAAGCAATCAATAAGCGAGCTGATGGCCAACAAAAAGACCCGGCCGCACCTGGAGTGGTACTGCATGAAGATTTTAAAAATTCTAATGAAAAGACATAAGAGCAGAGGTCATTGAAATAGTGTGAAGTAATGAAGAAATGCAGACAAATGTTAAAATAGAAGTTGTAAAATTTAAAAATAAGATGGTGTAAATAAAGGCACCATCCGGCTCAATAAAAACCCTTTTATTAGTCATACCCATGACTAATAATTAAAAAAAATTGTAGTAGAATTAAGCTAATAAAAGCTAATCAAAAAAATAAATAAATATAAAGAAAGATAAAAGATAAGACAAAAGAAAGAATAAATACTGTAAAAGATATAAAAGAATGTAAATAAAACAAATACAAAAAGAGAAAAGTATTAAAATAATTTATTAAAAGAAAAAATATTAACAACAAAAACATCAAGAAGGAAAATATCAATAACAATGAAGAAGAGCACTAACTCAAAAACAAGAGGAACAGAAGAAGAAGATAAGAAAATGTAGCTTAAACTAACTGTATAACAAGGTGGAAGAAAAGTTAAATGTAATAGATTAAGTTAAAATGTAAATTGTAAAAGAAAAGAAAAGAAAATAGACCCGGAAAAGAACTGCCGCAGGGCAAAAAATGGCAAGCGGAAAAAAATAGCCGGAACATTAAATAAAGACACATAGGTAACTAGTTACGCTAGCTAAAACAAGACGCCTTATAATAATAAAAAAACATGGCTGTGTTTACTTTGTTAAACTGTATTTTGCTTTAAAAAACTAAATCTATGATCTTTAAGTATGGCAGGGGAAATTTCTGTTTCTTTTAAAATGACTTCGTAAAGTTTGTAAGACGATTACGTGCAAAATCGTTTGGTTGGGATTACTTTTCTAAAGATGCTAGCGGTGGAGATGTTGTTTTGTGATTGTTTGGTGGAGATGTTAAATATAAAATATGTTTGAAAGAATAATCGTCAGGAAATGCTACTAATCTCATGGAGTGAAATACTCTTATAATAATGGCTAAAGACTGTGATTGGAATTTTGTATTTTTTAAAAATTAAATGATATATTTTTCTTTTTTTTAAATATTCTAAGTAGCCATGACAACATCTATGATTAGAGAAACCTCTTCGACAATAGAACCCTTATAATAATATTCAAGCTTAAATCTCAATTTAATTATGGGTGAAATTCAACAACCGGACGAACATTATTACTTAGAATTATGTATATAAGCACTTACGATAAGCAGCGCATGGTATGCCAGTATACGCATGAATAGCATGAAAACATCGATGCGTTTTGCTAGTACATAAACACGGATTATCTGGAATTGCGCTCATCTTGTATAACTCGCTTTCACCGTAATCAAAATCGATAGGTTTCTCTGGGAGATTATCTAAGTGCTTCTTGCCACTTTTTTGCAACTTCCTCAAACTCTCATATAGAAATTTTTCAAAACTGCTGAATGAATAATCTGGATTATTGTATGGACCTAAGCCCACATTTGATAAACTGGATTTGTTATACTCGTCGATTGCTCTTTTGACAAGAACAGCTTCATTCACCTTACTTGTTCTGATTTGAAGTCTTTTGAGTTCCAACAAGTGCTGGAAAATTTTTCTTTCGCAATAATAGCTGTAAAATGAAAATCATTATATAAATAATGTACGCGAAATCAAAGGAAAATAGTATGCGAATGCTTAGCTTACCGTCTCATATTGGTTTGAATACGCTGAGTGACAGATTTCATATCTACGGCGTATTTGTCTCCCGGTTTCCGTACAGGGATTCTGCTGTCTGACTTTCCGGAAAGCCTACCGCTGCCATTCCTCTGACGGTAATACGCAGCGAGACGTGGACTCGTAATACGTCTTTGCAGCGCTCGAGGACTTGGCTCAAACCCTGAATCTATTAATCCACTCGATTCATAACCTCTCTCTGAATTTTCACTCTTAGACCTAATTGTACGACTCTTAGTCCTACCTTTTTTCCGAAAGCGTTTTCGCCGCCCATTCACCTCGCTTTGACTATAAATTTCATTATCACTTACACTAGGTATTCGCATTCCAAACACACCACTTTTCGTATTTAAATCTTCATCAATCATATCTTTATCATCATCATCATCATTATTAGATTCTTCATTTAATTTGATAGTTTTCTTTAAAATGCCAGTAGCTACTTCACCACTGGCTAGTTCACTAAGTACTTTGTAACTTTCTGTCTCATAAATACTATTTCTTCTACTATTTGCTTGACTATCCTTTGAATTAAAAGATTTTCTCGATCGTTTTGGCGTAGATTGAGACAAAGATAAATTAACATCGTAATTTTCCGACATAGTTTCCAATATAACCTGCTGTACTGCACGATCACTTGTAGAGTCGCTTGTATCTTCTCTTATTACTGAAATAAGTCCCTTTTGCACTTTATCAGCATTTTCTGTACTACTACTGGTTGATTGTGAATATTCTATTCTTTTTACCTGTAAACTATCTACCATTTGTTGATTATCTCCTGTTTCTTTTGTTTGATCTTCAGCATGATTAACAAATTCTCCCATAAAATGATCATTCTGTTGATCAGAATCCTTACTTTCGAAAATTTCATCTTTGTTAGCAAATGATACAACCGGTGAATTAGTTTTTTCTTGAGACTCAGATTTTTCTAAGCTTGGTACGTCTAAGCTGGTTTTGGAATCCCCTGATATATTTTTGTTTTGCTCAATATTTTCGTCAGGTCCTGATAAAACCTGAAAAGATCTTTTCCTCTTTGATTCCGAGCTCGGATTTAAATCATTAGTATCTTCTTCATCTTTATGACTTTGTTCATTCTGACTTTCAACCTTATTCTTGGTTTCGTCATCAACAAGTCCTACTTTGACAACATCATTTTCTTTATCATTCTTTTCTTTTGATTCATCAACCGAGATATTATTTAAATCATTTTTTCTGAAACTTTGTGACTCCTCATCTGGATGGCCTTCTTGGAAACTTGTTTCCTTATTTGCTACTTTCTGCTCAACTCCTGAAACATTTGTTACAGATTTACATTCTACATTTTTATCATTAGTTTGTAATGTTTCTGATTCGACCTTATTTTCTACATCTTTGTGTGTAACTGACATATTTGATGTTTCTATCGACACATTGTTTGAAGCATCGAGTGTCATTGTTATTTGTGAATTACCATGCTGACTCAATTCCCTTTCCACATGAATTTGAGCTTCAGTCACGACCATATTCGTTTTTACTGATAAAGTATCCGTTTCAGTTTCACTAGGTGCTTTGCTTTTTTCCACTTGATTTCCTTCTTTATCAGAACTTGATTTTAGAATACTAACTGCAGTTACCGCATTATCGACAATACCTGTAGTGATGTCACTTTTTTCTATGCTTTGCGAGTTATCCGTACTTTTATACTTTACGCTTTGTCTTCTTTCATCGTTTTCTATATGTATAGAAGTTCTTTTTCCTTTACGTTTAGTACTTTTTCGCTCAGTGGACTCTGAACTACTACTTTCAGAAGATGACGTACTCACCTTTCTTTTACTACGCTTACGATTCCTTTTTGGCTTCTTCTTTTCGGAATAACTTTCTGAGTCAGAACTATCTGAACTTGAGTTATAGCGACGGTGGTGTCTTGCACTGCTTTTATAACGCCTTGACGGCTCACTTTTTGACCTGTTCTTTTTTGATTTCCTATATTTTTGGTCATATGTCTCATTGGTTTGCGCATTAAAATCAAACTCACTATCGTAACCATCACTAAAGCTTCTTTGAGTCCTCACAAGTCGTTTCCTTCGACTGGGTTGTTTATCTTCATATCTATTATTGGATTTTTTTCGAGAATTTCGTTTTCCTTCTACATATGATTCCTCTGATGTTCCACTCTCTTCTGCTCTATTTTTAATACGACGTCTGTCGACTACAGGACTAGATAGCTCAACGATTTCTCGTTTTTCTATTCTTATTCTATCGCGGACGTCAATTTTTGTGCTAGTTACTTTTCGTGTTGGTAATGATGTTATTGCAGCACCGTCAATGATAATTTGTGTATTTGATAACTTCGAAGCAGGTAGACCACCTTGCATCTGAAGATATTTAGCAGTTGATCTGAGACCTCGACTAGTTGCACAATCTAAGGGAGTTAATGGTTCATTTTTTGATGATCTCGCTACTGGATTTATTTCAGCACCTCGATCCAAAAGTAAGCGACATAAATCTGCATTATCTGTTGCCGCTGCTATATGCAATGGGGTTCTTCCTTCATGATTAGTTGCATTGACTTGGGAAGGTCTGCTATCTAAGAGCCATTTTACCAATTCACGTCGTCCTGATGCTACAGCTTCATGCAAAGGTAAGTCACCTTTTGAATTCCTCAACCAAAGATTTGCTCCTCTTGCCCCTTAAAATTAAATTCAGATTTAGACTAAATCAACGATTGGTTTTACGAACCCTACAGTATTTCATTTATATGTATTTGGATTTACATGCCTGATCAGGCAGCAAAGAATAGGCGAGAGTGGGGGAGGCTAATTGTATTTTTACCATTCCAGGTCCAAACCCGGGACTTTGAGCTGCCTCACTTGAAAATCTGGCTACATCCATTCCATTAATTTTAAAAGAAAGTTGCTTTGGAAGGAATGCAAATAAGTGTGCGTAAATTTTACACTTAGTACTTTGTGTACCATAGTGCGTATCATTAACAATTTTATTGATTCAATTAACGTCTCTTTCACTTTGCAGCATTGATTCTAAAGCTGTCTAGTGAAACGTTTAGATGTAATCCAGTTTATAAGAAGAAGTTTTAGTATTCGTCACTCTAATAATCTATTGGAAGCCAAACGCAAGCATTTTGATAGGATTTGATTGCTTCACAAAATTACTTCCTCTAAAATGGCAGCTTACCGAGAATTCGTACGGTTTCAATTTGTCCTTTAGCAGCAGCTGTATGGGCTGGACTACGTCCTCTTCTATCTTGCCTTTGTGCATCAGCCCCATGTTGTAAGAGTGCTGACGTAGCATCTGCATGTCCTAACGCCGCCGCATAATGTAATGGTGTACAACCATGTGAATCTGCTACATCTACTCTTGCTCCACACAAACCCACGAGAGTTTCTAAAGCTTCCGTGTGCCCTCTTGCTGATGCACAATGAAGGGCTGTTAAACCGTCTCTAATAATAATAATAAAAGTATTAAAAAACATATCAAGCCTGTATATTGCATTATGAGTAATAAATTACCGGTCAGCATCATCGACTTTAGCACCAGCCTGATGTAGTGCTAGCACAGCAGCAGCTGAGCCAGCAGATGCAGCCCACAATAAAGGCGTTCTTCCATCGGCGTCTCTAACATCAACCTGTGCGCCACCTTCTCTTACTAGAGCTCGTAAGACTTCTAGAGCCGCTCCTCTACTCTGTAACACATCCATACTGTTATTAAGAAAACGTTAATTAGTTGTATTAATTTTTAATAATAGTTTTAAATACACCTAATAGCTTAGTGGTATTACAATCAAAGGCCAATCTAGAGAATCCGGCTTCGAATGTCACGGTACCATTCACCGCGTATGCAGTGTGTCTTGCCTAATGTGCAAATTATTGTATAATTGTATGTAAGGAAAATACCATGAGGAAACTTGCATACCAAGATTATATGTGTGTGTAACCTGTCAATCCGCCTTAGACAGTGTGGTGGGTATACTATATATTTCCTCTAATAAGGGTAGGCCTGAGACCAGCAGTGGGACGCTACGGGCTGATATTTTCTTAATATTTTTAATACCTTTAATAAATCAATAAGAACATGGTATGCAACAAAAACCAAGCGATATGTATAGTTTTAAATAAAAGGTACCTGGTGATCTGTGGCAGCTGGGGCCCCGCACATTTGCGCCGCATAATGCAAAGGATATCCTCCATGCTGGTCAGGCGTAGCTGCATCAGCACCGGACGCAAGTACTGCGCGTAACGCACCAACTTCACCACAAACTAATAACATAAGTAATTAATTCAACCTTTCATAAATATTTGATGATGTTGTTCAATAGTTTTAATAGTTTAGGCTATAGTAGGGTAAACGTATTTAATATTTATTGATTGTAAGTATTTTTTAAAGGTGATTCAGGAGTTAGATAACATCATATAGCCTTTGAGAAAGGCCAATGTAGCCAACATTAATTCTGACATGACATGACCTTTGAAATTATTTCTCCTATAATGTAGTCCTAGATACATAACTAGTTGGCGTGTGGGGTTCAAGGGCCTGACCTTGCCTGCTGCTCAATAACGTCTGACGCCGGACAACCCCCTTATGCCCCCCGAAATGTAGCCCACCATTTTCCCGCAGTATGTTAATAATACTTGTGATGCAGTATTTTTTATTGTAATGACCTTAAACAATTTTCGTCGAAGCATTGAAACAATAAATTTTTCATTCCTAAAAGATAAAAAAATCTAAACAATTTAATAATGTAAAAATAATTCACAAAGAGACAATTAACTGCTCTGCAAAATTAAATTTTATTGCAATTTGATTATCGCAATAAATTGTCAACCTTTATATTAACATCAGACATTGATTATTGTAAAATGCATTAAAATATGTAAATATTTTCTTAATTATGAGAGTAGTTCATATTCAAACAATAAATATAGGTCGTTATCGTCGTTGTATCAAAGTAATGTAATGATTAGAATCACATAACGGTTTTGGAGGCAAACTAGCCATAATAGTGAAAATGTTGAAATCTCAAAAAAGTGCACATAGCAGATATTGGTTTGACAATGACGATATACATTTTTATTTAAAAATATCCATTTATAAATAAAAAGGCATCTTTCTATTTATGAAATCTTGGTTTGCATATCCATTCGTGCAAAAGGAGGGCGGAAATGTCCAAGGGCAAACTGTGAATTATTTTATTATTATAACAAACACTAAAGTGACCTAAACAACTACACTGTTAAGGTCGCAGTCTATAGTATATCTAAACTGATAAAGTTTTGTTAGTTCACTTAGTTCACCAAGAATCTTTTTTTCGCCTGTAGAAAGCTTTTAGTCATCGAGATACCTTGGATATAACATCTATCCGAGCCCGGAATAAGTTGCTAGTTGAGAAATATATGTATATTATTACAAGTATGTTCTATAAGTTTTACACGTATTAATAGTTCAAGAACTATGGAAGTATTTTAAATATTTTATTCTCCTAATTTTCATTAAGATATAGTTTTTTATGGCGTCAATACTTGTGGCACTGATTTGCCTAGATAAAGTGTGAAGAGCCACGTGATGGTGGTAACTAACAAAATATGTTAATAAACTTTTGGCAGGTACTTTATACAGTTTGTTAAGTTGTAAAAACCTAAATCCACATTCTTTGCACGTCTAATATCAAGAATATTTACAAGATTTAAAAATTAATAATCACACACATAGATCTGATTCTATTTTACATACAACGAATTATACATTCTATATATTGATGCATACACTGCAACGCCACTACGACCTAATTATACTTAAAGAATAGTGTTAAAACATTTCTTCATTTAAATTTTACTGTGGTATTTTAAATTCTTAGAATAACAATAGACAGGGCCGTAGCTAGGGGGGAGCATTGTGGAGCAATGCCCTACCTTGAAATCAAAATTCCCTACCTTAAAAATACCAAAAACTAAGATAAATTATTATAATTAAATTTTGTTCATAGTTTGAGATAAAAAAATAATAGTGACAGTTATCTAAACTTTTCCGTTCTTCGCATTTTTAATAACATGGCGAATTGTAGAATTCAGCTGTTTTAAATATTATTTATTATTGAGTTAATTATTATAATAAGTTTGCAGAAACAATATGATCTAAATGGTATTCTTGGTCGTATCTATTTACTCGTATCACCACACCTAACAATTAATTATTACCTCACTCTCACTCAGACGTGGATCTCTACATCCAAATCTGGAAGTTCAACCATCTTGTTCGCTTGTTCTTCATCATTGAGTATTTAATATTTCTTAGATCCATGCTCATGATCTGTCATAAAAGATACATATATACCTAGTCAGGTCATAAATTCTGTCACATGTTTAATGTAAAATAATTGTAACAAGTTTATTCATTATGTAACCATTCATATACCAAAATGAACTTAACAAAACATAGATTCTTATGACATTAAAGTTTATTCAAAATGACCTCCGTGATTTTGAATACAGGCCTTCAATCTGCGCGGCCAGTCGTCTATCGCAGCACGAACGAGGTCCATGTCAATATCGGCGGCTGCCTTAATCAAGGATGTCTTGAGTGACTCCAAATTGGGATGAGGCTTTGAGCACGCCTTTTCCTCCAAGTGTTGCCATATCTTGTAATCTAACGGATTCAAATCTGGACTGGAGGAGGGCCAGTCTTCGTGCCGGATGAAGTCGATTTCACGCGCCGCCAGCCAGTCTTGTGTGCTCTTCGCTCTATGAGCTGGCGCCGAATCTTGTTGGAATACCCAGTGCCTGTTATTGAACATGGTATGAGAAACAGGTTCCACAAGGTTCGTCAGGACTGTATTTTGATACACAACAGCATTCGTTTTTACACCTTTCTCACAAAAATGTACCTCTGTTAAGCCCCAATAAGAAACTCCCAACCATACCATGAGCGAGGATGGAAAATGACCTCGTTGGACACGCGGAATACGGTTGCTCGCTTCTTCACTACTGTGTGCGTACACCTTATCATTTTGTTTGTTGTAGCTCTCTTCTACGGTAAACATTTTTTCATCCGAAAAAAGAATTTCCCGATATTTTTTTCCCGCGTACCGCTTCAACAAAGCGCGGCATCTCTTCAGTCTCAGGTCCATTAGACGAGCATTCAAACGACGTCCTGTTTTTCTTCGATATGCCCGAAGCCCTAAGTCTTCATTTAACACCCTTTTCACCGTGGTTCTGCTTAACCCCATCTGAAGGGCCAACAGTTTCTGCTTACGTTTGGGATTTCTTTGAATTCGTGCCTTCACAGCTTTTATCACTGCTGGAGTCCTAACAGACCGAGGGCGACCACTTCTTGACCTGTCATCTACACTAGAGTCTTCATTGTATCGTTTGATGGTACGATAAACGAATCTTTTGGTTATATTAAAAATTTTCAGTATGTTAAAAATTTGAATTGGCGCGTAACTGCAACGATGCAACGCAATAACTGCAACACGGTCTTCTTTAAGCGTCCACTCCATATTTAAAAATGAGTAAAATTCGAAAAAGTATACATTTTTATTTTCATGAACAATTCGAAATGCGAATTTAATAAACTTTTTTGTGGCCAGCATTCTAAAAGAAAAGTTTTTACTGTTTGACAATACTTATGACCTGACTAGGTACATGGTGATTGATTTAGGAGCCCGTGTTTCGAGGGCAGATCAATTATGATAAATTTTTTACTTCTGCTCTACCTGTAACCAACGCTGCCCTACCTCAAATTCGACTCTAGCTACAGCCCTGATAATAGAATGATGGGCATAAGACAAGAGTAACTACAGCATAACTAATCGGTCGCGTGCAGCCGCCGCGCCGTCACTCGCAGCCGATGTGGTGATAACCCCAGAGGCAACGCTGTTCCGCATACCACTGAGTGACACCGATTTGATAATAACTTACTTCAATCCATGCTCAAATTTAATATGCCACTACAAACTGGTGAATCATTTATCATTAAATTTTTACACTTAGAACTTATACATTTTTTGCATAATTTGTTTGTTTTTTAACTATCCAACAGCTATAAAAATAAGCTATAACAAAATATTGTTACAAATGTAATGGTTAAGTATTTATCGTTCTGTTTATGAAATTACAATATATAATAGTATATACTAGGATGATTCACACAGCGCTATCAGCTTGTGTTATGGATAATAGACAACTTATCTTCTTCCTGCCCTTATCCCACATTATATGGGATAGGCACAACATGTTCTCTCCTTCCAGTCTGTACTGTTAGCCGTCATCTCAATATTCACACCCTTCTTCGCCATATCATCTTTTACGCAATCCATCCATCTTTTCTTTGGTCTATCTGTGCTTCTGTATCCATCCTGTGTGTTATCTCATTTTAATCATTTTCCTAGTTATATGGCATTCATCCCTTTGCAAACTACGCTAGTTTATTTTCAGCCTCTCAACCACTGGCGCTACTTTCACACTTCCTCTAATATACTCATTTCTAATTTTATCCATTTTCGTAACTCCACACATCCATCTCAGTATTCGCATCCCCGCAACACTCTTTCATCCCTCCCTTTGTGGCCCAGTATTCCGATCCACAATATTGCATGGGTCGGAAGGCCGACAGGTTTTATTACGGACTTGTAAATTTGAGTTCAAGTCATACTCGTGGGTCACAAATTGTTCCTGAGACCTGTCACCATTTGATCCATCCTGCATTCACTCTGTTTTTCACATCTCAGTCTATCTCTCCGTCGTTCTGGATTAATGATCCAATAGACAACTTATATAATATTTAACAGATAAATAAATACATGCTATAATTAAACACCCAAACAGGGGACGGGAATCGAACCCGTGAACACCGCAGACATTCCGACGTACGAAAACCCTTGCGCCACACAAGTCGTTGAATGAATTTAGTAAGATTACTAATAATTTCTATACTATACTATATAATCACGCCTCTTTCCCGTAGGGGTAGGCAGAGACCACTTCTTTCCACTTGCTACGATCCTTAGATACTTGTTTCGCTTCGTTCACTTTCATTATTCCCTTCATACATGCCCTTCGGTTAGGGTACTCTTGACCTGGCCTTTTTTCAAGACGTCCCTGATTTGGTCTCGAAACGTCTACCCCTTCCAACACTTCCATTCACACTCGCCTTATACACTTTTTTCGTCAATCGTTCTGCATTCATTCTCTCGACATGGCCAAACCATCTCAGCATACCTTTCTAATAATTTCAACGTAGCATTATACGAGTACATAGCAAACACTTGTCGTGTGGGTAATGTATGTTCCAAGACAATCCTTGGAAAGTGTACATGGGCTCGGATCTGGGAACGGCTTTAGCAGATTTGTTATATTCTAGGGTTGCCAACCGTCCTGTTTTCTTAGGATATGTCCTAGTTTTTGTGGTGTCCTGGGATGTCCTGGATAGTTTTTAAGTAGCATCCTGTTATTTTAATATTCAAATACTTATTATTAAATATTAATATTTGTAGCTAACTTGTTATACTCTCCGTGCAGAGACGGAGTAAGAATAACCTCTGTGGCTGGGGTCAACCTATCGTAAAAGGCGACATAACCCCTCTGGCTACGTGGTAGGGTCACAAGCCCCTTTGGATGGCTACTATCCTTGGTTTATATGTATGCCGCCATAATAATCTTGTGTATGTCTATGGGACAGCAGCGTGTTTGCGGTGTCCCTAGCGTCGCAAACATACATAGGCCGTCTGCTGTTCCGCTGCAGTAAAAAAAAAACTAATTCTAACTAAACCTACTTTCTCTACGAATTAATATAAGTATTGCAACTCTATTACTGCGTCCTGTTTTTAAACTAAATTGTCCTCGTTTTTCCAACATCATATCCTAGTTTTTTAAATTTGCGGTTGGCAACCCTATTATATTCAGATATATATGCTATTAAGAACAGCATAGTTACATTAGTTTGGTGATATATATTTTGGTTTGATTGTCACCCCGTTATTGTCTCTGGAGCTACTGTCATCTGCGCTTCTGACCACAAAGTAAAATTTTGGCCCTTTTCTCAACGAATCTATTTGCTGGAATCACTACCCGAATTCCTCAACCCTTTGAGAATTAACATTGATGGAAAAATTGTAATTCGAAATCATCCTAAGAATCGAGATCTCTAAATATCTTACCAGTGGCCCAATGCACCACAGTGTGATGTTCATCATCTCTTGTGTTCACGTCCGCCCCAGCAGCTAACAGGGTCTGTACTAGAGGGACGTTCCCGTGCACCACAGCCAGATGCAACGGGGTCAGACCATCGGCATCGCGAGCGTTCGCCAGCGCCGGTGCTGCCATCAGCACGCGGTCTGCGCACGCCGCACGCGCCGCTTGGCTTGCACCGCTAGTGCTGCTCGATGCACAGTAGTGAAGGGCACAGCGCAAGCCTCGATCTCGCACGAGCACTGATGATGGCTGTTTGTTCAAAGGGTATTTTATATTTATCATTTAATATAATAACAAAAGGGAATTAATAATGTTCATACCAAATCAAATAGACATATTTCCAGAGTCAATCAGTGAAAAATGGTTTTTAATTATTTTACTACACAAGCGTTGTTATCCCAATGAATGGTACAATGCAGCATTGTTGAGGTTTCAATGAATAGGTATCTAATGGAATAGAAGGTAACTTGTGAATAATGATGCGATGCGGTGGCGGCATTCGCACGGGTGAATCCCTAACGAGGCGCACTGTTTACCCGTTAAAGAAGCGAGCACGTGTTACTAGACAACTAAACTATCTTCGTTGAATCGTACGTCAACCGCTCGTTGTGCATGTCACAGTGCACCCTAGTGCCGGAGTAGTCGATACAACGCCTATTGATTGACTGCCCCCTCGCGTTCTATTATGTACCCGTGTAGGCATGCACGTGTATATGTAAATAAAATAACGGATTTTTGTTATTGTGTTCACATGAAGTGAAGCAAATATAAATGAAATTGAAACTAACTTAAAAATAATACGTTAATTAAATTCGTGATCAATCTTAAATTTAGTTGTTGTAATTACTTGGATGCCATTCCAAGACTGATTGAAGATTGGACAACCTTCATATTGCATTTTTATTTTAGCGTAATGACATGTAACTAATTTAAGCTCGATTGATGAACTCGGAAAATTATATTACTACTCTTAGGGCGTGTGTTATAAAGATGGTGTACAGACGGTTGGAACTCACATCCTTGTTGAGATTGTCTACGACCGCCTTGTAGTCGGCCTGCTGACAGGCATACATTAGCGGCGTGCAGCCCTGAGGCAGCGGCTTGTTCACATCTGCGCCTTTCTTCGAGTCTTCCAACTTCTCCCGCTTTATTTTGGAACTCTTGTCGAGCAGATCACCCTTGTGTCGACTTTTTGGCTTTTTTAAAATACTCGGTATGGACTCGCCCCGGCCACTGGTCGCGTGCTTATCCATAACAGATTTTATTAGAGAGCGTTCGGTGTCATGTGTTCAGTGAGTGGCGTCGCGAGGGGCGAGTGGGCGCGGAGGGCGCGTGCCTCCGACTGGTGCGGTAGAGGCGAGCGCGGCGACCGCTGCCCGCTGCCCACCCAACACCGGACAACGGTGACCGGGGGTGCAGGTGGTGGATGCCACGCAACGCCCCACCAACAAAACCTTTTCTATTAACTTGGACGAAGCGAGTCACCGTCTCCATACAATATACAACAGTACTCTGCCAATTGAGTTATTCACGTACGTGGTTTATCTACGTCGCGTATATTAATAGGCGTATTGGCACCAATGGCGCGAATAGGTACGGACTCCCAAAGTGATTCACCCCGTTCTGTTTACATAGATATATGAAATAGAACTTACGGATATACAAGTCAAATTATGCTGAATTTACGTAACGACTAATATATTCAAATGTGAACTATAGTTGATATTGTTATTATTCAAGGTTTCACAAATTCTTAACTTATGTTTTGCTCTAAGTAAGAGATTAATATTCCGTGCCTATACTAAATATTTTGCGAAGTTGCAATGGTGAGTAATGCAACTCGTGAGCTTCGGTTTGCCGACCACTGGCTTAAAATACAACGAAGAAAAAATTAACCCTTTGCACTAGAGCGGCGCCGTAACGTCGCCCCGCTGATTTGAAGCCTCGAGTCGGGCGACGCTAGTACGGCGATAGCATCGTATTAAAAACAGATCATATACGTGTTATATACACGTATATTATAGTTCGTCGCATTCAAGGGGAACGAAGGAACACTGGTGTGATTTTACGGGATATACCAGCGACGTGCGCCTCCAGCCTAATGATAGGAACGCACGGTCGCACTCAGACTTACCCGCCACATAACCAAGCGGCGCGCGGGACGTGCGTAGTGTATTTACACCTCTTAAAAATTTTCCTATTTAAATATTTAAGTTTCATAATATTACATAACAACTGTACTTTTGTTGTAGTTTCTTGGCGTCCGAGCTTTGCTCGGAGGGTTGAATATAAATGGACATATCGTATTCAGATAACAATACCGTTTCTATGATTAACTTTCTGTGTATTGAAATAGTGTGAATACAGTACAAAAATACCTTGAATTTAACCTCACGTCGCTTTTTTACATACATTTATTAATAATTTTATTTTCCTTGTACTTATACTCACTAAATTACAACAGATCTTTAACTGTATAAGAAACGTGAAATGTCAAATGTAAGGAAAACCCGATTACGAGTTGTTCAGTAGCCAAAATAGTTTGAAATTTCCCGCCTTTAATTCTTAGGTCTTTACAACAGTGATGAGAGGTCACGTTTACTTGGACGTCTATAATTCCATTTTCAAGCGTTTATTGTGTACCTTGTCCAAACAATAGTTCGACTTCACATTGTACGTGACGGGTTGCCGGAGTGAAGCGTGACGTAAATCCGTCACGCCACCACCACAGCAGATTATAATCATCGTACCATAATTCGAGCTACGGCCCAGAAAATGGATTTGCGCTTGATCCAGATTCGATGGAAGTTTTCAAGGACTTGTATAAACGCCATCATTAGTGTTCGGCTTACACAAAGTTGTATAAGCTCAATTTAAGTAAGGTTTCCTTTGAATGTAGATTATATTAATTCCCAATAAATGCAATTTTTAACCACTTTTATTCGCTGCCCTTTTATATCGTTCTCCTTTTCTTGTCCCATATTTTCCACTTTTCTGGTTCATTTCTACTTTCCCTATCTGCGTACCAGTAATGCTGGTGTTTCGATCCGTACTATAATAATATAAATGTGAAAGTAATTCTGTCTGTGTATGTGTTACATTTTTACACCTAAACCGTTGAAACAATTTTGGTGAATTTCGGTATATGGATAGATTATACATCGGAGAAGGACATGGGCTACTTTATTTTATTTATATGGCAGAACAACCTTTGCCGGGTCAGCTAGTAGTAAATAATAACATTCTGCCTGCTATGTACTGGCAATATATCAAGTAAAAAAATTGGACTGTACCTATTCACCATAAATTCATGATTTTCCATAATTCAAGTAGTTGGAGGTTGAGTTGATCGAGAATTTTAATTTTGAAGTTTGAAGAAGAGAATTTTCATTTTGCTTAGTACGGTCATAGAACAAAGGGCGTCTTTTGAGACGGTAGGTATCCGCGACACTTTTGTGGCGCGTCTACCTGCTCACGAGACGAAGTGTGCGGGAGAATCTTCGGATCCTGAGCCAACCTGGACCACATTCAAGCGGCTCCAACAGGCAGTTACGTATGTACTTCTTCTTTGCCGCACACAGTCGCGCCCGTGACTCTCACGCGCACCACGTCCATCACACTCAATAAACAAATAAGAAAAGTACGGATAGTTTAATTTCCACCCCGAAAACTTTTCACTTTCTTTTTTATATCTAAATAAATGTAAGAAAACAGGTTTTGCTAAATTTGGTTTTTAACAGAATGACTACAGCCTTTTCTCTGAATTTTCGCAAGGAGAATCTAGCTGTTAAACCTTTTGACATATTTTAACTCGTTTTGAGAGTCCTCTTGACTGCGCACAAAACCTCGCGGTTCTCCTATCGTCTAGTGACTCTAGTGCCTGAACTGACAGGTGGCTTGACCATTACTATACTGACAGATAAATTAAACCCAAAAATCTCGGTGAACCTGTGCATACACTGTTTACATTTGATAAATAATATTACATTTATTGAAATTGTTATTCACAAGAATTCAGTAAACAGGAAACAGGCATTTATCTCTATTTATCAGGCATTTAAAAATTTGCGCACCACCGCGTAAATAGGCAATTAGTTCATAAATAATATATCGAATATGGGAGTATAATTGCACGAATATGCGATAACACCATTAAGTTATGTTTATTTTATTATTATTCGATAATTTTCCTGTTTTGTATTAAATAATTAATAATAATAAAGAAAATAATAATATAAATATACTGGGACAATTTATAAATTGCAATACAGATGCCCCAATGTAGCATAGCACTTGTGTTATGGGTACTAGATAACTGATATACTATTTAAATACTTTTCTTTTTGTAAATACATATTATAAAAAAACACCCAGATGCCAGACGGGGATTGAACTCGTGTCCTCTACAAGGGTATCGAAATGCGTAAGGTGTTACGCCATAGACGTCTTCAAAATAAATACTAATATATATTTTTAAATCCTAATATCCTATAATCTCCCCATGTGGTCTTCATCTTAAGGAAATCAAAAAGCCAACCCAAGACATCAAAGGTATTTTACCTAAAAATAAATCCAAAATACCCCTATCCACGCAATCACTTCGGTCACTTAAAACGTAAGCAAAACTGGTTCTTTCGTATTTGCGTTGTTTTGCTTGTAAAAGCAAAACAACACTAGTCGTTGGGAGTTTAAGCTGACCCACTACCCTCGATACGTAGAAACAACGAAGGGCTGTTGTTTAAAAATATATATTACAGCGAGCTACTCGTAGTAACTCTTTTAAGAAAGACTTAATTATTGTCCGCACGCTTGCAATTTCTATAATCCAAATGATTATGATGTACATTTTTAGTTTAAACATCGTCTTTTTTTATTGCTGAGGAACAGCAGACAGGCTGGCGGCCCACTTGATAGTAAGCAGTCACCGTCGCCTATGGATGTTTTCGACACCAGGGGCACCGCGAACTCGCTGCTGTCCCATAGTGGTACCTGAACCTGGGTCACTATTGCCGGAACACAACACAAGGTTATTATGGCGGTATACTTATACACCAGTAATGGTTGCCATCCAGACGGGCTTGGGGCCCTACCACGTAGCTAGGGTTGTTTTATAATAAAAAAATAAAAACTTTATAACCTTCAAATAACTTTTATTATCAGCACATGAAGTTATATTTAGTTGATATGTCTGAATGTTTTTTTTAGGAATATTATATTCTAATCTAACTAATCAATAAATTACTTGCGGCTTTTATTGGAACTAGACCTCAATAACTAGAAATAACGGATGACACACCACAAGGGATTAATGTACCAATTTATCCTCATATCCAAATGAACGGAAAGTTTCCATAATTAAATAATACGGTTAATGTTTGTGCCGAGCATACTATACAAACAAACATAAAACTACGAATTTTAAGTGTGTTTATTTTGACGGTTAATTACGCATATACAGGCTCTCTTATTTACTCGATCTTCTTAATATAGGCTCGGAATGGGTTTTTATTTCTGTTTAATTCAGTTTTTGAAGGTGTGGCTCCAGCTTTTAGCATTATGATCATATAGCGAAAAAATCATGTGAATGTGAGTGTCCCCACATTCACATAGACATAGACATACTAATAGAGATTTGGGGAAGGAGAAAACATTTTGTGCCGACCCCACATAGTTTGGGATAAGGGCAGACGGAAGAAGACCACGGTAAGCGACTCTCATGCGGTTTATATGTAGTTTCACAGATATGTAGTAATGTCATCAGGTAGTTGCTGAATCTATCTTTCAGTTATACTATATACACACCTATTGCAACGTATTCATTTCGCGAAAACGACTTTCATCATTTTACGGTGAATAATTTTATTATTTTAATGCCATTTTCCGGCAGTTTTTTTAATTTCGCCATCATCCGGCAGAAGGTAAAGAAAGCGCTAATCCTGATGATCCTGTTATCAGGATGTCCCATAAGCCTTATGGCTTATGGGACAAAATTATAAAATTTCTGTATTGTCATCAGATCTTGACAAGTGTGCAAAATTTAAAAATTTTTTTTATCGTCCAAAGTGGGAAAAAATCGTGTCTGAAAATTCCGTTATATAGATACATACATAGATCAAGTTCAATATTTCTTTAAGCATTGGTTAAAAAACAACAATTCTATATAAGATATAATTATAAAAAAATCTTTATTGAGGTGATATTATTCCTTTGTTTTGTTGCAAAGCTATTCTCCTGTAAAATGTCTTAAACTAAACTAAACTCATGTTTGTTCAAAATTTCGATTCATTTTAATATAATCCTTACAATTTTATCCGTGCAGGGGCGGAGAAAGAAGCCTCTGCGGCCGGGGTCGGCCTATCGTAAAAGGCGACAAAATAACTCATCCTAGCTACGTGGTAGAGCCTCAAGCCCGTCTGGGTGGCGACCATCTTTGGTCTTAAGTATGCCGCCATAAGAAAGAACCTTGTGTTGTGTTCCGGCATTAGGGACCCAAGTTCCTGTACTCTTATGCGACAGGTGACAGCAGCGTGTTCGTGATGCCACTGGTGTTGCAAACACCCATAAGCGACGGTAGCTGCTAAATGCTAAGCGGGCTGTCAGCCAGTATGCTGTCCTCCAGCAATAAAAAAAAATAAAAAAAATTCGCCAAACTGCTATTAAGATGAAAAAAAATTGGTTTATCCCTTTCATATCGATGTAAATGTCTAACGTTTATTACTTAATTTCATTTATAGTTCTGGGCAAGTAAATGGAAAAGTAGGCCGCACGCTGACCTGATTCTATCCTTACGATAATTAGTTACTTTCGCGTACGTAAGCTGTAGAGGTTTGAACTTGTCAATAAAAATGTTAATAGCAGATCAATCGTCAATAAGGGACCACGACGAAATGAAAAGGTTGAAGGATGTTTTTAGAAAAAAAAAATTTTTTAATATAAACTTACAATCTACGGGAAATTTATATAAGACAGAAATAGACATCACACCGACAACCGAACAAATTACATAAACTCAAAATAATTAAAATTTCATGTTAACCCTCTTATGTAAAATGACGACCTCCTGGCATAACGGCTAAGGCCGTATACAGAAAGAAAACTGGTAATCGGCGCCGATTACCAGCGCTTATCGGCGCCGGTCCATTCTACATAAAGCAAGCAGATTGAAGCAGAGCAAGCAAAATGTCGGACTCATCGGACGACGATTTGGTTTTGTTAGAAAATGTGTATTTAAAAATGCTTTTGCATTTGCACGAGCTATATATACATCCTATTAATAGAGAAAGGAAACGTTTCGGAGAATACCATCATTTATTTGTAAAATAATTGAAATTTGATGATTAAAAATTTTATAGATATAGAAGAATGACTCAAGAAACATTTTATTACATTTCTGTAGTTAACAAAAAAAATATCTACACAAATAAATAAAATTGGAGTGTCAGTTTGTAATATCAAAATAACCGCTTTTTACTAAGTGCATTGGATGTATACACGGTACATATACCAAAACAACATTTTTTACAATTTTTATCTATTTGTCTATCTGTCTGTCAGTTTGTTCCGGCTAATCTCTGAAATGGCTGGACCGATTTTGACGGGACTTTCACTGGCAGATAGTTGATGTAACAAGTAGTAACTTAGGCTATAATCATTTTAAAAAAATTGTTTTATCTAAAAATTATTAGTATCGGAAATTTTAGATTTCCAATTTAAGTTGACCTCCGATTCATATCATTAATCATATGAAATAGGGTTTAACTTTGGCTGGACGTTGTAGGTTGTTATTCAATTTAAGTTGACCTCAGATTTATATCATCAATCATATGATTTAGCTATGAGGGTTTAGCTTAGGTTGGTTTTGTAGGTTCGAACGCACGTATTCCGGAGGCGCATGGCATAACAGTTGCATTCGATAATACAGATTGTTTGCATATTTCATTTATATTTTAGGGTTTGTATTTATAGGGTTTGTAATCCAAAATAAACCATAAGATATATCCAAAAATTGCTGCCCAAAGTCACTATTCCATGCGGACGGAGTCGCGGGCACAGCTAGTAATTTATAATAATATATTATTAGTTCGGCGCTTATCGGCTTATCGGCGCCGATTACGCACGTCGCGGAGGTCACGGCACGGGTTCGATTTCCGTCTAGCATCTGGATTTTTATGTATAATATGTATTTACTTACAAAAGAAAAGTATATATGTAGTATAACAGTTGTCTAGTACCCATAACACAAGTGCTATGCAACTTAGTTTGGGACTAGAAGACGTTGTGTGAAATGTCCCAATATATTTATTATTATTATTAAATTGTCTTTCTTAAATATATAACAAACTAGCAGCCCGTCCCAGCTTCGCATGGGTATTTAACAAAAAATTAAATCCTTCTATTTTTTTTCGGTCTCGGGGAAAAACCTCTCTTGACGGGTTCCCCCGGCCCGGGGAGACCGAGGGATATAAGGGACTCCGGAAAAGATGTTCGACCATCCGACTACCCACTAAAAAACTCCGCTGTTCTCCTATCGTCTACGCCCGGGCCCACGGATATATGGCCTGCCGATCTCGTGGCCCGGGCCGGCGCCGGCCCACGCTTTGTCTTAAAGCGGGCCCCTTCTAAAGTGCTGGCGCTAGGAGGTCAGGCTTTCGTCCCCCCGGCGCTCTCTTGTAACAACTCTATGAGTTGAGGGGGGCTGCGGAACAGCACGCGGCCTTTTCCCTCACGGCAATAGTGCGGGCGGCGGATCCTCCCCCGAGGGGCCGCCCGCGGCCGCTTTCTACGGCGGCCGGAGATCGTTGCCCGCCCTCCGGCGCCGACGACGCGGCCTACGTTGGCGGGAGGGGAGTGCGGAGGCGGACTCCCGCTCCCGTTCCGCCGCCTCCCTTGCAGACACTACTGCCTCGCAAAAGGAGGCGACGGCCGTCCATCCAGGATCGCCCCCGACCATGGACAGAACCAGGGCCGGGAGCGACAGGTCCGCGGCCAATTCCGGACGGGACTCGCATCCCCGTTGCGTGCTAGTCAGGCGTGTGTACGACTACCAGACGACACTCCAGAAAAAGCAGAGTCGCTTGACGTCGTAGCCGGCCCAGCAAGACCAACCGACAGCGAGGATGCAATTCCCGTCCCGGGAACACTCTCTGTGCAGGCGCAGTCGAAATAGGCATGGTTTTGACTACCAAATCGGGTCCCATGGTAGAACCCGGGACCCCAATCAGTATTCGCAACTATCCCATCGGGGACCATGCCACGAACAGAGAGCTAAGTTGGAAAGGATGTAAGAGGTAGACGGAAAGAAAGGTAGGACTCTGTTGCCTCGAACGGAGAGGGGAGTGAAGCGACGGATGCTCGGGCACCTCGGGTACGCACACCCGTGCACTCCTCGGACAGAGGAGCGCCCCTGGGGGCAAACCCTTCTATTTGCGTCAGGTTACTAAAAAAATAAAATTATAAAGAAAGTTTGAATATTATTATTTCTATGAGCTTTTATTTTAATGATTTTTTTTGCTATTACTTTTTATTTATTTTTCGTTATTTTTTAATAAGTATTCTAATTTTTGTAAAAACCCCAGTGACGCACGCCTACATTGCATAAGGTGCTGCCTAGCTAGCCGAACAGGGTGAGCGGCTACCACGCAACATTTTTCTAATATTTACATTTTTAAACTCGTGATATCTTTCGAATGGAATATCCGAATTGAATAATTCAAAAAGTTATATAAAGGTATTGAAACAGTTTTGAATATGAAGTAATTTATTTTGATAAGGATTAATACCAAGATCCAAATAAAGAGCCTTTTCTAGGGGCGGCATTTCAATTAATTTTTTAAAATAAAAGAACACTTATTGTGGCATAACTATAATAGTTAGACATATGCTGTCGCGACACTTTTTGTAAATAATGATGTGTTCTGCAAAGTTGTAGTACATTATTTTATTCTATCATCAATAGTTTTCGCAACGCACGCGATTTAAATAATATTTTAGGTAATTTTTTTACACTTTGGGTTACATTATTGGAGTTTTAGTAAGGATCCCTAATTTTTTTGAAAATATAATATAGCCTATGTCACCCGGGGATAGTGTAGCTTCCCAACAATGAAAGAATTTTTTAAATCGGGTCAGTAGTTTCGGAGCCTATTCAAAGCAAACAAACAAACAAACAAACAAACAAACAAACAAACAAACAAACAAACAATCAAATCTTTCCTCTTTATAATAGTAGTATAGATATGTAATTAACGTAACATCGTAAATGGTTACGTCACTGTTTATTATAGAACGTGATACTAATCAAATTGGCAACCCTTTCATATATAATATAGTAAATAAAACGTTTAGTAAGCAATAAAATGTAACAGACCATGTAATTTCGTATTTTACAGCTTGTAACATTTCAGATAAGGTATAGCGTACCAAGAAATTAGCCTAAATAAATGTAGTCTTAGGTCACACGCCTTGGTCCAGTTTATTAGCTCTGTTTATGTAAAGTGGTCAGAGGCAGGCTCGAAGTGGGTCAGCGATCAATCGCGATAGGCTAAGCTTACCTCCACGATTATATGAAAATTTAACTCCCCATGTTATCTAAAAATAAAACTCTAGTAAATCAGATGGTTTGGTCAACCTTGGTTACATTATCATCATAGCCATCGCAGTCGTGTCCGACATTCACTATGGTGCATAGCATCGCAGCGATTACGATGCGTCACATCGTATACATTTTGAAAATTTTATACAATAAGTTTTATTAATATTCAAATAATAACATTGAATAATATTATTAAAGTTGCACCACGGTGTCCTGACCTTCCGCCAGGGGCAGGTTTCCTTACACGGATGCTTCGGGAGGTACCGGTGTTGTATAATAGAGCGGGAGTAGACGTCAAGATGTTAAGGAGCCCACGGTGGCTCACACAGTAGCGCCGTGTGCTCAGCGACCTAAAATGAGCCACCTCCACCTATTTCTACGTGTCTGCAGTGCGAACTGACAAGCTAGCTCTTTCACGCCAACGTAAGACTAGACAACGTCGGCGGAGGGCGTTCCACAATGGTATGGAATGGAATATGGTATGGATGGCCCCTCGAAAGAGACTCCGCCGCCCGCACCGACGCAATGAAGAAGAGAGCGCGTGTGTTGTTCCGCGCTGCCCGCGTCAATACCTATTAATTAAGAGAGCTCTAGAGGGTTGAAAACCGCTGGGTTAACCACTAGCGTCATCATGAAAGGGCCCCGCCAAGATCTGACTGGTGCTAGCCTGGGCCATGGTATAGGCTAAGTCATGTATATGTTGGTCCCGGCATCAAACGACAGGATAACAGCGTGTTTTTTAGTTGGTAAGCCTGAAGATGCCCCTTAACTCCCTGCGGCTCGGACTTACAAAAATTATTCTACGAAAACGAAATGGCCAGCGTAGTTTCCGAGATTTGTATTCATTCTCGTCTAATTTTATTTTCTACATGACCTTCGGACCTTGCTATTAAACCATTACATTAAATTTAAATTTGCTATCTGAAATTGTTTTTCATGAAAGATAATATCTGGATAACATCTGAATATAATTTACATTATAAACAACTGCTTTTAATCTACGACTTATTCGTTGACTATTATTGATCGAAGTTCGTTGAATTTAAATTTATCAAATTTTCATACTAAACTTTCAATTTCTACGCGAAGAAAATGGTAGTTTTAATCACGATAGCGTAGCAAGGCAAGATTTCGTAGCAAATTCGATTAATTACTACGAATCACACTGTAAGGAAGCGAAAAACTAAATCCTTTATTTTATACTGTAAGTCTCAGCATAGGTAATAATAATAATGTTCTTTATGATTTTAGGAATTTATTTTTGTGAAGATGTCAAAGTTTTACGAATATCCAAAAACGTTGACATATTACGCAAATCCATTGTAATGGACTCACAAACTGGCGTGTCGGATATCAAATAAGTGAAAATTAGAAAGTACAAAAGCGGATCCTGAGACTGAAGCAGAAATTTGAATTACAACCACGATTCAAATAGTTTCATACACATGATTTTTTTTATTTTATGTTAAAAAAGTTTTATAGTTAAACATTTAATGGTTACATCATCACAACCTGCCGTTCTTGAGGCAATCCTTCATTATTTCCTCAACCAGTTTATAATAGAATATAAAATAATTACAATATTTAGATATCGTAAAGATTCAATGATCCGTTGGACAACTCTTCAAATACGATAATGTTAGATGTATGAATTTCCTAAAGTAATTTATAGGATCCCGGGTATACCCCATTTTGTTTCCTCCCATGCTTGACCAATTTCTTCTCCTATCTTTCCTGTTACTTTTAACCTTTCTTATATTTCCCTAATGAGTGTACCAACTAAAAATGTAGGTCCTCGCATATCTTTTGACCTTTTCTCTTCCTTTTTTTATAACAATATTCACCAAAACAAATAAATTCCTCTAGTAATAGACAATTGGGAAGTATAGCAATTCAACTGTAATATAAATATATGTTAATTATTTTATTAACGATTTTTTAACGATAATTAAGGTACAATGAACTCATCCGTATTTGTTTTTCGTTGTTTTATCGTCAAACCATTAACCGTGTACTAGGTTAATATACTTTATGCAAGATTAATGCAACATTTATGCAAGATTAAAAAACACTTACCGCTTAAAACTTTAGAAAAAAACTTTGAACCGTCTGTCAATTTTAACCTTTCCTAACACAATAATTATACGCACTTTCACTGTAAACTTGTAAGAAATATTATTATGAATATGAGTCTACTATATTTTATATTAGAAAATGAAGTATCAATAATTTATTATATGGACACAAATATATCTGTAACGTCCATTAAAATAATTGGTAAATAAACTTAGGTTATACGCAATATGGGGGCACGGGGGCACACAGTCTGACGAGTCACCATAGCTACGCAAAGGACGCCTGCCGGTTGCCATTGACAGCCGTGGCCCTAGTGCCGTATATACAAGGTATCTATACTCATAAAGTATACCCTAATTCAATCGTAAAAAAAACTATTAAGTTTTTACATGAAATTGTCGAATAACCAGTATTTATTTTAAAAAAAACAGGTTTATCCACGTTAACAAGCGTTAAATTGGTAAATCGAATGTTAGTTTAAATAATTACACGTATTCGTATGGTATTACAAATTGTTAAAAAATAAAAAAGTATGATGTAGTCTAAAGATAATAGTATACAGTATGCAGAGAGACTAATTTAGAGTTCAAATTGTTTATTTACGCTGTAATCACAAAAATTTTAAACCCATCTTTTAAGTTAATTTGGGAAGCTCCAAATATTGACGTAAAATCGAATTGAACTTTACTAATATGCAGATTTTTTAAATTATTTCTTCAATATACTGCTTTTTACAATTTTTCGGGCATGTATTATTTTAGAAAGGAGGAAATTTATTTTTTTAAGATGGGACAGATGAGACAAATAATATAAATTTCTAGCGATTTTTTTATCTCATGACTAAGATATTTTTGAAATGGAGTACAAGTTTATGAATATTTAGAAAGGAATCGGTTTTTTTTTAATGTAGCTCCAGTGCTTTAGGCATTGATTTGACAAAAAATCGTTTATTACTAAATAAAAAACGGTGATAACACGGGTAAACCGTGTTCTTACTAAGTTATATTACATCACATAATGATATATTATATAGATATGTTTCAAATAATGTGTTAAAAATGCTTATTTCTATATTTTAGTTACATACATTATAGCGGCGAGGCATGTATCTCTTTAAGCTCTTTTACTCCAGGGCGGTTGTTAGCCTCTTAATAAAAGAATAAGGAATTATAGTAAGAAGCCATAAAGGCTCAGGTTACATACTATCTCCATACTCTTTTTATTACTATATCTTCTTTCATCTTCCATTCGTTGTAATAAATATGCTTTGGATCAAAAGATTCGAGAGATTGAATCTTTTAAGATTTAACTAACTGCGACATTATAATAAAAGCCACATCTATATCTTACTATTATAAAGAGGAAAGATTTGATTGTTTGTTTGTTTGTTTGTTTGTTTGCTTTGAATAGGCTCCGAAACTACTGACCCGATTTAAAAAATTCTTTCATTGTTGGGAAGCTACACTATCCCCGGGTGACATAGGCTATATTATATTTTCAAAAAAATTAGGGATCCTTACTAAAACTCCAATAATGTAACCCAAAGTGTAAAAAAATTACCTAAAATATTATTTAAATCGCGTGCGTTGCGAAAACTATTGATGATAGAATAAAATAATGTACTACAACTTTGCAGAACACATCATTATTTACAAAAAGTGTCGCGACAGCATATGTCTAACTATTATAGTTATGCCACAATAAGTGTTCTTTTATTTAAAAAATTTAATTGAAATGCCGCCCCTAGAAAAGACTCTTTATTTGGATCTTGGTATTAATCCTTATCAAAATAAATTACTTCATAATCAAAACTGTTTCAATACCTTTATATAACTTTTTGAATTATTCAATTCGGATATTCCATTCGAAAGATATCACGAGTTTAAAAATGTAAGTATTAGAAAAATGTTGCGTGGTAGCCGCTCACCCTGTTCGGCTAGCTAGGCAGCACCTTATGCAATGTAGGCGTGCGTCACTGGGGTTTTTACAAAAATTAGAATACTTATTAAAAAATAACGAAAAATAAATAAAAGTAATAACAAAAAAAATCATTAAAATAAAAGCTCATAGAAATAATAATATTCAAACTTTCTTTATAATTTTATTTTTTTAGTAACCTGACGCAAATAGAAGGGTTTGCCCTCAGGGGCGCTCCTCTGTCCGAGGAGTGCACGGGTGTGCGTACCCGAGGTGCCCGAGCATCCGTCGCTTCACTCCCCTCTCCGTTCGAGGCGACAGAGTCCTACCTTTCTTTCCGTCTACCTCTTACATCCTTTCCAACTTAGCTCCCTGTTCGTGGCGTGGTCCCCGGTGGGATGATTGCGAATACTGGTTGGGGTCCCGGGTTCTACCCTGGGACCTGATTTGGTAGTTGAAACCATGCCTATTTCGACTGCGCCTGCACAGAGTGTTCCCGGGGCGGGAATTGCATCCTCGCTGTCGGTTGGTCTTGCTGGGCCAGCTACGACGTCAGGCGACTCTGCTTTTTCTGGAGTGTCGTCTGGTAGTCGTACCCACGCCTGACTAGCACGCGACGGGGATGCGAGTCCCGTCCAGAATTGGCCGCGAACCTGTCACTCCCGGCCCTGGTTCTGTCCATGGTCGGGGGCGATCCTGGATGGACGGCCGTCGCCTCCTTTTGCGAGGCAGTAGTGTCTGCAAGGGAGGCGGCGGAACGGGAGCGGGAGTCCGCCACCGCACTCCCCTCCCGCCAACGTAGTCCGCGTCGTCGGCGCCGGAGGGCGGGCAACGATCTCCGGCCGACGTAGAAAACGGCCGCGGGCGGCCCCTCGGGGGAGGATCCGCCGCCCGCACTATTGCCGCGAGGGAGAAGGCCGCGTGCTGTTCTACAGCCCCCCTCAACTCCTAGAGTTGTTACAAGAGAGCGCCGGGGGGACGAAACCCTGACCCACTGGCGCCAGCACTTTAGAAGGGGCCCGCTTTAAGACAAAGCGTGGGCCGGCGCCGGCCCGGGCCACGAGATCGGCAGGCCATATATCAGTGGGCCCGGGCGTAGACGATAGGAGAACAGCGGGGTTTTTTAGTGGGTCGAACATCTTTTCCGGAGTCCCTTATATCCCTCGGTCCCCCCGGGCCGGGATAACCCGTCAAGAGAGGTTTTTCCCCGAGACCGAAAAAAAAATAGAAGGGTTTAATTTTTTGTTAAATACCCGTGCGAAGCTGGGACGGGCTGCTAGTGGGTTATAAAAATAATACTACGGTGAAAACTATTTAAACTTTAAATGTAATAATTATTATGCTACAGTCACACATTTGTTCCCAATATTCCTCTTAGATCCAATTGCACACCCACTCGAACTATTAGTCGCATTCTCGGATTCAGTAAATCTGCTCTGAACGTTTAGGGGAACACAATCAAGCTTTAGAGTTGTCGCGTTCACCCCCAAAACCATGGGGGAGTATCGTGTAAAATCGGAGATGCAGGGAGTCAATGTCAACATCTTCTCGCATTTTCCATTCCACATCACGTAGGAGTCGATGGCGCAAGGATTCTTTTCGCATGTTGGTATTGCTGAGTTCTCTGGCAGGGTCAAGAAGAAGGTTCCCTGGCAAGGCCCTTGTCGATATGCTGGCCAGCACATGTCTGTGTCTGGGTGGTACAAGTATGCTGTAAGGTAAATTAAAAATATTATATACTATTTATTATTGTGATTTAATAAAACTTTATTTTCTTGTAACAGGAAAGAAGATGGTAACAATTTTCTTGTGACTAAAATAAAATGATAGAATAGATGTTAAAATAAATTTGGTTTTTATAGAGACGACTACCTATTCTCCAAATCGCAGTAAAAATCAAAAGAAGAAGCTTTGCTATCATTACAAAGCTTCTTCTTTCATGTACAAGGTGTATTTGTCTATGAGATAGCGAACCATCTGACTAACCCATATTATATTGCTCTCGACAGGGGGGAGCCGTATGAGAAAGTTTATATAATTCTCCTCTGGGCTTCAAACAGTAGAGGAACACTAGGGTGGTTTTAGTAGGAATACCAGCGCCATGTGTCCCCTTTTTGACTGTGGAGGCGCACGGGGCATTGCAGAGAAGTTCCACACTACCCCATTACGAAACCTCAAGCGGTGGCATGTGCATGAAACCAAATAAAAACAAAAAAGCTGAATTTTTACTTGGTAAAACTGTTACCGAAATAATAACAAATAAAGATAGCATAATATGCTTTTTAGAAATAGCAAAATTTCGTCCCCTTCAGATCCATACCAAAATATTGCATGTTACAAACAATGCGGAAAATTAGTAATATTAATAAGAATTTAATAACAAAATAACAATTAAAAGTTTTTTGCTTATATTCGTTAATTTTCTCTGTCTTCGTGTTTTGATTGAGAAGCTGGTTTCCTCAATAGGTATAATGAATATAATTCTTATATATGTTTGTTATGAATATTATTGATTTATAAACAGATATTACTAAGTGTCAACCATTTGTATCTAAGTAAATAAGTGAAATACCACTCATCACGAGATCTTAAATTTGTACACCCGATTAACTTGAAAGTTGGCATGGTTACTCATTTTTTAATGTAGACGCTCGCTAAGAACGGATTTTACGGAAATCTAATCCAAATGTAATTAACTTTACAAGGCAGTTTGCTGAGTCAGGTAGTGTATTTGTTGCACTGATCTGAGTGTATATGTCTGCCAATTGAATGTGAAATATGAAAAATCCCTGCGATACAGGGTATAGTATAAAAAAATACACCAAAAATCTACTTTTATAGAATAACGAATTTTTCTCTAAAATCCTTCCTCGTGAAATCGACAATTTTATCAAGATGTCTATTGTAAGGATATGCCACGGGATTACGTAAGTATTACGATAAAACCGCTTGAGGGCAACAGTGACCCTCATCGTACAATAGAGGTGAGGTCACGGTTAGCCCAATGGCGTTTAACGTGTTGTTTGTTCTCTTGCAAAAATTATAGGTATTTGTGTTAATATACTTATTATAATTAATAATTGTAATATTTATAACAAATACGTACTATCTGAAGATACTACCAATACTGTAGTTTGATTCAAAACTAAAATAAATAAATGAAATTATAAGTTTTATTAACATTTAAGAGAAAGTAAGTCAGGTAGTTATTGGGGGACATAAATATTCACACAATTCGTGATTCAAATATTATGTAGTGATTCTTTTATATTGGCATATTCGGCATCCTTTCATCAGATTTTGTATAGCAATGTGATCTAGGCATGCATTTCCTGTAGTTCAGTGGTACTTTGTAACTCAGTGATTTCTTAGCTCTCAACTCAGCGGATCAAAGCCCATAATAGCATAATATAATAATAATAATACACCAGAAACAATACGTGAAAATAATAATTGTATACTGGGACCGTATGATAATAACATACAAAACTGTGCATTATAATAGACTGGACATAACCCATATTAGTATAGCCATTCCCAATACATACATAATATAATAATCATAATAATATCCAGCCTACTATCCTCCGGATAACTTACAAAATATCTTGATATTTTGTAAGTTATCCGGAGCTTTAAAAACTTTTTTTTTCCTTCACTTCATTATGAATTAGATTCAACTAAATATTATAAAAAACACCAAATATTATATACACTATCCTTTGTTTTGTATTGTTCTTGGATAGGAACCCCTATTCGGGTATAGGCCTCCTCCAGTTTATCCAGCTTTCTCGGTCTATAGCTTCACTCATCTACTGGATTCCTGCTACAATGCTACAATGTTGTCTATCCATCGTTTGATTGGTCGTCGTTTCCGCCTTTTGCCACTCGGTCCTACCATCGTGTTGCTTCTATGGTACATCACTTGTCTTTGTGCTGTGCTACGTGTCCTGCCCATCGCTATTTTAATTTTAAATTATATTGTAGGATCTTAATAAGTTTTGTCTTCATCACTTCTTAATTTATTTATCTTTCTTATTTTTAAGATGCTTCTTTACATTGCTTTTTGGCATCTGACCAGTTAATTTTTTTTTGGTGTTATAGATCCTCGTTTGGCAACCATAAGTAAGAGATGGTAAAATGCATGTATCCATAACTACTTTCTTTAGGTGGAGCGGATAGTCACCTTTCATAATTTCCTTAAGTGCCTAGTATTTTTTCCAACTAATATTGACTCGGCGTTCTACTTCTTCTTCTTCGCATCTATCTTGGAATGATATTATTTTTTCTAGATATATGTATTTATTTACATACTTGAGTGGACTTCCTTTTAGTTTTATTGTACAAGTGTGTCCATTAGTTAGATATTAGTTTTGTTTTTGTTCATCATAATACTAAATTTTCACTTTGTTCACTCAATTGATTTATCATTTTTTCTAGATTTTTACTATTTTCAACGAAGAGGAATATATCATCCGCAAATCTGAGGTGACTTAGATAACGGTTATTGATTCTGATTCCTTCTTTTCCCGTTTCAGATTATCGAAGATGTTTTGTAAAATTGCTGTAAAGATCTTGGGAGATATGGGGTCCCCCACTCCAAGTTCAATTGGTATTTCAGGTCCTTGTTTTTCTACTTTTACAGAACTGGTATTGTTCATACATATATGTATTTCTCAATATATTTTATACTTTTCGTAGATACGGCATTTTTTCAGTGCGTCCCAGATTACATTGTGTGATATAGTATCAAACGCTTTAGCGTAGTCGATAAATGCTATATATATATATATTGGTCTGTTGAATTCCTTATATTTCTCTATCATCTGTTGCATTGCATGAATATAGTCTATTGTCGAGAAGCCTGGCCAGAACCCGGCTTGCTCTACAGGCTGAATGTTTTTAATATTGTCACTAAATTTTGCTAGAAGTGTGGAGGTAAAAAGTTTATAAGTGCAGAGTAGAAGACTAATGGGACGTTAATTCCCTATATCTTGCGGATCACCTCCTTTTTAGTACAGCAGGATTATGTCTCATCTTCTCCATTATTCAGGTGTTTGTCCTGTATTTATTACTTTAGTTGCTAGGTTTGAAAGTAGTGGAGCTATCAAAGTAATTCTAATTTTTAAAGCCTCATTCGGTATACCATCTGGACCTGGACTTTTTTCTGATTTTAGTTTTTAAATATGTTTTACTATCTCCATTATATCTACTACTGCCGGCTCGTATTCCATATCGCCATCAATATAATTTCTAAGATAGTTGAACTTATATGTATCAGCCTGTCTATCAGGTTGACTAATCGTTTTTGTATAAGTCTTTATAGAAATCTGTCGCGCAGTATGTAATTAATATAATTTCTCGTATTAGTGTACTTCTTGTTGTTTTCAAATTTTGTATCCAATTTTTGGGAGCTGTTTTTATTATCTGTTTTCTGTAGTTTGCAGTCTGGTTGGATAGCCTTGTTAGAATTTTTTATATAGCGTGCTTAGCTCTTCTTTCATTTCTTTTGAAACCAACAGAAAAAACAAATGAAATAAAAGAGCTAAGCACGCTATATAAAAAACGTCTAATATGTATATCATAGCATAATTACCGTGTACCAGTGTGAGGAAACCTGCATACTGAGATCACCGGTAAGTGTAACCCGCCAATCCGCCTTAGATAAGCGTGACGAGTAAACTGTCCGTTGCCTCTAGGTGGGGCCCGAGCCCAGCAGTGGGGTGCTAAGGGGTGTTATTGTTTGTACCTTTCCTATTTTATAAACCGTTTAAAATAGGGAAATTTGTTTTTAAGGTTATTTGAAGCGGGTGATTATGAGGAAATCAAGAAGATTGGCAAGAATGTCAAATACGGAGCAGTATATTTACCTGGTCTGCAATCACATATCCAATCATCTTTCTGGTCGCCAGGGTAATACAGCTCATTTGTTGGACAAACAGCCGGGATAAAAACTGGTTGTCTATTCTGAAGCAATAAGATATGACAATTTAATAAACTTAATAGTTTATAATTTACCAATAATTTAAAATTAAAAGCCTGAATCCAGGTACTTTTAAGTTTAAACAGGAACGTTTTTACGACGAAAGGGCCGATCTTTCAAGATATGTTATAATTAATTCGTAATTAGTTTTCTCCCTACAGGGGCGGAGTATGTATACTAACCCCTGCGATCGGGGTGGCCTGTTGTAAAAGGCGACAAAATAACCTTAGCCCTATGCCCGTCGAGATGGCAACTACCCTTGGTCTATAAGTATGCCGCCATAATAACCTTGTGTTCTTTTCCGGCATTAGTAACCTAAATTCCTGTACCCCCATGGGACAGCAGCGTGGTTCTCCTAACGTCGCATACATGCATAGGCGACGGTAACTGTTTATTATTAAGTGAAAGAAAGTGAAGAAAAAATAATAATAATAATTTATCTCAGTTAATATTCGTTTACTGTGGCCATTTGTGCATAAATTTAAATAGGGCTGTTACATTTCTAAGTATCGTAAAATATTATTGGACTTCTTTTACTATCTCGCAGACAGTAAAAAGCGGTTACAGTCCTGTTTTTTCATTCGGGAGTAAACAACAATCTTCATTCAAAAACTAAATTTAGTCACATTTATTTCATCTTTTGCCTTATGTGTTCAGTCAAGAAATCGAAGAGTCATGAGAACCACCAATGCCGAATGCACTAAAGACGTGCTGAACATTTTCCCTTCTTTATTGCTAAGAAACAGCAGACATGCTGACTGACGGCCCACTTAATGGGAAACAGTCACCGTCGCCTGCGATGTTTGTGACGCGCACATACACTGCTGTCCCGTAGGGATATAGGAACGTGGGTCACTAATATCGGAATACAATATAAAGTTATTATGGCGGCACACGATGACCTCCTGGCGTAGCGACTAGTACGCTTGCTGAGGTCACGGGTTCGATTCTGATCCAGCGCCTGGATTTTTATGTATAATATATATCAGTTGTCTAGTACCCATAACACAAGTGCTATGCAACTTAGTTTGGGACTAGATGGCGTTGTGTGAAATGTTCCAATATATTTATTTTATTATTATACTTAAGACCAAGGGTGATTGCCCTCCAGACGGGCTTGGGGTCCTACCACGTAGCTAAGGTACCCACCTTAGCTACGTGACAAACCTTAGCAAACCAACCGGTTTTGTCACCTTTTACGATAGGCTGACCCCGGCCGCAGGCGTTAGTATTCTCACTCTGCCCCTGCACGCAGAAACTGTACTTAATGTAACTCACGCGCAAATGAAGGCAACAGTGTGTGGCTTTATATTGATAACTGCAAACTCTCACACACACATTTGATGGATTGGATTAAGAAATCCAAATGGAAAATTTCGACGTCCCGGCACTTTACTCACATTCACCTCTGTCTTATTTTATTTGTTTCCGGACATTAAAGTGTATTTTATATAAAACATTTTATAAATCTATATTAACACCGATTTTTTCCTAAAATATAATAGATTTAATATAATGAATAATAGTAAAGTATAATTAGCTGTATTGGCCAAAGTGGATTAAATTATTCAACTATTAATATTAAATGTGGATTAAAATTCATTATTATTTGGTAATTTTTTGATTTACATGAAAACAATGCTCTAATTACTTTCCCTTATACTTTGTTTCAGTGTTGCGTGACGCTCATAAATCACAATGCTATTTATAAAAGATTTTGTATTTTAATTTACTTGGTTAAATTATTAATTAACCAAACTATTGTTAAGATATGAAAGAATATTCGTCTGTGTTCTATATCATGATTCTTACATGCATTAATTTAATCTCCGATGAAGACGAAAATGTTCAAGAAGAATGAGATTATATGTGTTGTGTTATAATTCCTAACGAATAAGTCGTTTGGAATTATTTTTTTCATTATATTGATACAAAACTTTTTTTTAATATGAATTGGAATATCTAACGTTACCATTTTGAATTTGCCATCTTTTTAATGATTTTGCGCATTTTCTACCATTGAATAACGGCAGATATGTCCATCCGATTTGACTATCATCATCAGTGTAAAATGGAGTTGAAGGAACAGATCTATAAGACCATCATTAGGCCTGTCCTTTTATACGGCTATGAAGCGTGGCCGGTGTTAGAGCGACACAAGCAAGAACTGCGGTGGATGTGTCGAGTGAAGCGGAAGGACCGCGTTAAGAACTCTCGTATTCGCGGCAGCCTTCATGTACGTGACATTGCGAATAAATTGCAGGACTGTTGGCTCCGATAGTATAGCCACGTTTTACGGCAAATAACGCAAAGATATGGCTACTATTGCGAAGGTAATAATAACTATAGATATATTTATTTTTCGTAACAATTAAACTCCATATAAATAGACTGATACCAATTAATGACAAAAAAATCAGTCAGAACAAAATCCATGAAGTTATTCAAACGTGATATGAACGATCACATTTTAATTTTAAAAAGATTTCAAGTAATACTATTGAACCTGGTAATTATTTCAAAACGTGATAATAGTAGATAATTTATCCTAACTTCTTTGTGAGATAAACTTATTATTATAAGATTTATTATTATAAATATATATATATATATATATATATATATATATATATATATATATATATATAATATATCATAAACAAAGAATATTATTCCCAAACGCTTGAAGAATTCGTGACATAAGTGAACTGACCTCACCTGTTTATTTTTTGTTGCCAAGTTTTCCTCTACCTCTGGAAAACCAATCGCATCTTTTGCATCGTTTTTTACACCCGAAACACACAATAAACATATTGATATAATAATTTTATGTAACCCACACATTGTACACACAAAATATAAATGTTACGTACACAATATTATTCACGTATTTTTTTAAATAAATGACTAGTGGTCACAAAGCCTGATTCTAATACGCTCGCTATTATACACAGTTTGCGAGCGACTATATCAGCATTCGGAGTTGGTATGAGATGCTGCGCCTACGTCACTAAATAAATGAACAACAAATCAAAACAAGTTTTTGATAAAAAAAACCGATAACTCGACAGTAAGCTTTGGGATCCGTATCAAATATCTGCGGAATAATAAGTTATTGTAATTTATGCCAAATAAAAGTAGGAGAATAAGGTGCTCAACTTCTCTTGATGTTTTTTATTTTATTTTTTTAAGAATCAATTATAAACCAATTAGACAATACAATATATTGATACAAAATCTGCCATAACGAAGTGAAATAGACCAAGTCTGGAGAATCGTCGCAAATTGAAGTTAAATTGTGAAGAGCCCTAGTTAAGGCGCATAGCATGTTGGGTTTATTGGTTAGCATAATACGAGGGGTGTTCAATAAATAGTGATAATGTGATACATTCTCCTTAGAAAGAAAAAAATAATTACTGACAGGCATAGAGACATAGAGATATTAGAATAATAATAAAAAAGCAAGCAATTATTAGCGATACTCGGCTGAATCTTTTATAGGCTATCCGGATATTTGAATCACCTACCGTAGCGTCGTTATGGTCAAGTAATTGTCGTAGTCGATTATGATGATCAATGGAACTCCTTAACGGCTTACAGTAAGGGTGCGATCTGTGGCAGAATTTCTAACTGTCTGTAATCAAATTTCAATGCGCTTACGTTCGTTGCTGCATTGCAACATGACTCAAGCGTTCTAATTATATTACTTATGGTGTATTTGTGTGAAGCGGTGGTAGCCGAGTGGATGGTAGCTTTTGCGTATTATTGATGAGCTTTATTACCATATAAAAGACTGGTGGTGGCGGAGTGGTAAAGTTAGTTAGTGTACTTCAGATTCACTAAAAATCAAAAATAAACATAATTTTTTACAAAAAAAAACCGCCTTCAATAAAAAAAACTATTACTAAACAAATTGATTTGCACTGAAAAGTAAAAAAAATAATTGCATATTCTTCTATAACTTAATAATCAACTTACTTTTTCTACTCATCAATATCTAGGTACGATCTATATTACGATAATATGATGTATTTACAATTATTGTTATTTTTGTAGTCGGTGTCTAGCCTAGGGGCTAGGTCCGGGTGATTTATGCCTATTTCCGCGGTTAAAGGATCATCTCAGATCAGGAAGATTTTTTAAAAGGGAATTTTAGCTTTAGAATAAAGATATACAAAGTGTTTAAACCTGAAACGTCGAAAAATAAAACAACATTTAATAAAAGATACTCGTAATTGCGTCTTAATCATCACTTTTTATTGAGCACCCCTAGTAAATAACTAAAGCCGTCTTTTTTATATTGGCACATCAAGATTAATGTACTTTGACATTTGGATTTTAAATAAGACCTCTCAATAATTTGAATATGTTGGCTAGTTGAAAATCCACCTCCATTCCAATCTATCATATTCAATACAAAAAGAGATGGTTATCTCAACGGAAGGAAACCACAGACTCCATATTGTTTAAGGTATCTATTAGATACTCTCCAATAAAACAAAATTATCTTCAAGATACTTGAGGCACTTCAAGAGTGTGCTTTGATACAGAGATATCGGTCCCAATTAAAAATTGATATGATTGTGCAAAAAAGAACAATTATTTTAAAAGACGAACTAGATTTTCATATCACTGAAATACTCGCTTTTAATATCTAATTTTAATATCTTACGTTTATTAAATTTCTTTTATTTAAAACATTATAAATTACGAGTAACATGTTAATGTTAGTACACTGAGATTTAAATTGTATAAAGTTTTATTTATTTGTTCACATTAATTAAAAGGTATAGTAATTGCTATGCAAAATGATAGTGTAAATGATAAATGATTTATCACTACTTTATTTTTTACATTTTTGTTTTTTGTTCAATGTACAGCTTTTTGTGACCTTGGACCCTAGACGAAAGAATAGGCTCACTTGGTTCTTCTTTTTGGACATGTATTATTTTACATATTACATTTGAATTAAATCTTGAGTCTTATGTAAAAAAGTATTTCTTTCTTAATATTCTTTGCATAAATACATTCAATTAAGAACTGTGAATTGCCCACTATTTATCAAAGGAATTCCCAAAGTACTTCACTATATTAAGTGTTTACTATTGCTATATCTTAGCACTACTGTGAGGATAAACGAATATTTTTGAACTAATTCTGAGGAAAGAATAATCTAATAACATCTTTATGACTTATGGGAGGCAAGCGGTCCAATTCGTGGAAAATGATCAATGTTGCTCATTATGGTATGAAACGTTACGAGCATTACAAATATGTTGTTGTTTTTCATAAAAAAAGGAAATTAAGAAAGAATTAAAAAGAAGCAGATTCAAAGCAAAAACGCTAGGGGAACTAAGTCTAGAAAAAGAAAAACATGAATTGGAACAAGATTAAGGTCACCGAATTATCGTATGGATACAAGATTAGCTCGGGGCTAAAAATTAATAAGGATATTCTGTAGATTTTAATATCAGATCGTTTGAACCAGCCCACCAATCGTGATTCAAAAAAACTTAGTCAACGTAGACCAGCCAATTACAGTCGACAGTAAAATTCGTATTCAAAATGGCCTCTAAATTCGAACCATCATTTTGGAAGCATTCGTAAAACCAGTTTTCCTCGACATGTCGCGACAGCCTGAATAGCAGCGTTTCACATTTTTTGGAATTACTAGTAAGTATTTTTTTATTGCTTTATTGCTGTAGAACAGCAGACAGGCTGACGGCCCGCTTAGGATTTAGCAGTTACCGTCGCCTATAGGTGTATGCAACGCCAGTGGCATCGCGAACACGCTGCTGCCCCATAAGGGTACAGGAACTTGGGTCACTAATGCCGGAACACAACACAAGGTTATTATGGCGGCATACTTAAGACCAAAGGTGGTCGCCATCCAGACGGGCTTGAGGCACTACCACGTAGCTAGGGTGGGTTGTTTGCCGACCCCGGCCGCAGAGGTTAGTATTCTTTCTCCGCCCCTGCACAGATAAAAAAAGTAGACTTTAATCCACATTCATTTTTATTTCTTTAGCAAATATCCACAGAAAAATGTTTACATTTAGTTTTTCAGGGGTTACTTACCTACGTCTAACCCTTCAACACTGAAAGAAAAACTTAATGACAAAGAAGGACCTTTATTTGTCTGTGAGTCAGCAAAAGGACTATTTCTCGCCCTTTCGACTCTTGGTAAACGATGAGCTAACCCTATTTTTATTGGACTACGACAGATTAGCATTTTTTTCATCTAAACCAATATTATTTAGATATTGTCGTACTGCAGTTTACGGCGATCATGTTGTGTAATCGTTATATCACTAAAACCTTAGTTATTTTATTATCTTTTCTTAATAAGTCGTAGCACAAAATTAATGAATGTTATCAGAGACATGAATTTTATCGTCAATGTTATCTCGTTACTCAGGATACATTTTGTTGTGTAATACGGGATACAGTATCCTGCACCTACGCTATAGAGAGGATGGCGTAGATCTATGAATCTATTTATTAACCTAACTTCCTAACTAATCCTTATCATGATTTCCTTCCATTCATTACATGTATATTACAAGCTGACCCGGCAAACATGATTTTTAACCGACGAGAAAAACAGAGGAGGTTCTCAATTCGACGCGTATATTGTTTTTTTTATGTATGACCACGCATAACTTTTTACAAAGTAGTTCGATTTTAAAATTATTTTTTTATTGGAAAGGGTATACCCCGAAGTTGGTCCCACTCCCATATAAATTTGGGAAAAAATTCCAACCCTAAGGGTACCCACTCACTGATTATAAATCTATGACCACGCATAACTTTTGACAGAATTGATTTATTTAAGAATGTAGTGAATAATAGATTAAAGCCACAAAAAATTATAAAATAATAACTTTTTAACAAAAAAAATTAAACCGCCGAAAAAACTGAAAAAAATTAACCTTTTTTTATTAACCATAATAACTAATTCTTAAACTAAATAATTTTAAGTAATAATTTTAAATTATTTAGTAAGTATACCTAAATAATTTTGAGAATAATCAAATTGTCTGTTCAAATATATAGATACATTAATCCCGAGAGACAAGGTTCAAATTCTGTAACTATCTCTTAAGCTGGGTGCACTCGTGGAAAACATTACAAATATTTATAAACGTAATATATGAAAAATAAAATAAAAAATGTAATAATATAATCCTAACTATAGTAATATTATAAATGGGAAAGTGAGTTTGTTTGTTTGTCTATTACGCTTTCACGCCTAATAACCACTGAACCATTTTTGATTAATTTCGGTATAGTCATAGATTGGACCTTGGAGAAGGACGTAGGCTACTTTTTTTAATTCATATGGCAGAACAACGTTTGCTGGGTCGACTAGTGGAATATAAAACAAAGTAACAAATATGCGGTACCTAGAACCTAGAAATACAACAAAATGACTACAGGCGACCAGCATCAGATCCGTTGCCTGCCTGCTCAACTACATCTTTAAAAAAAGATCCCTCAAACCCTGAAAGAAAAGACTCTCCAACGTACAGGTAAAATTAACTTTAACTTCCAACATGTTGCAGCTAAGAATCTCTAAAATCTTGACTACTGCACCCTAAACAATAACTTCTATTCTATATAAGCTGTCACTGAAACAATAATATTTGGGAATGTTTGTAAGATATGAAACGGCCGAACGTAAGAATTTTTCTTGTATCACAAATGCCCAGGTTAATCAAACAGGTTAACAAAGGCCCAATAAAATAATAATCGACGTCATTAGATATTTCCATAGAAATATACTACAAATTAAACATTTCCGGTTACTAGTTTTACCGTTAAATTGAGGTTCGAAATAACGCAGTATAAGATAGTTCAAAACTTGTTTTTGTTCTGATGCTCTTTATAATTCAATAATTCGGCAGAATAATTAAACCCATGACGTACATAATCACTTTATCGTCGGATTTTCCTGTTTCTAGTTCTTATTAATATGCGACAATTTTCTTTATACAATTGTTACATCCCTCATAAACTAGTAGCGTCATTGCCCGAGGGATCTTTCATGGGGTATTAAAATATATTCCGTGACATTTGTACAAAATGGAACCAACTAGAAAAATAGTGAAAAATATATCTGTAAACTAGTAAAATCTAGATATATCTACTTCTAAAACTAATAGGGTTGTCCCCACTCATATGTTAGTATCATACTAAGTAATCGAATTTACAGAAATATTATTATTTAAATAAGTTCATTAAATTTAAATTAAATTATTAAACATTACCAAGTTATTATTCAAAGCATATATTTAATAAAAGAGACTAATATTTTTAACTTAATTATCTTATATATTATTTTATGTAATAACCTGTTCTTTCCTAAAATAACTAGAGCTATTAGCTTAAAATAAAAATATAATATCGTATAACAAACTTCGAAATTTCCCGCGCTTGACTATAAAAGTCAAGCGTGATCAAGTGAATACAAAAACATCAACCGTTTTTGTTAATTTACACTTATTTGTACAATTATCACGTTTAGAATAATATTATTAAATAGAACTAAATCCTCTTCAATAAAATAAACAGAATTTTTCAAATAGATTTTGATGTAATGTTTTTCTCATAAAGGAACGTTGCAACAGTATCTGTTTACGTCAACCGTGATTTTTATGTAAGTGAAATGTCAAAATGGGAGTGAAAACTTAAAGAAAACAATGTGAAACTAATGTATTTTCCACATCAATAATGAAAAGAATCCGCGTAATGCCCTTATAAATAAGTTTCCGAGATGTTTACTAAAAAATCACACCAAGATGTTAAGAAATCCACTGTGAAAATTCAAGACTCTAAAAAGGATTCCGCGACCCGACTAAAGCATTTAAAAATCGTTTTGGGTAAGTAATATTGTTTTATTAATTCCCTAATGTGATTTTGCTGTACTTTTAATTATATTTCCGTCTTGGTTTGCAATCAGAACGTAGCGTACGCAAACATACCGTACATGCTAATTAAGTCAAGAATAACTGTATTTTTAGTTGATGTGCTTCGGTTTTCTATTTTTACGGACAAGCTTATAATATAAACTTTAATGTAGTTTAAAAATAATATATTGTATCTTATTTATTTTACAAACAGGTTTAATATTATTAAAATCTAATCACTTAGGTTGTTTGAAAAAATATTGAAAATAGAAATACCTTTTTTTAGAAGGCATTAGAAGAATTTTTATGTGTTCTCGTTCAAAGTCTTATCAGGTTTTGTTTTTTCTAATTTTCCCCATGTTCAATTTTCCGTTAAACTTATTAATGTGTTCAGATTTACATTGTCATTAATTTAAAATTAATGAATTTCAGTAAGTTTTAATTATATAATTTTAGTAATTGCTGTCAAATTTTCTTTGGTGCATTATCACATTTTTGAGGTTCAAGCCATTGGTGCATCCTATTAAAAATCAAAAGAGGCTTTACTCAACTTTGTAGGTTGTGTTGAGTAACATCCCTCCAAGAATTCAAATATGTCAAATCAATTACTTTAAGGAACTTAGGATGAACCTTGATCTACCATCATAATTGTGAAGATATCTCATCTTTGGAATACCAAAGAATTATAATAAATATTAATTTCATGTATCTAGTCTAGTTACCATCTGCCCGATCTGAGCTGTGAAGTTATGAGTTTAATGGCCTTTCAACCATTACTGGAGCAAATCCTTTTCTAATAATAATAAAGCCTGAGCCTAATGAGCTTACAAGAAGAGGTTAACACAATTCCTAGTATTGTTTTACATTTGGGATGCAAAATATATAAATATGTACACATATAAATAAAAAATTAAAAAATATATAAACATGCAAAATAATATACTAGTTCTATATTATTATTCCGTTATTGTTTTACAGAACATTTTGACTCTGAAGAGGCTAAAACTTATTTTGAAGGAAACTTCAGTCATGTATATTTTATACTGTATGATAATTTTATTCAAGCTGAAAACAATCTGCGACAAAGAGGTATGTAAATAAATATATATTTTTATGTATATAACATAATTTTAATATAGTGTAATTGTTTGTATAGTGAATTTTATTTATTTATAATTATTTTTTTCTTTTTCTGCGGTACAGAACTTCCGTTTCATCTCGGTGAGTGATGGGTTTATAAAGTCATGTAGATTGTCATACATTGAATGCAATACTTGGATGCCAATTAGATCATGTTTACATTTTTTATCCTTGTTATTTTAGTATTTTATACATAAAATAGCTGATTATAGGTTAATGAATTAATTTTGATGAATTTCAACATAGAGCTAAAGTGGACCTTAGAAAAGGTTAGGTTACTATTGGGTTTATCTGGCAGAACAATGTTTGCCAGGGCAGTTAGAAACATAATATAATCATTACAAGATAATACTAATGAAATTAACAATTTTTTTATTAAAAAAATATAAATTTTTAGTGTAACAGAACTAAACATGATCTAATATATGGTAACATCATCTTTGTAGTTGACTTTGGCACTTGTTCATTGTAGAAACCATTATCTTATCTCACATTTAATATCTTAAGATTTACATCTTGTATGCTGAGTTTATGTCTGGAGCTTCATGCTTAACATGATAAGCAAATTTGAAAAATTATCAAACATAAGTTTTTTTTTCTAAACCTATCACCAGATTTATTGTCTATGATACTTGGTAAAAACCAACAATTTGCAGGATTGTTTCATAAAATTAATTAATTTAATATAGAAATAGGTTTTAATTCAAAAGTTATATACATTATTCCTAACTAATATTATAAATGTGAAGTGAATTTGTTTGTTAAGCTTTCACACGTCTAAACCGCTGAATCAATTTTGATGAATTTCTGCACAGTCATATATTGGACCTTGGAGAAGGACTTAGGCTACTTTTTTAAATTCATATGGCAGAACAACATTTGCCTGGTCAACTAGTCACAAATAAAAGTTAGTTTTTTTTGTTATTACAATATTATGAGTTAAATGAAATTAAAATAATGTAAAAATATTTATGACTCAATGAGTTATATGTATAATATGAGAGTAATATTGGAAATTATTATATTATAGCATAATTTAAGTCTGATTATAATTTTTAATCCTATGAATATTGGAAGATTATTTTAAAAACTGGAAAAGATGGACTGTATAAAAAGTAGTCATTGTAAACGTTATTATTAATGAAATATTTTTTCTGTTACTTTATAATTATTATTGTATTAAAAATTTATCTATTCATCTTCATTGAAGTGGTTGGTGTAAGATGCATCTAAAGCTTGAGCTTGTCCTCTGTTGATAGCAGTATATATTTATATACTGCTATCATTTGATAATGATAAATAAATATACTAAAACAATTCACACCACGCCATCTATTCTCAAAATATAATAAATAATAATAAAGCACTTGTATTATGTATAGCAGCTAGATAAGTAATATACTACATTAATACTTTTTTGTAAATAAATATATATTATACATAAACACACAGGCTGAGATGGGAATCGAACCTGTGACCGTTACGGAGATCATCACAATAATATTATACCCAAAAGAAAAAACATTCATATGCTATTTATAACATCACTAGAATGTAATATATGAACATCGCATTACACCTGCTTACACAATGTCAGTGACCTCATTTCCAACAACTATGCACAATTAATGTTATCATAAAATCTGTTATCCAGCACCCATTGGCCTTTATGTGAAATATATTAATTTTCATTGCAGAGCATTGAACTATTTTTATATGAAACAGTAAATGACATATGCACCACTTAGGCAGTTTTTCTCACCTATTGTGCATATTATAGCATAATTGGCATGTATCGACAGTGAAGGAAAGCATTGTGAAGAAAGGGGTCGGTCCGCTTCATCGTAAAAGGTGAAAAAAACAGCCCACCCTAGCTACGTGGTAGGGCCCCAAGCCCGTCTGGATGGCGACCACCCCTGGTGTTATACACCATTAGGCCGCCGTGATAACTTTATATGCCATTTTATTCTACTGACATCAAGCTTCAAAGCTATACATGTTATATTTTGCGAAAGTACCAAAAAAAATTCTTTTTTTCATTTTCTGTTAGAGCGCTGGCCTATAATGGGTTATTAATTAATATCATTGGAGCACTTTCAAACTGTAAATAAGTCTAATTGAATTACCTAGTCAGGTCATAAATTCTGTCACATGTTTAATGTAAAATAATTGTAACAAGTTTATTCATTATGTAACCATTCATATACCAAAATGAACTTAACAAAACATAGATTCTTATGACATTAAAGTTTATTCAAATGACCTCCGTGATTTTGAATACAAGCCTTCAATCTGCGCGGCCAGTCGTCTATCGCAGCACGAACGAGGTCCATGTCAATATCGGCGGCTGCCTTAATCAAGGATGTCTTGAGTGACTCCAAATTGGGATGAGGCTTTGAGCACGCCTTTTCCTCCAAGTGTTGCCATATCTTGTAATCTAACGGATTCAAATATGGACTGGAGGAGGGCCAGTCTTCGTGCCGGATGAAGTCGATTTCACGCGCCGCCAGCCAGTCTTGTGTGCTCTTCGCTCTATGAGCTGGCGCCGAATCTTGTTGGAATACCCAGTGCCTGTTATTGAACATGGTATGAGAAACAGGTTCCACAAGGTTCGTCAGGACTGTATTTTGATACACAACAGCATTCGTTTTTACACCTTTCTCACAAAAATGTACCTCTGTTAAGCCCCAATAAGAAACTCCCAACCATACCATGAGCGAGGATGGAAAATGACCTCGTTGGACACGCGGAATACGGTTGCTCGCTTCTTCACTACTGTGTGCGTACACCTTATCATTTTGTTTGTTGTAGCTCTCTTCTACGGTAAACATTTTTTCATCCGAAAAAAGAATTTCCCGATATTTTTTTCCCGCGTACCGCTTCAACAAAGCGCGGCATCTCTTCAGTCTCAGGTCCATTAGACGAGCATTCAAACGATGTCCTGTTTTTCTTCGATATGCCCGAAGCCCTAAGTCTTCATTTAACACCCTTTTCACCGTGGTTCTGCTTAACCCCATCTGAAGGGCCAACAGTTTCTGCTTACGTTTGGGATTTCTTTGAATTCGTGCCTTCACAGCTTTTATCACTGCTGGAGTCTTAACAGACCGAGGTCGACCACTTCTTGACCTGTCATCTACACTAGAGTCTTCATTGTATCGTTTGATGGTACTCGTTTATCGTATCTTTTGGTTATATTCAAATTTTTCAGTATGTTAAAAATTTGAATTGGCGCGTAACCGCAACGATGCAACGCAATAACTGCAACACGGTCTTCTTTAAGCGTCCACTCCATATTTAAAAATGAGTAAAATTCTAAAAGTATACATTTTTATTTTCATGAACAATTCGAAATTCGGATTCAATAAACTTTTTTGTGGCCAGCATTCTAAAAGAAAAGTTTTTACTGTGTGACAATACTTATGACCTGACTAAGTATTTACTATTTATATATACAATTTCGAATTTGCTTAAGGATGACGGAAAACAAACACATAAACTGTACAATGGGATAACATAATCATAAAACTATGGATTCTGATTATTTTAACAATTACTCATATGTTCATTTGTTACAGTGTCATTTCAACATTGTTTTTAAGCAAAGCCTTAATCATAACTAATAACAGATAATTAGAAGCTCGCTTATGGGAAGCCATTAAAAATAATTTGTTTTTAATCGCATTTACTAATATTGTATGCTTCATTGGACACTAACATTGATGTTATACTGTGAAAACGATAATTTGAAGATAAAACAAATATATCTGTGCAAAATTTTACGTTTTAGTAAAATTAAGATATGATATTCTACCATAGGTTAACCCTCTGACTGCTCAATTTGTGGGCATCAAAAATTGTATTTTTAAAAGTAGCAGATTTTGCTACTTTTAAGTTGGAAAAGCAGCCAGAGGGTTAATTTAGATAATATGCTTTTGAATAATGAGTTTTCTACACATACCATAGTGAGGAAATTTTATATAAAAAATACTTCATCTAATCACCCAATGGTGGGGACATATTAGTGGCACAATGCTAATAAACTCGAGATATGTCACATAACCTTTTATATATACAATATTTTCACAGTATAACATATTATTTTACGTCTTGACAGAAAATCATATAGTATTCTTTCATTTTAGTTCACAAGGCTGGCAGGGAAGAATTAGAAGGCGCCCTCTCGCTTTTGGAAAAAGTGTTATGCCTGCTGCCAGAATTAATTGGAAAAAGATGGCAATTGCATTCATTGACAAGGATCTTTTCAAAACTCCTCCATAATGGCAATTCACAGAAATTGAGAGCAGAGGCTATAAGGTTAAATAACTTTCACTATGATTTTATATGGAACCACCTTAAGTCATTATAATGCATTGATGTAATTTATACTTGTTAGACAAAATTTTATTCATTATTTAAATTAGAAAATTTTGAGTTGATAATAAATCGTTATGTATGCATATTTATAACTTACTAAGACCGCGGATGAACTTCAGATTTCCATTGGATTTCGATACATCAATAGCAATGAAGGGCAACATGAACATAGCTTGTCTGCAGTACAGTTGCCTGCGAGCGCTTAAATAGTTAGTTTTACAATTATATTATTTTTATTTCTGGGCTACAGCAGACACGCTGACAGACCACTTAATAGTAAGCAGTTTCTGTCGCCTATGGATGTTTGCGACTCAAGGGGCGCCGTGAACATTGTTGCCCACATATAGGTACAGGAATCACTAATGCCGGAACACGCGCAAGCTTATTTATTTATTATGACGGCATACTTATTATACAGCAGGGGTGGTTGCCATCCTGACGGGCTTGGGGCCCTACCACCTAGCTAGGGTTGTTTTGTTGCATTTTACGACAGGCTGACTCCGGCAGCTTATGCTATATGCTTTCATAATTTTGCTAGAAAGTTATTCTGTTGAGTTTACAAACAGATAAATAAATATATTGAGAATACACACAGCACCATCTAGTTCCAAAATAAGCAGCAGAGCGCTTTTCTCATCGGTGCTAGACAACTAATAAACTACTTACCTACTGTGGTAACTGCTATGTACTTTTGTAAGTAAATATATGTTATACATAACACCCAGACTCGGGACTGTAATTGAACCGTGACCTTCGCAGGTGTTCCGACGTGCGTTATTCGTTACGCAACGGAGGTCGTCAAATTTAGTCAATTTTTTAGTATTTATATTTTAATATGATATAAGACAGATTTTAAAATTTATATTAGATTATTCTGGAAGTAGGATAGCATTATACTTTCTCTTAGAAATCAATTTTAAATATAACATAGATGCATATCGTGGGCTTAATTATCAGAATGCGTAACTCCACAAAATATCGAAATAAAACTCAGATGGCTAATGGAGTATTTTGAAGCCTATATATTGGATTACTTCATATTTTCTACTAAAATTTGGCTAATTTGTTATAAGTGACAGTGTTATGAGTAAAATAATTCCTGTGTATATCAAAAACAAAGTTTTTACTTGTTCCTGTACAGTTTATCTAAATGGAGTTACGCATTCTGATAATTAAGCCGACGATATGGAATAAGTATGTAACTTTGTTACATTTTTGTAATAAATATTTACTTTGTAGGTATTTCTTATTATGGTACCAAGCACTCGGTGATAATGCTCCATACGAAGTACACAAGATGTTCGTATCCTTGGTGCCAGGGATGCCAGAGCCCTGCATCCTCCCCAATGGATCTCCTCTCAAATCCAAACCATTTGACATTACCTCGAACATCTCGCAAGAAGCTGGGGATTTCAGTGTGGAAGATATTATGCAACATCCAAACTTCAACTTAACTGTAGATAATGGGAAAAGAGTGGTGGTAGAACAGACCCCTACAGGAATAATGGGGAAGCTGGCAAATGTGTCTGCATCAATATTCCACGATACAAATGCATTGTACCCAGTCCAAAGTGTAGAAATACAGCCTTTATTGCCTCCCAGTGCGAATGAGAAATTAATAGATAATGAAACGAAATATTTCTTTGATATATTACTCGATGGGATGGCAACATCTGTTACGAAGATACAGTGGCGAGACAGATCACACGCAAAAGCGATGAGATGCTTTGCCTTCTTGTTGGAGAAATTCAGATTATATTATTTGCCTGTAATTTGTCCGCAGTTTAATATTAAAAATTCATTATATAAGCCAAATCTTGGTAAGTGGAAAATTTTATCTTGTCCCTATGAATCAATATTGAAACTGTAACTATTTATATTGTATAGTAATTCCAAAAAAAAAATTAAAACTATCAAAACTTAAAAATATGTGTTAAAATAATACTACTTCTAAAAAACTAAACATGTAGGTATAATTTACTTCACAAATAATTCACCTCAATATAAAACAATTTTTAATGTAAATTAAATTGAAAACCTCTTTAAAATATGTTTTTTTTTATTGCTGAGGAACAAGCTGTCCGTCCAATAATAAGCAATCATCGTCGTCTGTAGACGTTTGCAGCACCAGGCGCATCGCTAACACGCTGCCGTCGACGTAAGGGAACTGGCGCCTAGGCCACGAATGCCGGAACTAGACCACAGCTGCCATCCAGATGGGCTTGGGGCCCTGCCATCTAGCTAGGGGTGTTTTGTTGCCTTTTATGACCGATCGACCCTAAAAAAGTGTTCTCTTGAGCGAATACATGTTTGGCATTTTTTTTTACATTTGATATAATTTTTAGAATTACCAGTACAGCACAACATTTTAGAAGACGACTATGTGTTGTGTAGAGTGACACTCATCAAATGGGTGGCCAGTTATGCCCATTTCATGAAGAAGCAGGGTAGTGATGGCGGACAACCGTCGTCTATGACCAGCATCGGATCTCATTTGCCACATTCCAACACTCCCACGCCAGCTACGTCTTTGCATCATGAGGAAGAGACGTCGTTCACTGTCGGGCACCCGTCGGACTCGAGTCGGGCATCTTCACATGATTCGGCGTCGAACACCCCACATCCTAGTCTGGAATCAGGTGAGTCAATATTTGTATGGAAATTAGAAATAATAACTGTTAAAACGAAATTATAGTGGTAAAAATGAAAAGTAGCCGAATGACAATGTTTATAATAAACACACTTAAATCTTTAAAAATAGTTTTAATTATGAATACAGTCATTAAAAAGAAATAAGTGAAATTAATTTAGTCTATTAAAAGCGCTAATATAAATATTTAAAATTTAATTTATACACCATTTAATTTATTAATGACTAGTTGACCCACCAAACGTTGTTCTGCCATATTAATTTAAAAAAAATATAGGCACTATGTTCTTCTCCAAAGTCCATCTATGACTATACCAAAATTTATCAAAATTGATTCAGCGGTTTAGGCGTGAAAGCGTAACAGACAGACAGATTCACTTTCACATTTATAATATTAGTTAAGATAATTTATATATTGTGTTAGATTTTTTTTAATATTGTAGAATTTTTACCAATAGAATAATAATAGATCTTGAGTATTCATAAAATAATAATTATATATAAAAAATTAGCCAGGCTCCAAAGTGATATCTATGAACGCTTATACAGGTGCTTTTAATGATCTATGGTCTTCCCAAGCTTAAGTAATTAAAACATTGCAGTAATGTATTTTTCATTTATTCACCCTTTGATTAATAAAATAAAAAAATAAATAATAAATAAATAAATATTTTGTGACAATTCACACAGCGTCATCTAGTCCCAAACTAAGTAGCACTTGTGTTATGGGCCCTAGACAACTGATATATTACTTATATACTTCTTTTTTTTTTGTAAATAAATACATATTATACATAAACACCCAGACGCGAGACGGGAATCGAACCCGTGACCTCCGCAAGCGTACCGAAGTGCGTTATCCGTTACGCCACAGAGGTCGTCGTCGATTGAAAAAAGGTATAAATGGTAAAATGAGGGTTGATAGAAGAGTGGAAGGAGAAGACATATTGGGCTACTTAATTCTGGATAAGGGAGGGAAAAATATAAAAATAAATATAATTTTGTTTTAAATAGGTTCTGGAGTATACGAGGAATTAAGTGCAGAGCAAGTGGTCCGCGACGTGCTCTGTTGTTCTTCGCGAGAACACGTGGACTTCACGATAGAAGTGTTGCGGCAAGCGTTCCTGCTGCCCTTCTCCCACGCTGCGGCCATCAGGCGTGTTATTGCACTTTACAAAGATTGGATACAAATGAATGTAATTAATCTTATGCTTCTTATTCTATTTGAAATAATGATGAATATTTTTCCAGAAGTTTGATGTAATATTTTGATAAAAATTATGGTTGCTTGCATCTAGGTTGCTGAAATACCCCCATTCCTTGTGGAGAATACATACGAACAACAGATGGCTCAAGGCGAACTAGTAGCGCCCCCACGCAGATTGAGGAATGATTCTTATTTAGGTGCTGTAGGAGTTGTGGGCAGAGACAATATCATTGTTAGGGCTGGGATGCAGGTAAAGTCATCAATTTACCTCCTACATAGTTTTATATAAGTGTACAAATATTTCAACTACCATTTTGTTTTTGATCTAAAATAATTAGTGAATTGAAAAGATAAGAGAAAAATCATAGAATGTACAGAAAAAATTATGTAGTGATTTATAATTTTATTGACTAAATCAATTTATATGATACGTACAGTACGATATCTTTATAGAACACGCACACACACAAACACACACACACACACACACACACACACACGCTAATCTTATTTAAATTATTTTATTCCTAACTTTTCTAATACTATAATATTTTAAAATATTTGAGCAACACTTTAGGTCAGAAGTCAGGAATCATTTTTTTTCGTAAATTACTGTATATTTTACATATAAACTATTATTATTGACCAGTATGTTAGAAATTTCATCATTTAACTAAAAGTTGGTCTTTCGAGACTACAAAAGTTGATAACGTTTTGTATATTCGGGCTACATCGTAATTTTTTTATGATTTTTAACAAATCTGAATCCTTTATTTGTAGAACGTTCTTCAAATATTCATGACCCAAGCAGCGAACGTGTTCCTGGCATCGCCTTCACCAGTGGCTCCCCCCGGTGCCTTGAGCCAACAGCAGTTATTAGAGGAACAGACGGATACGTGCAAGCGGGTGCTCAACATATACAGATACATGGTCATGCATGTCGCCATGGACGCTAATTCATGGTAAGAAATATTTATCATCTCCATCAGGAACAGCAAACAGGCTGAAGGCCCACTTAATAGTAAACAGTTACCTTCGCCAATGGATGTTTGTGAGTCCTAGGGGCATCGTGCACACGCTTCTATATAGGATACTGGAACCTGTTTCACGAATGTCTTAACATAATGTTATTATGGCGGCATACTTATAGATGAGGGGTAGTTGCTATTTAGACGGTTTTGCGGCCTACCATCTAGCTAGGGTTGTTTTGTCGCCTTTTACGACTAGCCGGAGAGGTCAGTATCCTTACTCCACCCTTCCACGGGCGAAAGCAAACATATATCTTATTGTTAAATTTGATACAATTTACTTAGGGAACAACTTTTGCTGGTTCTTCTGCAAATAACGTCGTTAGTACTTACGAAAGTGCCACCGAAGCGGAAACAAGAATCTTTGGGTAAGTCACAGTCCACTTACATAATTTTTATATTCTATTTGATCATTTTAATAATTCTCGTTCGAAAAATGGATGGGCATGCCTGCCATGTGCTCTATTGAGCAGATTTCGGATCGAATTGACGTTTGCCGCTTGTGTAGACCAGGTTAAATATTTCTATTACACATAGACACAATTTGTCACTAGTGGTAGTGGAACTCGCAGTAATAGTGACACAGTATGTTTTTGTTTATATGTTAAATAGTTAAAATATTAAACTAGATATATAAAACTAAAAAAAATATAATAGGAATGAATGTAATTAAAGAAAAGAAACAACAAAGTGTAGCCAAAAGTAAAATAGAAATACCTAATTACTGACAGCAAAAAATATTGACAGGGCTAAAAAAAAAGTAAAAAAAAATAAGCTTATAATAAAAAATTATAAGCGTAAAAAAATTTTACTGCGCCAGAAACCTTTGCGTCTCATTATATAAAAAACTAAAGTAATAACATTTAAACGAATAATGATAATTACTGAAAATTTCACAACTTTTTAGTAATTATAAGTGTTTTCCTCGGTAATCCCCAGTCTTTGATGATAAAGAAAATCTATTCGCTACTTCTTTACATACCTATACTCTTTTTTTTTAATATATCATTCATTCGTTCATTATATCATGTTTTAGGTGGATTTCTTGCGCCAGCTCTCTTCCAAACTTTAATAGTGACGTGGATTAAAGCTAATCTGAATGTAGCGGTTAAACCAGAGCTGTGGCAGAATTTTATGGAACTTTTGACACGATTGACTCATTGGGAGGATTTGATCAAAGAGTGGGCTGTAAGTATCACATTAACATCTAAAGCATAAAGGTGACACTCCTGTAATTTATCCGCAATATCACGGACATGAAGGCTGCTGCGAATGCGAGAGTTCCTAACGCGGTCCTTCTGCGTTACTCCACACATCCACCGCAGCATATTCATCTTCGTGACTCGCAGTGCCTGCTTGTGTTGCTCCAGCACCGGCCACGCTTCACATCCGTATAAAAGGACAAGCCTAATGTTGGTATTGTGGACCTGTCCCTTCAATTTAACCGGTATTTTAGGGCCACAGATGAGTCCAGTTACCTCAGGTCATTTGGCCCACACGGCAGCAATGCGTGCCTTAACGTCGCAATCAATGTGACCAGACACGTGAAAAACAGATCCCTGGTATATCACCTGTTCCGTTCGCTCGACCGTATCGCCGCCTATGCGCACGGGTGTGGGATCTGTGGAGTTGCAGGCCAAGTACTCGGTCTTCACCACATTGAGTTTCAGTCCGCTGTTCTCAAGCGATTCCTTCCACGCCTTCATAAGTCCCACCAACCTACCCCTGTCCGAATCTGCCAGCGTGATATCATCAGCACACATGAGCAACCATGGGGGCTGCTCATGTGAGTTTCTGATGCTGTCTGACAGTACGTCTACGGTCGTACGTACGCTAAACAGAAACGGACTAAGGACCGATCCCTGGTGTACTCCGACTGTGATGGAAGGATTTTGTGTCATCAACAGCGGTCCAAACCACGGAATCGGTATCGCGGTACATGTCTTGGATGATGTCAATATAGGCCTCTGGAATTCCTTTGGATCGCAATGCCTACTAGATTATCGCGCGAGGAATACATTCGAAGGCCTTCTGCAAGTTGAGAAACAGGCAATGCAGAGGCGTATTCTTCGGCCTGTATTTCTCCACGACAGTCCTAAGGGCAAAAACATGGTCCATTGTCCCGTGACCAAGCCGAAACCCATATTGACATTCCGAGGTGGTGCACTCTTGTCGAATCCGAGAGTCGATAACCCTTTCCAAGAGTTTCATGTATCGCCAAACTCAATTTAAAATTTAAAAAATATATATTAAGCAATATAACAATGATTTTTGCTAGTATATAGTCTCTATGTGGCACAAACACAGCAGTAGACATAAAATAAAAAATATATATAAAGGTTGTGCAGATACTGTATCGTTGCCATGTTTAGAGGTTACCACAATTTGTATTGTTCTAGAAAACAATGGAAACGCTAACGAGAGTGTTAGCTCGGCACGTTTACTCGTTGGATTTATCGGAGAGTGCGAATACGAGTGAGTCGCGCACTCGCGGCGGCAGACGAGTTGGCGCGGCGCCCCTACCGCGGCCGGTGCCCTTGCACTACGCGGTAGTGGCTGCCAATGCCAACGATGCTAGGACGCCTGGTGAGTATCGTGTTATTTAGCTGCCTAATTAAGTTTTTTTTACATTGCCATGGAACAGCAAACACGCTGCCGGCCCACTTAATAGTAAGTAATTACCGTCGCCTATGGATATTTGCGACGCCAGGGGCATCGCTAACGAAAACGAAACTTTGTTAGAAAATTGTGTTTTGAAGAGTTTTATATTTTGTTTTTTATAAAAAGTTAATTTTCTTTTATCAGGTAAATCGCCAAAAGTCGGTCATGAAACCCAACCACGGAAGGATGCCGGGTCGACGAGAAGGCAGATCACGCGCTGTCGAAGTGACCCCCACATAAAGCATGCTCAAGAGCAGACAGGTAAATAGCTCCAACAGGATTTTTTACAGACACAGGATCGCGTACATCAAACCTGACATCAAAGACGACTTCAAACACCGCCACGACAGTGCCTCAAGCCACACGGCAAATGCCGTGTGGCTTGAGGCACTGTCGTGGCGCCAACTATCTCACGGGTTGGATCTTTAATCAGCCTGTAGTCTGAAACTTGCATTCGGAATAGTATCAGTTAGTCTAAATGAAACCTTATTTCGTTCTCCTTTAGGTTTTCCTTCTTTACCATAAAGAAGTTCAGTTTTAAAAAATTACATTCTGTTTTCGTTCTTAGATGTCAAAGTACCGGCGAATAACAAACCAAGGCGTTGGTATTCATTGGATTCCTTGAGAAACTCGACACAGCAAGAAGAACGAGACTCGGCTAGTGGTGAGTATATACAATAATTTACCTCTTATATTGTTCAGTGTTTTATATGTTAATTATATATTAAAATAACCTTTACCACCTCTAAAAAAGCTGAAAGGCTTATAGAGTTACCTTCCATCAGCTAGAATGTTTATCCATGACCTTATGGTCATTTGCCATATGCCTTACCTGGTGTAAAATAAAAATAAATATACTGGGACAATTCACATAGCGCCATCTAGTCCCAAAGTAAGTAAGTAAGTAGCATAGCACATGTGTTATGGGTACTAAATGACTAAAATACTAAATATATACATTTGTATATAAATACATATTATGCATAATAAGATATATCACATAAGACGTGACACAGGAATCGAACCCGCTACTTCCGCAAGCTTCCGATGTGCGCTAGTCGTTACGCCATGGAGATCTTCAAATGTCATACATACCTGAAACTGATTCAAATAAGATAAATAATTATTTAGACATCCTATATTTATTTTGGCTTAAATACTAGATTTAAACATGTTAAAAACTGTATGCTCTAAGAGTTTTCTTATTGTATAGTAATATTATTAAAGCAGTGTTTGTTAATTCAATACCCATATCTCTATTGAAAAACATGTCTTCTCGTTCTTTGTTTGTCTTCTTTATTCTCGTCGTTTATACGCTATCACATTTTTCTTCGAGCCGGATTTGAACCAACGGCTTACCGAATCTAGAACTAAACGTAATAACCAAGTTTTGGAGCAGTTTTCAATAAACAGAGTTTTGAAGGTTTCATATTTCACATTAGGTTCAAGATCCCCATCTCCGGCACCATCCAGCGGAGTGGAAAGTAGTTCCATCAAGGATTCGCCTCTTCAAATCGACTTAGCTTCGGATGGTGGCAACGTAGGTGAGTGTTTTATTTCCAATTCTATTGGTTTGTTATTGGTTTACGGATTTCGGTTATTTGTGATTATTTACTAATTTTGACGTTGCGAACACTTCACAGTAGCCGTGTTCTCAGATAAGACCCTGTGGTGCCAATTTTGGAGATGACAAATCCGTTGCATTGTATTATATTTTTAGGTTGTTGTCAAAGGCTATCCATTTCAAGGTTCGGATTTAAACAAATTTTATATTAAGCTACATATATATTCTGTATATTGTGTCGTTGCGTTTGTAAGAGGCGTAGCACAAAATCATACTATTAGAAACTACAGAAAATTTGTTTTCTACTCACCAACGTGTGATGATATACCTACGAGTATCGAAATGATCCAGGGCATTCGCGTACTTTTACATGAACAAATGCTTTTATTACTAACACAATAAATTGTATATCTATCTAATATGATGAAGTAAGAACTCTTATGTTATAATCAATATAGCATATTTTTTATGAAATTAAAGACTAGTTAAAGATATATAAAACAGACACTTCTTGAAAAATGAATTTTATTTTGTAATACAAATTAATACTTGGCCTTATCTTATTTCATAGATAAATGATGAATGAATAGAAGATTATGTCTATTCATATTTTTAAATTGAATTACTCGCTGAAGCAACCAACTAAAATGCATTGACGCAAAAAGGGGCGTTATTTTTTTATCAATAACAAATACTCAAGAGCTTAAAATTAAAAGCCTCTGGTGTCATCCAGAAAATAGATTTGATAGATGAATTTGAAGGAAGATATTGAATAGCGTTCATAAAAGTTACCCTTATGGGACAGCAGCGTGTTCGCGATGCCACTGGCGTTGCAGAGATCCATAGGCGAAGGTAACTGCTAAATTCTAAGTGGGCCGTCAACCTATCTGCTGTCCTACAGCTATAAAAAAAAACTGGAAAAGTGAGATTGAAATAATAAGTAACATTTTCTAAATTAGATTTTTCATAATTGGAAAAAGAAAATCTATTTTAGTTACGTGTAAATCCCTTTTTAACATTATTCAGAGACCTCTCTACCGTTAAATTTAGAATGGACAGAGAACGAGTCTGGCGAATGCGCAGGAGTGGGTTTAGGTGGAGGCGATGCAGGGCCGGGCTGTATTGGGGTCGTGATGGGAGGCCGCGCGAAGGGCTGGCTGCCCGACGTGGCAGCCGTTCTGTGGCGACGGATGCTAGCCGCCCTGGGAGACCCCAATCATCTCAAAGATCCCCACGCACATCAACATCTCTACAACTACCTCATACATCTAAATACCACCTTACTCAAGGTCAGTGTCATATTTTTATATAGATTAAAATGCGAGGTCTGTTCAAAAAGTATCACGAATTTTTAGTTTTCGTGAGTTACGTATTTTCGTTTTTTTTGTGACGTTGTGTTGGCACTAATGTCGCTCTTTTGTCCCATTAAGTTCAGTCATTTTGAATATTAAGGTAATTTTTAACAGCTAGGACGTGTTTTGGCTCATCTTTGATTTGTGCCTATTTCAATAAAGTGGATCAAAGAATCTGTGTCAAATTTTGTGTGAAAAACAAAATTAAGTGCGCGGACGCATTCCGAATGTTGACTTTTTATTTATGTTTTTATTGCTGTAGGACAGTAGACAGGCTAACGACCCATTTAGAATTTAGCAATTACCGTCGTCTATGGGTGTTTGCAACGTCAGTGGCGTCGCAAACATGTCGCTGTCCCATAAGGATACAGGAACTTGAGTCACTAATTCCGGAACACAATATACCTAGTCAGGTCATAAGTATTGTCACATAGTAAAAACTTTTCTTTTAGAATGCTGGCCACAAAAAAGTTTATTGAATTCGAGTTTCGAATTGTTCATGAAAATAAAAATGTATAACTTTTAGAATTTTACTCATTTTTAAATATGGAGTGGACGCTTAAAGAAGACCGTGTTGTAGTTATTGCGTTGCATCGTTGCGGTTACGCGCCAATTCAAATTTTTAACATACTGAAAAATTTGAATTTATATTCAAAAGATTCGTTTATCGTACCATCAAACGATACAATGAAGACTCTAGTGTAGATGACAGGTCAAGAAGTGGTCGCCCTCGGTCTGTTAGGACTCCAGCAGTGATAAAAGCTGTGAAGGTACGAATTCAAAGAAATCCCAAACGTAAGCAGAAACTGTTGGCCCTTCAGATGGGGTTAAGCAGAACCACGATGAAAAGGGTGTTAAATGAAGACTTAGGGCTTCGGGCATATCGAAGAAAAACAGGACATCGTTTGAATGCTCGTCTAATGGACCTGAGACTGAAGAGATGCCGCGCTTTGTTGAAGCGGTACGCGGGAAAAAAATATCGGGAAATTCTTTTTTCGGATGAAAAAATATTTACCGTAGAAGAGAGCTACAACAAACAAAATGATAAGGTGTACGCACACAGTAGTGAAGAAGCGAGCAACCGTATTCCGCGTGTCCAACGAGGTCATTTTCCATCCTCGCTCATGGTATGGTTGGGAGTTTCTTATTGGGGCTTAACAGAGGTACATTTTTGTGAGAAAGGTGTAAAAACGAATGCTGTTGTGTATCAAAATACAGTCCTGACGAACCTTGTGGAACCTGTTTCTCATACCATGTTCAATAACAGGCACTGGGTATTCCAACAAGATTCGGCGCCAGCTCATAGAGCGAAGAGCACACAAGACTGGCTGGCGGCGCGTGAAATCGACTTCATCCGGCACGAAGACTGGCCCTCCTCCAGTTCAGATTTGAATCCGTTAGATTACAAGATATGGCAACACTTGGAGGAAAAGGCGTGCTCAAAGCCTCATCCCAATTTGGAGTCACTCAAGACATCCTTGATTAAGGCAGCCGCCGATATTGACATGGACCTCGTTCGTGCTGCGATAGACAACTGGCCGCGCAGATTGAAGGCTTGTATTCAAAATCACGGAGGTCATTTTGAATAAACTTTAATGTCATAAGAATCTATGTTTTGTTAAGTTCATTTTGGTATATGAATGGTTACATAATTAATAAACTTGTTACAATTATTTTACATTAAACATGTGACAGAATTTATGACCTGACTAGGTAAAGTTATTATGGCGGCATACTTAAAACCAAAGGTGGTCGTCATCCTTACGGGCTTGAGGCCCTACCACGTAGCTAGGGTGCGTTATTTGGCCGCCTTTTACGACAGGCCGACCCCGGCCACAGAGGTCAGTATACTTTCTCCGCCCCTGCAATAATATGACAGTGGCATATGGTGAAGCTAACTTTGACCAAAGCAACGTTTATCGGTGGTACAAAATGTTCTCAGAATGCCAAGAAGATGTGAATGACGAAGAGTATACGAGACGCCCGAGGACGTGAACAACAGACAAAAACATTGATGAAGTGAAGAAAATAGTATTGGCGAATCGTCGAATCATCGTTAGAGAAGTCGCTGAGGACCTAAACATATCGATTAGCTCGTTCTATTCGATTTTTACTAATAATTTGGACATGAGACGAATCGCCGCGAATTTGTACCAAAATTGCAGTTGCTTGTGTGTGAATTTTTGACCAAAAACGACACTGATGATGCTGCAACCACCATATTCCACAGATCCCCCTTTGACTTTTTCTTGTTCCCGAAACTGAAGAGCCCCATAAAAGGACGACACTACGCTACGATTGATAAAGACTGCGTCGAAGGAGAGAGAGGCTGAACAAGATCACAAAAAATGCTTTTTTGAAGTGCTCCGAAGAATTGGAAAAAACATTTGCAGAAGTCTATAATATCTGATGAGGATTGTTTTGAAGGGGCCAAATAGATATTCATGAATAAGTAATATTATTTGAAAAAAATCACAAAATTCGCGATACTTTTTGAACAGACAGAAAACTACCCACCACCGCGTTATGTAGATATTAGAAAAACTGTCTGCTGAAATATTTGCAATAGTTAGTATTTCAGTAGCAAGTTTTTTTTCTATATTATTATGTTTATTTAATAAAGCATACTTTTTTATGAGAGAAAGTTAAAAACTTATATTATTTATTTTTCTATAATTAATATTGCAAAGAGTTTATTCGGAATAAACTCAAAAACTGTCATACCTATTTTTTTCTCAACAATAGACATTTTTGTTGACACACAATGGGCCACAGTGTATTTTGCTGTCGAGGGTGTCAATCCGAGCAAACGTCAATCATTATCAATAAATCAATCTATACGACACGGCCGGGGTTTTTAGTGGATATGCCGCTCCAATCATCCTAACTATGTCTATTTAGATGCGTTACAAGAATAGAGTAGAGAACCTCACATAACTATGTCGGCTTCTCCTTAGAGTTTTTGGACAAAAAGAAGAATAAACGAGGGGCGGCTGAGAAGTTCGCGGCCTAAGGTACTTAATGAACGAAAAATTGAGAGGTATATTTTTTATATTTCATTATACTCGTAGTCTCCCTCAAGTGAAAATGCACTTCTCACATCTGGCATACAATGCCTTTGAACCACTAAAAATACTCGTATATTCTTTGTCCTCAAAATGACGATCAACGGCAGCTTTCATTTCGTTCATCATCATCATCCTAGCGTTAGTCCCGGTTGCCATCCAAACTTTCGTTTCGGTGCCCGGGGTCCGCTTTCCGACTTTTTCTACTCCACTTCGCGCGATCTTCAGCATCCCTGGTAGTGAGCCCATTGGCACGCATATCACCCTTTACAACGTCAAGCCAGCACTTTTTAGGTCTACCCCTCCTGCCGGGGCCCGGCGGAGGCGGCATGGCCAGACATTTGTTTCCCACGTAAGTTTCCGGTTGCCGTAAAACATGGCCATACCAACGGAGCCGACACTCCTGCAATTTATCTGCAATGTCACGGACATGAAGACTACCGCGAATGCGGGAGTTCCTAACGCGATCCTTCCGCGTCACTCCACACATCCACCGCAGCATATTCATCTCCGTGACACGCAGTTCTTGCTTGTGTCGCTCTAACACCGGCCACGCTTCACACCCGTATAAAAGGACAGGCCTAATGATGGTATTATAGACCTGTCCCTTCAACTTTACCGGCATCTTGGGGTCACAAATGACACCAGTTACCTCACGCCATTTGGCCCACGCGGCAGCAATGCGTGCCTTGACGTCGCAATCGATGTCACCAGACGCATGAAACACAGATCCCAGGTATTTCACATGGTCCGTGCGCTCGACCGTGTTGCCGTCTATGCGTACGGGTGTGGGATCTGTGGAGTTACAGGCCAAGTACTCGGTCTTCGCCACATTGATCTTCAGACCACCGTTCTCAAGCGACTTCTTCCACGCCTTCACGCGTTGCACCAGCCTACCCCTGTCCGAATCTGCCAGTGCGATATCATCAGCATACATGAGCAACCACGGGGGCTGCTCATGTGAGTTTCTGATGCTGTCTGACAATACGTCTAATACCACGCTAAACAGAAACGGACTAAGGACGGATCCTTGGTGCATCCCGACGGTGATGGGGAAAGGTTTTGTGTTGCCAACAGCGGTCCGAACTACGGAATCGGAATCACGGTACATGTCTCGGATGATCCCAATATAGGCCTCTGGAATCCCCTTGTACCTCAATGCCCACCAGATTATCGCGCGAGGAATACAGTCGAAGGCCTTCTGCAAGTCAAGAAACAGACAATGCAGAGGCGTATTCTTCGCCCTGTATTTCTCCGCGACAGTCCTTAGGGCAAAAATAGAGTCCATTGTCCCGTGACCCGGGCGAAACCCATATTGACACTCCGAGACAGTGCACTCCTGTCGAATCCGAGAGTCGATAACCCTCTCGAAGAGTTTCATGGTGTGGGACATGACCTTTATACCGCGGTAGTTACCGCACTCCACCGATCCCTTGCCTTTGAAGACTGGAGTAATGATACTCAGCCTCCATTGGTTCGGGATCGTACCGGTGAGGAGTGTCCGGTTAAAAAGGTCGGTTAAAGTGCCCACACCACGAGAGCCCATCGCCTTCCAGGCTTCGATGGGGACTCCATCGGATCCAACAGCTTTCCGATTTTTCATGCGGCGAAGATGATGATCTACGGCAGCTTTCATTTCTTTGTCATCAGAAAATCTCCGGCCCCGTAAGTCCATTTTCAATTTGAAAAACGGGAAAAAATCGCTAGGTGCCATCTGGTCTCCGGTGGGTTGACAATTTCTGAAAACCCTTCGTCTTTCAAGGACTGCCTCGCAACACGCGCGGTCCGAACAAGCGCGTTGTCTTGCAAAAACAACACTCCGCGCGCTAGCTTTCCACGTCGTTTCTGCACATCAGCCTCACGAGTCTGACTCACCAAATTGGCATAATATTGACCGTTCATTGTAGTCCCTTTCGGTAGGTAATCTATTAATAAAATTCCCTCCCTATCCCAGAAGATAGTCGCCATTAGCTTACACGCCCACTTTTCCATCTTGAATTTCCTCGGCGGCCATTCTCTTTTTTAATCTATTGCATCGGTTCTTGTTTGGATTCCGGATCATACTGGCGAATTAAAGTTTCATCCACGGTTACGATTCGATCACAAATTTCGTCAATTTTATTGTCAGCTAGCGCCAAAAAATATTTGTAGCTCTCGAGTCGTTGCTTGTCGAGCGGTGTAAGCATTCTCATTCTCGGTACCTACCCAGCGCGCCCAAATTCTTTTATGTGTAAATTTTGATGTTAAATTTCTCAAACTCGTTCTTTGCTATCTGCCACAATTTAATTCTTCTGTCGGCCAGTATAAATTTTTCAAATTTTTGAACATTTTCTTCGGTCACTACTGCGACAGTGCGACCCGTATGGGGATCATCTTCGCAGCTCTCTCGTCCTTATTGAGATAAGCGAGCCCATTTTTTCACTGTTGTATATGAAGCCGCAGAATCTTGAAGAATCGATGGCATTTCTTCAAAAATGTTTTTCGGCGTATTTCCTTTTCTTTTTCAAAATTCGGCCGACATGGTGATGTTCTTTCCATTCCATTCCATGAACTACCTGTCGAACAACATTTGATTTCGGGTTATTTTTACACTACCACTGAGTCCCGCAATTATTGATAGGAGTAACGATATAATTAGTCATCGTTAAGTACCTTAGACCGCGAACTCATCAGCCGCTCCTCGTATTTTGTAAAAAAAATTTTTGTCAAGGGAAGCCAAGGTGACTTCTGAAGTAAAATAATTTCTACTTTCGATAAATTCAATAATTATTGTGTATAACTCATAGAAACGTTAATTGACACAGACGCTAAGTGCGTCTGTTATGTTAAAAACCGTGAAAATTATTTTTCCATAACATTTCACACTTGCGACCTTACGATTTCCAACGTCACGCGTGACTAATCAATGTTAGTGTTAAAAGTTACATTACTTTAAAATTTCATTCTTAGAATATGGCCATGTTTATGTGAAATCGATTGATTTTCATTGCAAAAACAAGAAACTGTTCAACATATTTCTCGAAAGCAAACATAATCCTGCTTTTAATGTACAGTTCAATTGCCTTTAAGTTATGAAGTGACAAAGAATTGGAAATAAATAAAACGAAGGTGTGCAAATAGAACCTGGGCCGTGAATAAACAGAGTTACGTAACAAAATCATGTTATACAGTGTAGTGAACTAGCCATATGTTAATATTTATCACAAATAATGCTCTGCCATACTTATCACTCGATATCTGTCAATGTTTGGCAGATGGTACGATTGAAAAATAATACGCACTCAATATTACTCGTTTTGTTTTTAAATGGAACTGTAATTGTTCAGTAATTTTTATATTTTGCGCAAGAGTCGCACGTACTCCATGAATGGTGCTATTGAAATTGTGCGATCTGTTTTCCAATACGAAAGTGTTTAAAGACTGCCAATGCGAAAGAGGAGCAGGAAGAAGGAGGCTCTTGAGGAGGCTAAAAAAGAGAGAGGTTGTCGTCTATTTTGATAGTTATACCCCTAACGATAATGTACGTACTCGTATTATTTAAATTAACGCGGTGGTGGTGGGTAGTTTTAACGTATGTCATAGAATGTCTTGTCAAACGTTTTGTAATTATAAATATCGTTACGTTATTTGTGTAATGATCAATTTCTTGAACTTATTAACGCGAAGTGGTATTGTTGATGTGACCATGTTCGAATTTCTATTTAATCTCAAACAATACGAGGTCGTTGATCGTTCAGACGATATGCAAGAGGCACGATCTTTCCGATATTATTGTAATCATTGCAAACGTGATAAGTTGGTTTGAAACGTGAATATTGTTTATAGATAAGCGCGAATCAAACTTTAAATGGAAATACGGAGATTCACGTGCCCTTCAACCTGGTCGCTGGGTGGTGTCTCGAGGCGGAAGCTTTGCCACATTCGCACAGGTATGTTATTGCTTTGAAAACATCTTCTATACTATTCTTAATATTAAAATATTTTAAGTAAATAGACAAATTATTTGGCTAGGCGTTCTTCCTCATTTCCTGAAGCCTTTTCTTTCCTATACGAAACGGCTCTCGAGAACGTTCATGTTGCGTACTCTTCGGATTTAGAATGAGTTTCCGGCTATGTTGTTTCCAACGCGCTGCGATATAAAGGCGTTATGAAATCTATTCGATACCAGCTGAGTGTTGGCAACACCTTTGGTGTTGCAAACGTCCACAAGCGACGGTAATCTATAAAAAATTTATGTAATTCGTAACATTGCAATTGTGTAAAACCGTATGTCATATAAAATTTTGATGAGGATATAATTAATTAAGGGGTTTAAAAAAACTGCTAATTTATACACAGTTCATCTCGCATATTCGATGGGACTAATTTTGTTTATTGTGTTGCTGGAATATTTAAAATATGATTTGAAAAAATACGTAATATATAGTAAGTATATAGTCATTTTGAGTATGTTTTCTTTTGTCAAATCTTATTTGGTATATTAATTCGTAATTTAATACAATTTCTTATTTTTGTTAATATATATTCGACGATACAATACCTCTTGTTTACTTTTTTGTTCTCGTATAATTTATTTATTTTTAATCATTATTGTATATCGAAATCGTATTCTCACCTTTACATTAAGATTTACCCTAGAAAAGTTCCTAAGGAGTAGGGAAAGGAGACAAATTGAAATTTTCCTTCTCTAGTGTCAGACTGAATAAGATAGAATCCGTTCGATTTCCCTATTAGAGTTTGGGCAATATATATCTGTAAAAATAAAATCAACATTATATTTTATAATCATACATTTTTATCCGTACAGGGGCGGAGAAAGAATACTAACCTCTGTGACCGGGGTCGGCCTGTCGTAAAAGGCGACAAAACAACCTACCCTAGCTACGTGGTAGGGCCTCAAGCCTGTTTGAATGGCGACCACCTTTGGTCTTAAGTATGCCGCCATAATAACCTTGTGTTGTGTTCCGGCATTAGTGAACCAAGTTCCTGTACTCTTATGGGACAGCAGCGTATTCGCGATGCCACTGGCGTTGCAAACACCTATAGGCGACGGTAACTGCTAAATTCTAAGCGGGCTGTCAACCTGTCTGCTGTCCTACGCAATAAAAAAAATGTATCACGAAAGCGTATCGACACAAATAGTGTAGAAGTATACTTACAGCCTGTTAAATGCCTGAACGTGCGCACCTCGGCATTCGAAGCCTCACACATGACCAGGATGTGACGTTTGTACCAAGAAAATACAGATCATTTAAATAAAAACTAACAATACTTAGTAAATTATTTTTTTCACTGCCACTTCTCGATGACGTGTTGACACTTTACGGCTTTGTTCAATAATATAATAATACAACGCTACGTAATTCTTGTCGCCCATACATACCTATGAGATCCTACGAGAGTAATAACAATAATAGTAATAAGTGCCTAGCTTTATAACTTTGTATTAATTATGTCTTGTACATAATTAAGTGAATTATATAAAGTAGTCGATGTAAGAACATTTAATTCTGTTAGAGCGGGAAAATTGCTCGCGCTACGATTGTTATGCGAGTCGACGCAGGCGCAGGGGCCGGGAGCGCCCTCTTCCTGCAACAACCGCTTGCACCTTGCGCACTTACATCTCTACCAAAGAGCACTACATCATGGTAAGTAAGATTATTAGAGAATACAGTTTGTATGATAATGGATCTCTAACTTTTGGAAACAGAGGATGTAAATGTTGTAAATGAGGAAGCTTAGGTGCCGGCTTTCTAAAGGTCAATGAGTGCCACATTAGCATCTGTAAATATAAATCTGCACATTTTCCGACCGGGGTTGACCTGTCGTAAAAGGCGACTAAACAACCTTATGGCGTTAAACCCTATGTGGTAAGGCTCCAAGTCCCGTCTGGATGGCAACCACCCTTGATCTATAACTATAAGCATGCTGTCATAATAACCTTATGTTGTGTATCCGCAATCAATGAGCCAGGTTCCAGTATCGCTATTGCGGACGACGGCGTGTTCGCGGTGCCCCTAGCGATGCAAATATCGAAGCGACGGTAACTGATTACCATTAAGTGGGCCCTCAGCCTCTACTCTTCCTAAACAATAAAATAATATTAAATGGTGTACCCCGGTTCTGAACGAACTTCATATTATATTTAAGCTATTATATTTTTTTTTAGGTTTAACTGGCGAAGATCGTTCAGTAGTCGATGTATTAGTGGAACATGCGGCTCCTAGATACCTCTCGTTGGCTCTCGACGGTTATTCGCTGCTGTTGCTGGATTTTGTTCACGCTTCTACTGTCGTACTTAATTCTTCAGATATGGGACCATCGGTAAGTTGTATTTAATTATTCTCCGTAATGTGTTACTCAATATATTTGGATTTGTTTAAATTCTGATTTGACAAAATAGTTTTGAATCTAAATATGTAGTTTTGAATTGATTAATCCTTTTGAAACTCGAGATATGTGGTATAAACTATATATGGCCAATCGTTATTTATTCTAGAATAATATTGGAAGGCTATTCGTCCTCTTAAATGTATATACTAGCTCATAGTCTTTTATTATGGGATAAAGTAACCCTTTCGCATTTAAGGCGAATATTTGTTCCTTTCTTAAAATTCAGCTGGATGTTCATCCCCATTTCTTGGAGCCTCTTCTTTCTTGTACGAAAGAGTTCTCAAGAACGTTCATGTTACGTACTTTCAGGATCTGGAATGAGCTTCTGGCTGAGGTTTTCTCAGCGCGGTACGATATGGGGTTGTTCAAAAAGGGCGTTATAAAATTTCTTCGAGGCCGGCAGCGCGTTGGTAACGCCTCTGGTGTTGCGAACGTCCATAGGTGACGGTGACCAACTGTCAGGGTGGGCCGTTTGCCTGTCTGCTGAACTCTCGCTATAAAAAAAATTCGTAATTAATTATTCGATTATTACTCATCAATATTTATTATGCTAAACGCCATAATAGAACGTAGGCTCAAGGCAACTAATGTGTTCCTGAATTTAAATCAAAAAAATGTAAAATTTTCTTCACTATAAAATCTCAAAGCATTTGTATAGTAACACATATATTTAGTCATAGAATATAGTAAGTATTTATTGCGTTAAACATAGTACATACTTAAGTTGTCAAAATAAAAATCATCACATGTATGTACCGACATTCGACATGCAATACTGTCTTAAAACTAAAAATTCAGGTCATCTTTCCATCGGGCTGTGGGGCGTCTACACTACGTTTGCCGAGATTTTCTAATATTAAAAAATGAATTATTATTTTTAGTGTCCTAGAACAGCGGCGGTAACGTTCTTAGGCTCTTTATTGTCTCTACCCGACGGACTTATGAATGCGCCGATGCTCCAGCCGTATCCACACCAATACAATACTGTTTCTTGTCCCGATTTGAAAGTAAGTAGTATAATTTTTATTTATCTACCGAAAAAATCTTATATCTAAATAATTTTATTTAAACTAATTTATTGACTACACTATAATAAATTTATTACTACTGACATACATATACTTAGGTTGATCCTGTATTTTAGATGTTAAGATATTGCTTTTAGATGATGTTGGCATTCTAAATCAGCTCGCGAGCTGCGGATTGCCGACTACTGATCTATAGTATTTTAATAAAAACCACAGTTATCTATTTATTATCAAACAAATGTTAATTATTTCGTACCAGGAGCACGTGCTGAACATAGTAGTGCGCGTGTGCAGGCGGGAGGGTGCGGCGAGTGCGCGCTGCGCCGGCGCGTGCGCTCTCACCGCGCACGTATGCCACCTGTTGGCCATCAGGGCCAACTCGCCCCGGCTGCCCTCTTACGTCACGTGCCTCCTACAAATGCTCATGGTGAGAAATCTAACGAACTTTTTAAATCTTACTAATTTAAGTTTTTAAACACTACTAGCAATAATGACCTATATACTAATTAATATAAAATTTTAGTCATAATCCCGTCTTTAGTGTAATTTATCTTTTCCGAATGGCCTCGGCCCAAAATTAGAATCTCGTTACTTTTCTTAAGAGTATGATCGTTGTTTCAGTTTGCTACTTTACACGTACCTATCAAGTTTTTTTTTATTCTGATGTGTTCAAGGTCGGACGGACGGCAGACATCTTGAAAATATAAAATTTAATCACATTTTATTAAATTTATTTCTTGACAGTTACACGTGAAAAGCAAGTTTTGAGATTTCTAATGACCACATTTGTGGTCATATGTAAAAAAGCTTACAATTTCTATATAATACTCGGCAGCGAACCCCGGGCTCCGTAATGAACGCTTAGAATTTAACTAAAACTACTTCAAAAGAAGCAAGTCACCCAGAGAGCTGTGTGTGTTTCTTTTACGAATCCAAGTTGACATTTAATGTAAAATACACAGAATGCAAATTCTAATTTAATTCAAATAAAAAAGAATATACTTATTTTTTTTTAATATGGCGCCTTACAATGCGATCAATGATTTAGTAAAAACGTAAAAGTCATGCATTTATGACTAATATACATAGAAAGTGAAAGGATTTCTATATGTTCTGTGAAATAACACCCAAAGCTTACATTTGAGCAACTGTGCAAATATTCTTTCACCTTATTCAAATAATTGTTTGCCTGTATTCACGAATTACCGTGAATTTGGTTGATGTTTCTCTATTTTTTTTCAGATGAAAAACAAAAATATAGCTAAAGTTGTGAGTGATTGCGTTCTGGTTCTCGCGGATTATACGGATCGAATTGTTGAATTGTATCCAGGACTTGCTGGTAAGTTGACTGCATCTTAGAATGTAGAATTTATACTAATTAAATTGCATAAAATATGAACTTATAATTTTTTTTAGTTTTCATCAACCATTTCCTCCATTCATATAGCGTTAGTAAAATGTACTAAACTGAATAAGAAATAAGAATATTTAAATGAAAACATGATTTTTCTACTTGCCTCCGTAAAAGATGCTCGGCCATCCGACTACCCACTAAAAACCCCGCTGTTCTCCTATCGCCTACGCCCGGGCCCACGGATATGTGGCCTGCTGACCTCGTGGGCCGGCCCGGTGCCGGCCCGCCCTCGGGACGAGCCTCTTCTAGTGTTAGCGCCAGGGGGGCAGGTTTTTGTCGCCCCCGGCGCTCTCTTAAATGAACTCTACGGAGTTGAGGGGAACCGCGGAACAGCATGTGGTCATCACCCTCGCGGCAATAGTGCGGGCGGCGGATCCTACTCCGAGGGGCCGCCCGCGGCCGCATTCTACGGCGGCCGGAGGTCTGTGCGAAGTCGCTTAACCTCATTTCAGTTTGATAACTTCAGAGACAAATCCGTATCTTTTATGGGTAGTTGATTTTGTATCGGCACTCATATTATTATTGAGATTATTTAAATTTAGGTTATTATACTAGTAGAGCTAGCGAACTTTGAGCATCGGAGCAGAAGTTTGGGTTGCAACCGGTGTTTAACGCTGAGACGATGATATATGTTACTAGATATAAGTCCACAACGTGTTAAACTGTAGGAAACAGTATACCCGCCCCGCTTGTCCAAGGTGGATTAGCGGGTTACACTTACCGGTGATCTTGGCATGCAGGGTTCCTCACGTTGTTTTCCTTCACCGTCGGTTCATTCATAGTAATTATTCTACAATGTGAACATTAGGCGAGAAAACTGCCTAAGCGGCGGCCATTTGATTTGAACCTTCTAGATTGTTCTGCGAGTGTAATACCACTGAGCTATACCACTAGCTGACCCGGCAAATGTTGTTTTGCCATATAAATGACAAAGTAGCCTATGTCCTCTAAGGTCCAATCCATTTCTATACCGAAATTGATCATAATTGCTTCAGCGATTTAGGCGTGAAAACGTAACAGACAGACAGAGTTACTTTCATATTTATTTTATACTAGCTGACACCCGCGACTTCGTCCGCGTTGCTTGATATACCTATTAACAAAGTTTTCGTCATGAGGCAGAGGTAACTAGAAGAGACGTCCCCTCCTACGCACGCGCGCTACACTGCTTGCCCCATTTTTCCACGGCAAGAAAACATACATCACTGTTCAGTAAATCGTAGTTTCTACAAACTTTTATAACTTTATATTAAATGAAGATATCGCAATAATTTTATATAAGAGCCAAATGTCTGAGACATAAAAGTTAGAAAATTTAATTGTAATCTCTCCAGTAGTTTCACCGTGATGCGCGCACAACTGCAGACCTCTTATCATTTTATTTATATAGATTCCTATGGATTAGATCTAAAATATAACTTACAACACTCCATTTATTTTTTCGTTAGGCAAAATAATAAAATGGATATGTGCGTGTTTGGCTCAAATATCGACCACAAGTAGCCGTGACTCGGTGAAACCATTGGCCGGTTCGCTGTTGCTATGCCTTGCGGAGTTTGCGGTTCGATGCGGACCCAGCTATTTAATGGAAGAGAAAGATGGCGAGCAAACCCTTTTGCTCATGATATTTAAGGTATGTTATTGTTTATAATTTAAAAAATTATTATCTTAGATTTTTATGTATTTGTGTTTGAATTATTCAAGTGTCGTTGTTTTAATTTACCCACACACACACACAAATTAATTTTGATCGTATTAAGATAGTTAAGAATTGAAAAAACTATAAATATATTTCCAATATGTAACAAGCAATGTACACCTAATAATAGTAAACTTTTATTTTTTTTAATTGAGTGTCGCTTAGCTTCACTTAGTGAAGACTTCGTTCCTCCGTTCACAGTTTGCTTTATTTTGAGAAATAGCATAACTTAAGTAGTAATTATGTTAAGAAAATTAAGTAAGGTGTACAAATGTATGAAAATTGTTTCGAAAGAATAATAGGAAAAACATAGTAAATAAAATAATTTACATCTTTTTAAAAATATATTTTTGCATAGTATTTATATAAAAGAAATATGAAAAAAAATGTACAAATGTGTAAAAAAAATTATGTGAACACATCGTGTAGTAAAACCTACACACACCGACCGAGTTGAGCGCGCATTCTATATATACATTCCTAGTAACTCGATATAATGCATAGATTTGACTTAGAAATATTTTAACAATATTCAAGGAATTGTTTCAAATAATAATGCCATACACTTATTTCGAGTTACCAAAAAGTATCGATGGTGTTATGTTGCTTACTTGTAGTTACAATGACAGTAATATTGTACTATATTTAGTGACACTGTACTAGAAGCTATAACAGGCTTTAGTACCGTTTAAACATTACTGCTAGTTGTTATTTTCACTATAGTATTGAAATACTGAAACTTTTTCTATTAAATGTCACAGTGCACTGAAAGATACATTGCATTTACGCACCATTGTGTGTATGTTATTTTTTTTTTTTTTTGCTCTGAATCGCCGTCAGATTTTTGCGACATTAGAGGCACCGCGAATACGCTGCTGCACACAGAGATACAGAGAGAGAACCTAGATAAAATTCTAAAAATGTTATATACTATTGAAGCTAATTGTCAATGAAACTATAGTGAATCAGCTTTAAGCAGTACTATTGTACTATTTTAACAGTTTGACTAATTATCTGCATATTGGTAGTAAAATGCCGTTCGGTACACAATATTGACATATTACTGTTGATGGTACTGCTGTTGGCCCTGAGCGCCGGGGTGCTCGACGTGCTCGATGGGCTGGAAGCCGTGCTCGTCGGCGGTGAATGTGACGGTGTAAACGAGGCCGTCAGTGCCCAAGTACTTGTAGCTGCCGTTCACTTCGATCGCTTTGTGGTCCTCACTGATCTGCTTCAGTGTTCCCTTCTCTTGGCGAGATGTGCCGTCGCTTGTCTCGAATCTGTTGAGGGAAGGTCTCTATAGAATATGTAGTCAATATAGCAATGTATAATGATTACTCTTTCCACACCTACACGAATGTTTCGATTATATTTGACACCTGTCAGCCAAATTATGAGCTAAGTTTAAGCTTCGTTATTTTAATAGTTATTTTACTGTGTAGTTCTAATTATACCGTATTTCATTAAGTAATAGTATTAACACCTCATGCCTTGTTGCTAGCAAATACCACAATTGTATTTAGAAGGTCTCTGATAGCAAATTTGATGAATATTTATAACACTTTCTTTTTTTATTAACTTTTCTGAGAATATTTAAAACTGTTCGTGTTTTACAACAACCTTATTTGTATATATCTACGCTTGAAATGCAACCTTTACTAAGTGACATTGAGTGAACTTTCACGAAAGTGATTTGAAGTTCAAATATTTAGAAAAAATATAACTCACCTAATTGATGAATTGAAATGATTATTTATTTTCTGTTGGATCATTTCAATCTAACAATTAGGTGAGTTATGATTTTTTTTTCAACTCCATATCACTCTCCTAGACAGTTCACTCAATGTCGCTTAGTAAAGGGTGCCTTTCATCCGTTGATATATTTCTTATTCACTCTAAAAAATCCGATGCTGAAAGAGTTATGGTATTTTTGCTACTCAATAAAGAGTGAGATATGAAGTGCCATATACTAAGCAAGTGTTAAAATACTTACTGGAAGTTATACCCCTCGGGGGTGATGTCCGAATCCTGTTTGAGGATGTAGACTGGGTGTTCAGGGTGCTGCTGTTGTTGCTGAGGGGCGGCAAGAGCGACGGCGAAGAGCGCGAGGGCGACAAACACCTGCCAAAAACAAAACAAAATGACCCTCCAACACTTGCACATATGTTTATTAATTGTTACAGTGCTTTAATGTTATTCAGTGTGGAACATATTTTCTTAATGGTTTTATTTAAGAAAAATCTGCAATATTATTTATATAGATGAATAAATCGGTCATCCATTAGACAATAGACTTTTGTCTAATACATTTAAAGTCAAAAATCAAACGCGTGTTCCAAGTGAAAACAGTACACAATTATTTCAACATAAATTTTAACTTACGATTTTGTTCATTTTGTATGTGTGTGGGTTTTCTCTGAGAGAAGGGAGCGAGATGTGCTGAAGTCAGCTGCTGAATGTGCCTGCCTCGGTGCGGCGTCGCGGTTATAAATGCAAACACTAATCGATGACAACACTATCTTTACGTACGCGTAACACCGTGCTAATGAATAGAGACGAGCGGCCCACTTTACGAGATTTGACGACATAACTTTTTTTATTGCAAAAGCTTTGTACATCCATTATTTATGATTTTTCCAATTATGTAGCCTGTGACACTTACTTCCAGTAGCGATAGTTGTTAACTTTAATTATATATAATTATAATTTAATAAATAATTAATATGTGCATAAGTAATCTAAGTATCTTTTGGAGAGCTTTGCATCTTTGGAAAAGTATAAAATTGTCTTATTAGCAGTGAACAAGAGATCCTGTTGTATTGTAGATTTAAAAATAGATATAGAAACAGCGAAATCCCTTTATCGTTCACTGAATATTAATAATAAAACAAAATAAGCTAACATAATTAATAAGCTAATATTGTTAATAACCGGACATATGTCACAATTTTTTTTTTCAATAAGCGGTCGCTGTTATTACTGGCATGGCCAGGATCTTTCGTTACGTTTCTTTTTCAGCTTCTTTCCTTTTTTTTGTCCAACTAGCGTTTCTATTTTTTCTTGTTTTATTCTTAAGTATTTTTTATCGCTAAATATTCCTTTATGACAATCCAATTCCAATGACAAATGCCATTTGCAACAGACAAAAAAATCGCTAATGAAGAACTATATTGGCAAACTACATTACTATTATATTATCCGTGCAGGGGTGGAAAAAGAAAGTACCTCTGTGGCCAGGGTTGGCCTGTCGTAAAAGGCGACAAAACAACCCACCGTAGCTACGTGGTAGGACCTCAAGCCCGTTTGGATGGCGACCACCTTTGGTCTTAAGTATGCTGCCATAATAACCTTGTATTGTGTTCCGGCATTAATGACCCAAGTTCATGTACCCTTATAGGAGAGTAGCGTGTTCGCCATGCCACTGGCGTTGCAAACACCCATAGGGGACGGTAACTGCTAAATTCTAAGTGGGCCGTCAGTCTGGCCGCTATCCTACAGCAATATAAAAATACTAATTAGCTAAACTATAAGCGTAGGTAGCAAACTGCTGCAAGCTATAAAAGCTTAATCAATTTCAGTAAGCCACTAAATTGGATAACTGCAATTTGTAAATTATTTCCTTTCCCAGGTTCTCTATGCTGTGACAAAGGGCACAAATGGTTCGGACATCGAGGGCCTCTCGTTGCCTGTCGACGAGGACTTCGACCCCAATATACAATTGGACAATTTAGGCCCAAAAACATATCCAGCTTCCACCATCGATGTGAAATTGTGGGCACAAACGGTAAGGAGCACATTATAATCACTAACATAGTATGAATTATTAGAACAAATAATTTTAATACATAAAAAATGTTAACAATTTACAAATTGATCTCATTTATCCCTTAATAGTAATGGAGCCCATAAAGGTCTCGAGCCTTCCCTCTACCTAACACAAACTAGTTGTAGTGTAACATTAATGTATGTTAATTATATCTAATATTTTAGAAAAAAAGTTTTACCTAATGCCTTTCGATATTATGTCAAAAATAAATATTACTCGTCCGATTTAACGTACATTGTCATCTACAAGTCAAAATTATTTATTGTTTTAATTATTTAAATAAGTATATTTCTATATTTATTATAAGTATAAAGTGTACGAACTACTTAAGCGTTTAATTGAGCTGCCAACCTACATAGTAATTGCGCTATGACCTGCATAATATGTCTCCTGATTTGCCTACCTATATTTTCCTTCACCGTCGCTACATAGAAATTGTCTTTTAATATGTGTTTCATGCCATCGTGGGATGCGAACTTGGGACCTCTAGACTGGTTGTCGCTAATGCCACTTGACCGAAAGTGATAAATATAAAAGCGGCCCAACTTTCTAAATAAGTCACAAAATAATATTTGTTGTTTTCTTAAATTGACACCTCCATATATGTTTGGCTTACAATTAACACTGCAGTGATATTGAAATAATTGCTCCATATCTATACAAATCTATACATCTATACAAATAAATAAAATTGGAGTGTCTCTTTGTAATATTAAAATAACCGTTTTTTACTAAGTGCATTCGGACGTATACATATACCAAAACAACATTTTTTACAATTTTTGTCTGTCTGTCTGTTTGTTCCGACTAATCTCTGAAATGGCTGCACCGATTTTGACGGGACTTTCACTGGCAGATAGTTGATGTAACAAGGAGTAACTTAGGAAAAAAATAGTTTTTGTTAAAAATGATAAGTTTCGAAAATGTTATATTCCAATTTAAGTTGACCTCAGATTTATATCATCATACATATGAAATAGGGTGGAATTAGGCTGGAATTTGTAGGTTCGAACGCACGTAATCCGGAGGCGCATGGCGTAACAGTTGCATTCGATAACACTGACTGTTTGCATATTTCATTTATTTATATTTTAGAAAGAAGAAAGAAAGAAAAAAAAAATTATTTAGAGCTTAAAACTATAACAAAAAAAAAACATATACATTAACAAATCACAAACACATTTGTCTTAGCCCTAAAAAGGTGCCTAACTCAGCAATGCAAGGAGATGATTAAAGAGCATCCTACGCTGATCTTCCGTTAGGACCCTTGAAGTGACGATATAACAATTTTTATATCACGTTTATTAACAATAAGCAATTAGCAAACATTTATATATACTAAAAATTAAAGGAAACAAAAAATATAAGTGTCAAAAATAATAAAGAAAAAAATTCAGACAGAAAACATCAACTGAAGTGTTAAAAGGATTGTAACAAGAAACAAACAGAAATACGAAAAAATGAGTAAATACGCTAAGAATATAAAGATATTGATACAACATTGACTAATTACAACAACTAACTAGTTACACAAAAAAATTATTATTAAAATATTAAGATATAATATATTTTAGGGTTTATAGGGTTTGTAATCCAAAATAAACCATAAGATTTATCCAAAGAATGCTGCCCAAAGTCACTATTCCACGCGGGCACAGCTAGTTGTACAATATATTTTTCACATACACTAATTATTGTGAATGTGGTGGACTTGATTGCAAATAAACTTCAGAAGAAACTTCAGCAGTCTTCCAAATTTTAACCACGTCTCTTTTATCGATTTTCATTTGCTACTTTCTATAAGAAATTAAATGCAAGTAGGAGATCGAAGCACAATATTTACCCTGAAACCAATAATCAAGGATGAGTTCCGGTATGAAAGCCAAGTTCACACCTTCAGTGCGGAACATACATAAAGGCCCGCCGCGGTGCTTACGGTTGATGCGCACGGGGAAAACAATATTTCTCTCGCTGTTGCTAGTGGGACATTCTAGTGCGGTTCAGGTCGTTATCGGCCCGCCTCTTCCCTTGGTTTATTTCTCATTTCCTGTTTGACAGATCCAGGGGCGAAATTATTATTAAGAAATTGGGTTCAAGGTCATTCTAACAATACAAAAAATACTTATACACCATGTTTTCGCAAATTTATAGCACTTTAATCTGACCTAGTATTGGTGGGTCGAAAAAGACTGACCACTGGCGATAAGGTTATTGGGGGCGCATTTCAACCCGCCACCGCACCCGATGAAAGTTTATGATTTATTTGCCGCAGCTACGTTTTCCAATTGGAATGTAGGAATAACAATGGTACACAAAAAGTGGTCTGGATAGTTAACCAAAATTTACGCGTTGAATCCAAATCTGAAGTCCATTTGATTCGTACACACTCAAAATTTTGAGTGAATTGCAATTGTAGAATCAAATAAGAGACAAGGAAATGAAAAAAATTTTTGTGACCCTGGATCAAGTATGATTTTGTTGTAGTCCGATCTGCTGAATATTTTACAAAATAGTATTTCGTAATTCATTTGATATTTTGTAAAACAAATCTCAGATTCGGATTCAGCTCGTCAAAATAAACGTTAATAGGTCAATACGTCAATACGAAGGTTTGAGGAGTGATGAGAATCAATGCACAGGCCATTTTTTATACTCAATTCTATATTGTATCCGCAGATATGCACCCAACTAGTTTTGTTTTTGGGTCACTGGCCGCTATGGAGTGGTTGCCAGCTATCATCGAGTGTTTGCGAGCAACACGACAGTCCATCTCTGGGCGGGGAACTAGGTCCAGCTGTGCTAGCTGCACCCCATTTACAGTTGATGCGATTCAGTGATTCAACACTTGCATCAGTCGTCGAGTTGCCCGCTTTGGATATGCCAGCTGCTACCACGCCAGGTGAATAGCGATCTTTTTAAGTATCTCTAGGATTTTCTAATATATCAATACATCTTTATTTGGATTCTGGACCATAAAGATAATCTTTCAAGGACTTTGCTTTGTTTTAGACTATTATTTATTTATTTAGATTTCCTGACTCGTTTCCTTTCACTCAATACCTGACCATTTCTTGCCTACATTTTCCTGTTTCATATTTTCTTTCCCTGACCCATACACCTAATTGTTTATTCAGTTGGCTGGTTTTTAATAAATTGTTATTTTCTGTGTTGTGTTCCGGCATTAGTAAACCTTATGCGGACTACTGTCCGCGTGTTAGTGGTGCCCCTGGCGTCGCAAACATATATAGGCGACGGTAACTGATTAATATGAAGTGGGCCGCCAGCCTGTCTGCTGATGATCAGCAAAAAAAATATACAAAACAAAAACCCAACACATACTAAAAATAAAATCTTTGATCAATAAATAGTATAAATACACCTGAAAATAATTGTTTTAACAACAATGACTTTTTTGCAAGGTCTGGCAACTTCGGACCGTCAAGTACGCGTGCTCCTTCGAGACATCGCTGGCAAAGCGTGTTGGGATGCTTCAGCGCTATACTACGACCCTGCGATAGCGTCGCATGAAGCTCTCGAGCCAATACCGTTACCCAAGAAGTAAGTCTATGCTAATTTATATATAGATAGATAACTGTTTATTTTACAATTAAAAAAAAAACAAATACAATCATAAAGAACATATCATTGATTACACAAATGGCAGTCTTATCACTAAAAGCGATATCTTCCAGACAAAATTCGTTATTTGATCATCATCTGTGGGTAAACAAATATATAATAATATTTATGCAGTATATTTATATGTATGTCGGCGTTATTGACGTGGTCAGATTGGATTGTAATATTTCGTAATTACGGCATGTGTACCTCATCCAGCTGCTTCTTAGTTGGAACAGGAATAATGGCGGCTGGTCTTCGAGAGTCTCCCATCAAACACCGATCCTTCATGCCTCATTGACGCTAGTCGCTAACATTTGACACTTAGTTTTTGTGGCTTGTTAGCAAACAATGTATTTTTCAATTGCTCTAGCGATAAGGCCACCCATTGTTCAGTAGCTTGTAAGTTTATTTCATTTTCTTGTATATATATTTAAGGTGAACAATAAAGAGTTTTCATTCATTCAATGTATATTAAATGCGCAAACAATGTATTCTTCAATGTATTGAAGAATTTCTAGCAATGTTTTTTCGTTTCTGAGTGGAGGGTCAGACGCCTTTGTTAAAACCACATATAGTCGTCTGGAGAAGATGTACATACTTTTGTCCCGCTTCAATCTAAAAAAAAGTATCACAGAAAAGCATTGAAGCGAATAATCCGCATTATTTTCTTCCTGTAATATGTATTTCTTTGCGTGTAAAAACTGACGAATAGACAAGTTGACTAGTATATAGGACTATTATCTTATGAGTCATACTATATACTTGTTCGACTCTTTTTTATTTTATAACTAGCTATTACCCGCGACTTGTTCGCGTTGCTTTCAATACGAGGCAGAAGTAGAAGGGATTTGCCCTCTCCTACGCATGCGCACACGCCGCTTGCCCCACTTCTCCGCGGCAAGAAAACAAATGTTTCTTAAAACTTTAATAACTTTATATTAAATAAAGGTGTCGCAATATATTTTTAGATAAGGGCCAAGTGTCTAAGAAATAAAACTTAGAAATTTTAATTGAAATCTATCCAGTAGTTTTTCCGTAATGCGCGCATAACTGCAGACCTCTTTCATTTTATTTATGTAAATTACACGTTACAAACTATTATAAATTGGGGCTAATTTTGCATTATTTTATTAAATTTATGTAGATTCTTATGTTTTAGAAAACGTAATGTAGAACATTCACCCGCTCTATGCCACAGTGGACCATTCGTGCAAGAGTGGACCATTTTAATATTTGTTACTATTTGAGTTAATCTGTGTTTCAGTACTGACAGCCCAAGAGACAACACCCTGTCCTCCCTCCCTCCGCCTTTGCCGCCAGACCTCTTGCCAGATTATAAGAATTCTCCCCCGGATAAACATCAATTAGATCATGTAAGTAATAGATTTATATCAACGTTTAATTTGTTTTTTATTGCTGTGGGATAGCAAACAAGCTTACGGCCTGCTTAAAATTTAGCAATTACCGTCGCCTATAGGTGTTTGCAACGCCAATGGCATCGCGAACATGCTGCTGTCCCATAAGGGTACAGGAACTTGGGTCACTAATGCCGGAACACAAGGTTATTATGGCGGCATACTTAAGACCAAAGGTGATCGCCGTCCAGACGGGCTTGGGGCCCTACCACGTATACCCTATTCACTTCACCAAAAAATTAAATGTAAACAAACAAACCAATGTTTCTCAAACAAAGCTAGAATAAAACAACACGGCGGGTATAATCCGACCGTAATAAAAAACACTCCTTTCAATCGAGAATAGTACGTTGAACAGTACACTTATAATTACCAGCATATAAAACCAGTAAGAGCTTTGGAAACATTGTCTTTTTAGGTCCTTTATAATGTAAGTTAGTTATTACAATTAATGTTGTAAATATGTAAATTTTATATGCATTAATATTTATCATTCATAATTTTATTGTAAAAATAAAATTATTTTGTTTTTTTTTCTAAAAGTAAAGAATAGTATATATAAAAATTAAGAATATAGGAGATATTTCTAATAAATAATTAAAAGTTGCTATGATAATTTTTATATCATGTTGATTATTATAAAATCGACATCCAAAAAACCCTTTTACGATTTGTTTACATTTTATTTTTTGGTAAAATTAATAAGGTATAGTATTAGTAATTTGATTTGAACATTTTCGATATGTGTTTCTTTGGATTGGGATAGCATGTTAGATAGACGCCGTATACAAGTTGTTGGCTATAAAGTTCCTTTTTCCATGCTCGTCTAAATTGGAAAGTGGATTGAAACCGCTACTAAGCTAGTAACCGTCTACTGGCTAGATAATGTGCTTAATAATTTATCTATTCGAATTTTAGAGTAGATTAATAGATGAAGTAGCAAGTAAATAAAGTTTAAATAGGTTATTTCTCTGTGCATAGGCAAAACCCGACTGGATGGCAACCATCCATGGTTTTTAAATATGCAGCTATAATAATCTAGTATTGAGTTCTGGCATAAAAGAAACCAGGTTCCAGTTCCCGTACGCAGACGGCAGCATGTTATCGGTACCCCTGGCGTCGCAAACATCCACAGACGAAGGTAACCGCTTACTATTGCATGGGCTGTGACTCTGTCTGCTGTTTTAAAGCAATAAAAATCATAATTCTCATACAAGTACATGACGTTATATCCTTAAATTAAGTTCAGTATAGTTGTGACTATTAAGGAAATTTTCCGAACTGATGCCAGAAGACCGGAGTAATAAACAGCGAAAAACTAGTTACTATATTTACACTGCTGGTAATAGATTTTCAGTAGTAAACTTGCCGGTCGACCAAAGAGGTAATTATGAATATTGTTTTGGAAGTGCAAATCTACGCGTACGCAAATTTAATTATCAAAATTGTAGATCTATTTTTGGTTCCTAAACGAAATGCCTTCTTAAAGAGTTGTTTTTTTTTTAATGTTCATATGTAGGTTTTGGCTTACATCGGCCACACCTCCCCGGAAGTGGTGTGCGGGCGTCGCCTGGACGAGGCGGGGCCCTCACCCTTGCCGCCGGGCGCCGAGGACGAACTAGTAGCCGCATTGGTCGCTCACAGGAACAACGAAAGGCACTATTTGGCAAACAGGGAGAGGTATATTTTTTACTTAAGCAATTGATCTCATTTGCAGGATATATAACGCGTGCAGGGGCGGCGTAAGAATACTAAGCTCAACAGCCGGGGTCGAGCTGTCATAAAAGGCGACAAAACAACTCTAGCTATGTGGTAGGGCCTCAAAAGCCCGTCTGGATGGCAACCACACCGGGGTCTATAAATATGCCATCATAATATCTTTGTGTATTTCGACATTAGTGATGCAGGCTTCTGTACACCTATGGGACAGGCGTGTTCGCGGTGCCTCTAACGTCGCAAACATCTATAGGCAGACAGTAACTGCTCACTATTAAGTGGGCCGCCAGCCTGTCTGTTGTTCTTCAACAATAATTGCAATATGAATACGATGGCGGAAGGCGAATGGCTCACTAAATAATATTCGCTTAATCATCATTCAGCGTTTATCCAGGTACCATCAAAGGCTTTCGAGTTTAAGATTGTTGTCTTTACTTCAAGCCCGAAAAACATTTTGCGTGAGAGTGGGGTTCACCAACTGAGTTACATCTCAGATTTATAAAAACTGATTGAAAGCCAGCCAAAGAACGAGAGTGCAGAAACGACGTGGAAAGCTAACGCGTGGAGTGTTGCTTTTGCAAGAGAACACGGCCGTTCACAACGCGCCTGTTGCGAGGCGGGCCTTGAAAGACAGGAATCAACCACCCACCGTACAGTCCAGATCTCACAGTCTGTTTTCCAAATTAAAAATGGACTTAAGGGGCCGGAGATTTTCGGATGACAACGAAAATGAAAGCTGTCCTAGATCGTAATTTTGAGGACAAAGAATAAACGAGTATTTTTAGTGGTTCAACTGCATTGTATGCCAGATTTGAGAAGTTTATTTCACTTGAGGGACTACGAGTATAATGAAATATAAAAAATATACATCTCAATTTTACTTCATTAAGTACCTTAGGCCGCTATCTTCTCAGTGATACCAGGCTAGAAATATAAATGTGTAGAAAATTAGCTAAAAAAGGAAATGGACTTTATAAACGCAACGACTTGCCATTAACAACCTATATAACATGCTTTCTTTAACTTCAAGGCTAAACTTTTAACGCTGATTGTGATACCACCCTGAGCGGATCAAATATGCTGAAGGCGAACTGACTTTAAGCTTTCTTCTACTTTTCAAATTTAATTCTTTTCCTATTCCAATCAGCCTTTATTTCCCGTCTCAGATAAAAGCAGCACGATGCTCCTTTTTTTTATTTGGTCTTGGGAAAAAATTCACTGTTGACGGGTTCCCCCTCGTTCGGCCTCCGACTACCCACTAAGAAACCCCGCTGTTCTCCAATCGCCTACGCCCGGGTTCACAGATATGTGGCCAGCCGATCTCGTAGCCCGGGCCGGCGCCGGTCCGCCTTTTATGTCTGGGCGGGCCTCTTCCTTTCTTAATATTAGTGCCAAGGGGTCACGGTTTTATCCTCCCGGCGCTCACCTTTGTCAGCTCTAAGGAGGAGGAGGGGGGCCGCAGAACAGCACGCGGCAATGGTGTGGGCGGCGGTCCTCCCCCGACGGGCCGTCTGCTGCCGCATTAGCACGATGCTCCTGCTAATTCTTATTGGCGACGGTAACTGTTTTCTATTAAGTAGGTCACCCATACTCCTGTTAATATTTGTTCCTTTTTCTTTTATAGTGAAGAGGAAATGGAGCCTATTGAATGGAGCGGTGGCGTGTCCACGGGTCCTTTCTCGCAGTGCCGGTTACTACTAGCCCAGCTTGGTACGTTGGCACCTGCTAGGCGAAACCATGCTCACCTACTAAGAAGAACTGACCGGTTGCTCAGGGAGCTAAGGAACCTAGACGCACAAAGGTGAGGACTTTTTGTACATTACCAATAATTAACATAATGTCAGAATGCTTTTGGGGATCACAAGTTCGATTCCCGTCTCGTGTCTGGGTGTTTGTGCACAAAATGTATTTTATGAAAGGAATGTGAGTTTAGATATATAATAAATCAATTGTCTAGTTCTCATAAAATAAGTGCTATTCTAATTACTTTAAAATGTATGAATTCTTCTTCTACATCCTGTCCTTGTCCCATATTCCCATATATGGGATCGGCACATCATGTGTTTCTTTCCTGTTTTTTTCCTCTATTAGCCATTCTCTGAATTATCCCATTACAATAATTATTATTTGTTTATGTAATTGATAGTTAACTTTATATCTATAGAAAAAACTATGGTTTTTCCGCAATTAAATATATCAGCTAAAAACCTCCCGTAAGAATTATCAAAATAGGTTAGTGTGTAATACAGGATGTCTGGTGGCATATTTATGTTTTGAAAGGGTGTATACAGGGTGACTGACAAACCCGTCCAAATTTTTTTTACTCACTAAACATCATTTAAGGAACCCATTTTTGCAAAAAAAAATTGTATGTCAAATTTTCACCATAAAATATTTCATATAGGATCATTAATTCAATGCTCAATCAAGTGCAAACAGCGTACGTTAACCTGATATTACCTGTCTGTCACACCCGCGTAAAGGAGTAGTGCGTATTCGCTTGCCCGGTGCAATGCCACCGTCCTCGGCCTTTTACTAGGTCAGATGGAGAGGTCATTGACACTCTAGCGCCGTATTATGTAAATTGCGAGTTCTTTGAATGACTTTGTGATGCTGATTACTCAACATTTTTGTACTATGTGATACAAAACTAAAATACATGCTTCTCATAACTTTCACTAAAGATTTTTCTGTGTGAATTTGGACGGGTTTGTCAAAGTCACCCTGTATCTAAAAAAGATATAAATGGTGCGGGGGGAGGAGGGCAGTGTCATTCGACGCTCCGAGAGTGCGGATTCGTTAGTCATAATGCCATAGTGGTCGGGGCAGCACCGTGCGTACGATTAATACTTACAAATACACTGTTCACAATTATTTACTTCACATATTCACAATATTACCTGTAAAAACAGGACGTGACAATTAAAGTTTACTACTATCACTTTTTAATAAACTGTAATGTAATTTATTATTTAATTTACATGTACGGTCAGATGGCTGCGGAGGTCACGGGTTCTATTCCCGTTTGGGTGTGGGAGTTTTTAAGTATCTATTTCCAAAAAGATACTTAATATGTATTAGTTTTCGAGTACCCTATAACACAAACTCTGCTGATTACTTTGGGACTAGGTGGCGCTGTGTAAATTAAATAAAAATAAATAAATATATTGGGACATTTCACACAACATCATCCATCTAGTCTCAAACTAAGATGCATTGCACTTGTGTTATGGATACTAGACAACTGATATACTACATATATGTTTTTTTTATAAATATATACATACTATACATAAACACCCAGATGCTGGCTGGGAATATAACCCGTAACCTTCGCTAGCGTACCGACGTGCGTTAGCCGTTACGCCAGGAAGTCGTCAATTGTCGAAAATACAAGGATAATATAATTTATGTTATTGCAGATGTCGTGAAACACACAAAGTGGCGGTGATATATGTTGGAAAGGGACAGGAAACGAGACAAGAGATCTTGTCCAACCGCTGCGGCAGTCCCGCTTATGAGGCTTTCTTGGCCGCGCTGGCTTGGGAGGTACGACATGTGTTTTGTTTGTCATTGTCTCATTTTAGTTTTATTTATACTTAATTGCTACTAAGGTGTCTGTTATTTTTTTTTATTGCTGTAGGACAGCAGACAGGCTGACGGCCCGCTTAGAATTTAGCAGTTACCGTCGCCCATGCTTGTTTGCAACGCCAGTGGCATAGCGAACACGCTGCTGTCCCATAAGGGTACAGGAACATGGGTCACTAATGCCGGAACACAACACGAGGTTATTATGGCGGCATACTTAAGACCAAAGGTAGTCGCCATACAGACGGGCTTGAGGCCTTACCACGTAGTTAGAGTGGTGTTAGTTGTTAATATCAATATCTGGATGACCGAGCTTTGCTCGGTTTTTTTTTTCATTAATTGTGTTTTTAGGAAATTAAGAATTGATTTTCTTAGTCTAACCTCAAAGCAAACACTCATTGACTTTTTGTTACTTAACAACGCTATCTGCTGGAATAGCTTTAGTGTTGTGTCGTTAAAGGAATTTAAAAAAAATAGTATTATTATTCGCCGATAGATGTCAAGAAGAGTCATTTTTAGTATTATTTTTCACGATAGATGTCAGGAAGAGTCACATTTTTGTTATTTTTCTTCCAATAAAAAAAGCGAATAAAATGATATTTTCTAGAAATGATTCCTAGCTAGATCGATTATTCGCCCCCGAAACCCCCCGTATACTAAATTTCATGAAAATTGTTGGAGCCGATTCCGAGATTCCCATTATATAAGTATATATATACAAGAATTGCTCGTTTAAAGATATAGGATTATGTAGTCAGCAGACCAGTGCAAACCAACTCTAAGATTAATAAAGTATTATTTGTAAGAGACTTTTCTTTGTTTTTAAGTCATAAAATGTCCGTAAGTAGATGATGTTGTTACTGCACAGCAGAGAAGTTTCCAATAATTATTGCAGTGCATTGTCACCATTGTAATTACACCTTTATATTATAGTAGTTGATCCGGCAAACTTTATTCTGTCATATGAATTTAAAATTAGCCTATGTCCTTCTCCAAGGTTCAGCGGTTTAGGCGTGAAAGCGTAACAAACAAACTCACTTTCACATTTATAATATTAGTTAGGATTAATAAGTAAATAAAAATATGTGTTCGTCGTTTATCTATATGTTGAGAATCTAATTTTTTAAATGTAATATTGTCGACATATATTAGTGGTTATTTTTATGAAATAAATTCCACACGTGAGTGTGTGATATGCATTTGAAAAAAATCATATTTCACTCATACGAAATTATTGTTTAAAAGTACATAATTAATCAATTCACTCTCATTACAATTAAGCTGATCCAACCAACCAACCACTTTAGTTTTGAAGTCGAAATATAATTTATCTAATATAAATTTAAAACCTATAATTATAAACATCAGGTGGAACTAGAAAGCCATGTTGGCTTTACTGGGGGCCTGCGGGGTGGGGGTGGCGGTGGTGTGAGCGCCCCGTACATCGCCACGCTGACCCTCGAAGCCCTCTTCCACGTCGCCACCAGGATGCCTGCGGATAATGCAGATGCTATACTCAATAAGGTAATTTATCTTTATTTCCCATACATATAATATTTATAGATGTACATATTATGAAAGTTATTTTACGTCATAAGTAGGGTATGTTCTTTAAACAATAGAAGATATACTGGTTCAGCGAGAAATTAAAGAAGTATTCACCCGCCACTGGTACCCTGTGCGCTAGGTTTATCGGAAGCAGGCACGATGACAGGTCGACGGGATCTTGCTCCTTTTTTTTTTTGTTTTGGCTGAAGGTAGCGGCTCTGCTCGCGGCTAAAAGTGGGACTGTGTTGAGACGCGAGGGGAGGGGGGTGGCATAAAAAACCTAGTCGCGCTCCGCGTCAGCAGCATGGTATCCGTCCCATTTAAGCGGATGTGTATACTTAAACGCTCGGCGCATGCATTTGTTATTTATTTTCACGCTTTAACGGTTGGCACTGCCATTTTTATAAATATTTCTATTACCCTGGCGTTGTCGGCAAAGCTCGTTGATGTTCGTCGCCATGCGACCACGCCCACTGTTGGAGAGCCGTCGTGGCAATCACAAACTGGCGACCCAGACAGCGTAACCATCATTTGAATTTATTCATTTTCATACATTATTTTGTTAATTTAGTTCGATTTATTGTGCGATTTAAAGGGAAGTGAAGCGGTTAAGAACTAAGAAGCTCCAATATTAACACCTCGTGGCCTATGGCTTACACTTGGCTCGACTTGTCTATAGCTTTGTATTAGACCTCGTCGATCCCGTGAAATATGTATATTTTCAAACTCTTTGGATACGTTACTTTGTCTTTAAATTATTTAATGACGGCGGAAGTTGAGTTGTTAGCATAATATATCAATTATTTCTTTCTAAAGTTTGGGAAGATCTCGTCTAAGTACATAATGCATGATTTAACTAAAATACTATAATTACTGAAGCGGTTATGTACAAAGCTCGCAACACTGATTAGATCTCTATTTCGTAGCCAAAGTACCGCTTCTTTTACATTGGTGCGAGAATGTAAATGATACATAATAATACCAGGCGGACATTATGCTTATGGTATAATTAAATATTATCATCATCATGAATTAGCAAAAGCTCTTTAAGACGTTTTTGATGTGAAACAAAAGCGCGGGTCAGATCGACAGTTGGTGTGGCGACGCGTCGCACTAATCGTCAATGATCACCTCGTCTTACAACAGCTATTTTTAATATTTAATATTTTTTGTTATTAAATAATCATCTTTTTCTTGAAAAAAAAATCTTAAAATTTTATTTTTCATTATGCTAATTTATTTCCTGTCGTAATCAATGCTTTTTTATCTATTACCTGTACAAAATCATTTTTCATTTGTCACACAGACCCGTCACTTGGGCAACGATGAGGTGCACGTAGTGTGGAGCGAGCACTGGCGTCCGTACAAACGTGACACCCTCCCCACGCAGTTCTGTGACGTGCTCATCGTACTGTACCCCTTGCCAGGAGGGCTGCTGCGGTGCACTGTCACTAGGAAACCCGATGTGAGTATAGCTTTCACCTAAAAATTCGTTTATTCGCATATCACCCCTATGGGACAGCAGCGTGTTCACGGTGCCCCTAGCGTCGCAAACATCCATGGGTGAACGTAACTGCATACTGTTTATTACATGGGCCGTTAGCCCGTTTGCTGTTCTTCAGCTTCTTCCTGCCCTTATCCCAAACTATGTGGGGTCAGCACATGTTCTCTCCATCCACTCACCTCTGTTAGCCGTCATCTTGACATTGACACCCGCTTTTGCCATATCATCTTTTATGCAATTCATCCATCTTTTCTATGGTCTAACCTTTGCTTCTGTATCCATCCACTCTTATTGATATGATTTTCCTAGTTATATGGCATGCTTCCTTTCGCATTACAAGGCCAAACCATGGCTTGTATACTGTTTTTCAGCAATAAAAAATAAATCATGAAAAATGCATTTATGTCAAGATACACAAAATTAAGACTATTCTGTCCAAACGGCGTATAATATTAGTTCATAAGTATTATTATATAATTTATGTATTTTTTTTATTGCTGTAGGACAGCAGACAAGCTGACAGCCCGCTTAGAATTTAGCAGTTACCGTCGCCTATGGGTGTTTGCAATGCCAGTGGCATCGCGAACACGCTTCTCTCCCATAAGGGTACAGGAACTTGGGTCACTAATGCCGGAACACAACACAAGGTTATTATGGCGGCATACTTAAGACCAAAGGTGGTCGCCATCCAGACGGGCTTGAGGCCCCCTACCACGTAGCTAGAGTGGGTTGTTTTGTCACCTTTTACGACAGGCCAACTCCGGCCGCAGAGGTTAGTATTCTTTGTCGGCCCCTACACAGATGAGCACTGCAAGGATGTATATAATAACATCAGATTTTAACGTTTAATTATTAACATGTTGAACGCCATGACGGTCACCGTGTGTCCGGCAGTACATTTTCTTCCTGTACCCATATATCAAGAACCGTCTAAAAATCGTTGAGGCGTTTTTACGAATACATGTCAGTAAAATCAGTATAAAAGTTTCTCTCTACCGCCTAAACGATTTAGTGAGACAGTGATTGAGGTCATATGGACACAAAATGTCCTTCGCGGCCCACTTGTGGCCCATCATGGTTTCTAAGTCTTAGTCTACGTTCGATTTGTTAAATAAAAATGTCTTCAACAAATACTACAAATTTTCTAATAATGTAACAATTATAATAAAAAAATATAAGTTTATTAATATATATTTAATAATTGTGTCAATCAAATGATAGGATTGTATTATATGTAATTCAAGTATTCAAAGGTGTTTTTATCCGTGCCTGGGCGGAGAAATTATACTAACCTCTGCGGCCAGGGTCGGCCTGTCGTAAAAGGCGACTAAACAACCCAACCTAGCTACATCGGTCTACATCACGGCCTCAAGTGGATAGCGACCACCTTTGGTCTTAAGTATTCCGCCATAATAACCTTGTATTGTGTTCCGGCATTAGTGACCCAAGTACCTGTACCCTTATGGGACAGCAGCGTGTTCGCGTAGGCGACGGTAACTGCTAAATTCTAAACGGGCCGTCAGCCTGTCTGCTATCCTATAGCAATAAAAAAAGCTGTCTTATATAGCATAGATTTTTTTTTTGATCTCGTGCAAAATGAGTCATGACTGGTCATATCCGCGTCATAGTTCTAACCCTAGTGCTGTTGGCCGAGATGTAAAGACCAGCGGTGGCTGCATCGATATACCGAATAAGACCTCAGTCGCCACCCAAAATCTGACTCGGAGGTAGGATTGATTTTGGGTCATCGTTCTGCGAACAATTATTTTGACCTAATGTCATTACCATCATCTAAGCGTTAAATCTCGATTGCAACCCAAACTTCCGCTTTGGTGCCCGGAGACCGCTTTCCAACTTTTTCTTCTCCGCTTCGCACGGCTTTTTGACCAAATGTGTTTTTATCTATCATAATTGCAGATTAAAAAAGAAATTGATGATACATACTAATGTAACCTCTATGTGTGTGTTTTCCGCTTATGCCCATTTGATATGTGTGCTGTACGAGTATATATGACAAGTTGCTTTATACAGAGCGCAAACACAACAGTGTGATTAAAGAACTCGTCCCACCAAGCTCCCTCACTCGATTACATTTAACATGTATAAAATATAAATATACTGGGACAAACTATACAGCGACATCTAGTCCTAAGCCAAGTAGTATAGCACGTGTGTTATGGGTACTAGGCAACTGATATACGACATACATATATACTTTTCTTTTCTAAGTAAATACATATTATACGTAGAACACCCAGACGCAAGAATGGAATCGAACCCGTGACTTTCATAAGTGTGTCGAAGTACGTTGTCCGTTACTCCATGGTGGTCGTCATACATTTGATTATTGAAACCAGGTCGCGGTGTTCGGCCCCATATGGGAGGAATGCATAATTCGCGTGAGCTGTTGCGCGGCCCTGGTGCGGAGCGCGGCGTTCGCGGGCGGCCGAGCCGTCCGCGCCACCATGCCCCTGTACCAGCACGCGTACAGCGAACGCGCGAGGTCCCTCGACGCGCTCGTGCACCACCACACGCAGCCCACCACCTTCGAACAGTTCGTGGAACGGATACGAGAACCCGTCGCTTCACAACAACCGGCGAATACTGGTAAGTTCAACTAATGACACAATCAATAAATGTATTGTGATGATTCACACAGCGCCATCTGGTCCCAAAGTAAACGGAGGACTTTGTGTAATGGGTACTAGAAGCGTTAAATCCCGTTTGCAGCCCAAACCAACGCTTTGGTGTCCGGAGTCCGCTGTCCGATTTTTTCTTTCCCATTTTGCACGATCTTCGGCATCCATAGTAGTCCATTGGCACTTATTGATATACTACTTACATACATATGTATAATATGTACAAAAGTTTATTATTATTACCGTTGTGTTGAGTTGTTACGCTACGGGAGGTTAACTGTAATGACTGTTGGGATCCTTACGAATACAGTTCTCGCGAAGAAGATGTTGTCAGCGTTCGTTCACTTTTATTCCTCTTGATTAGTGCTTCTTTTAAGTCCTGAGAATAACCACTTATAAATTATAATGCTTGTTTGTTTCTGACGATTCCTGAAATAAAGTTATTTTGTTTAATAGAAAGAACTGCTTATGTAATTGTGCAGTTGTGAAAATGGGTTCGATCCCTCCCTATGCAGGATTCTCTATAATCAAAAAGTAGTTTCATGTAGTCGGGTGTATATGAACATAAATTTAGATTTTTCTAAAGTCTTGCAATACAGTGTACCAAAAGAAGTAAGAATAAAAACAGAAAATTATCAAATCAGCAGATAGTGGAAGCGGCCGGTTAGCTGCGGCGCTATTAGACCACGGGGCGTCATCGTGGGGAGGCAACAGTGAGGCGCACAGCATCTCTCCGAGGGCAGCCAAGCGGTTGGGGCCTTTTAAGCGGATGCCGCACATCCCCCACCCGCAGACGGCGCCCCCAGATCCCCCAGCGTACCCCCCGCCACCACCTGCACCCGCGCCAAGGCGAAACCGGTGAAAATTTTACACCAATAAATTAAGACAGAATGGCGATTTAATCACTTGCAATATTTGAAGAATGAACTAACCAATATTTTCGTTGTCAAATCAAGACAATTTTAGTACTGTTTTGTAAATTATAGCATCGATCCATGTGCTTCGTGTTATTAAAAATTAATAGAACTTTTTTTAAATCTTAGTTAACTCTTATGTATTTTAAAAATTACTGTTGTTTCTCATGTAATCGCTGTATATATTTTGCGAAATTATGTTAACACAATTTTGCTACATTTATTCCATTCATTTTTTGTTGCCTGAACAAAAAAATAATGATTTACAGAAGGTTTAGGTCAACGCAAAGAGACTCGAATAGATGTCCGAATTATTTTTTATTGATATCTCTCCAGTAACTTCATCCTGAATGTGAACTGAACACATTTGTCTAAAGATATTTAAATATTTGTATATTGAATGCTAGGAACACAATAACATCATTATTGCTGGTGTTTAAACTACCTTCATAAATCAAAGGTGGACACCATGTGACTATACGCCAGTATTTCGAGGTTTATACATTTCTATGCCAACCAAATCACATGCAAAAACAATTATATTTTAGCTTTTAACATTTTTTTTAATTATATGAGGCCTATAAAACGCACAATATTGTTAATAATGTGTATAAAAAAACTGGCCTAAATATCCGGTTATGGTTTTTACTTCAATAAACTTGAAATATAGTCACATGGAATGATGAATACTTAAAATTCTATTTATTTACAACTAATAGTTAGTACATTAAATGTAATTAAAGTAGAAATAGACTTAAACGGATTACAATTATTATTCTAAATATTTATAAACGTAAAAGAAAGAAAATATAATTTTATTTTCTATATGCATATAACGGTATTGGATAATGGTGCAAAACTATTTTATATATTTATGAATTAACGTTTCCTTTTATTCATTAGGGAGAATGTTATCGTTGTTATTTTTTAATTATGGCTCATATGCATAACAATGATTAATTAATAAATTTACATTTACATAATTTACATTATTTAAAATTTTATAAATTGCACCATAAAAAATATTGAGATAGATTGAACCGAAATTATCTTACTTTATTTGTACGCGTAAATAAATCGAGACTTCAATTATCTAATATTAAACTGCCTTGTTAAAATAGTTAATTGTCTAATGGCTGGCAATTGGGATTGGTAAAACCTTTATAAATGAAACATTTAAAAATGCCCAAGAATTCAGTGAAGATACTTGCTCACTTGAGAATTTCATGCGCCTTTCAGTGATCTTTGCGCATCCTTTAAGAAAAAGTATTTATGACTGTGTGTGTGTTGAGTAAAGAATACGGCCTTTCACTTAAACTGTAACTCTTGATAGTTGCGATTTATTTTTTCCCAACACAAGCAAAAATGGCAAAACACGTTGTGATGAAAGACAACATGAAGATAAGCTCATTTCGCTTTTGACTGCCATAGCCTGCCTGCACGTTAGCGTGACGGCGGTAAGGGAAGGCTTAAAGACTTAAAATGGATACCAGTTATTCTTCCATCCATTCTTTTTCTAAAGAACAATATAATTCATTCCACGAATAAACAATTCCTGTGATTTGTTTTGCTCGGTCAAAGCATTTACGTATATTTTATAAGGGAACATTTAACTATTTTAACTAAGGAAACAAATAGGATGTAACATTCATAAGACCTAAGGGGCACCATCAAGACTGGGTTGCGTTAGTTTAACTTGCCTGCTGGTGTGGTTTTTATTGTTTCGCGGAAGAATTCTCGATATGAAACTCGCTACTGCGAGTTGTATCGACTAAAACAACTCTGTTCCTAGTCTTGTTTCTCTTCGTTCTCATGAAACTGAGACATGCTAACGTTTGTTACAAACCAGGCAGGCGCTGGTTTGTAACAAAATTACAAATATAAACCGAGTTCCCAAATGAAAAATATATGTGATGATGAAGATCTCATGCTGGTGTACATTTAAGAAAAGAACGGATAGATTGATTGTTGGTATCCACCGTTGAATTCTAATCATAATACACAATTCGTCCAATGAGAGATTATAGCACTACTACTGTGGACTTAATGAAATTTTCATGTACTTAATAATTTTAAGCAACTCAATCTATGTCTTGTAGTATTTCAGTGTTAATGTAATGTTTTTGTTGTCCTTTTGTATAATATGGCAAAGCGGGTTCATATAGCCTAATGGAATAGGGTTTCTTTTTATTTATAAAATCGTTTCCAATGCAATATTTTCCAGTTTCATTTCGTTAACTATTATTTCTCTGTACACAAGACAAGGTCCTGTGTAAGAGTTATAAATACTCGGCTACATGTGATGTGTGCATGAGTACATCAGAGAGCTATTTGTCTCTGATTTTAAAAGTGTTTGAATATTATTGACAAGTATTATTTATTAAACTTAAATTCTACATTTTCATAGTCAAGTTGATTAAACAATTTTTGTACCCCTGTGGAACAGCAGCATGTTCGCGATGCCCCTAGCGTCGCAAACATCCATAAGCGATGGTAACTGCTTATTACTAACTGGGCCGTCAGTCTGTCTGCTGTACCTCAGCAATAAAAAAAACTACATTGTACATACAATGTTGTATAAAAGTCATTTAGTATATATTGTCATCAGTCATCGTCCAGAAGTCGGTAGTTACTTATTAAACCGCACATGGTTTGTAAACATATAATCATAAAGTTTCAGTAAACCTATTTGTACAAATTTAATAGGGTTGCCAGATACCACATTTACGGTATATTTTATTTAAATTAGAAGTTATTTAAGATACTGTGTGACAGCCCTGTAGGTCTGATAATATTTTCATGCTGAATTTACATTATTTAGGAGAGGACTAATAATAATAAGAAGCTGGCCTTATCCAAGTATTGATTGTATATTCATACACATTTATCGTGGAAGACCCTTTTTCTGGGGTTCCCCCAACTGCGGGGCAGGCCAGGAAGTATGTAAGAATCTTCGAGGGCTTACTATAAAAAAAAATGTGCTATCCTTCTAGTGCCTGGGTAGTCTCCCCTTTTCGATTAGGGCAGATTCTTCCACGATATGTGCCAAGAAATGAGAATTTTGACCCCCCAGCGCTCTCTGTGTCAATCTTAAGATGGTGGTAACGCAGAACAGTCAGCACGACCTCTCTTCGCGGCATAGATGCTTACGGCATTAACTTAATTCAACTTATTAGTAGACTTGTCTTAAAGGTTGTAATAAATCCCATATTATATGATTGCCGTTCGAACCCCGAACCTCCATAAAGATGTGCTAACTTAAAACATTACATTGATATCATCTGTACATATGTAAATTAGTTTTAGAGCTTTAACTGTTGTAGATTTACTTAAAATCTCTATACTATTTATTTATTTGCTTAATAACAGTTTAATGTTACTTTAACTTTTATAGTTCTGATTTAAATCGTTTTTATTATTTTAAATGTAGTGATCTTGGTAGTTACATCGGGTATTCAAATATTTTGAATATATTTATGTATTTATAAAAATTGATAATGTACAGATAAATAATCAAATATAGTTGAAAAAAGGTGTGAAGTAATAGAAAATAGATGATAATAACAAGTTGAATTTAATTTGCTATGTATCCTATAATACTACCAATATCAACTACTTAACGGATCTCTATTAAATGTAGAGTTTTTTTTAATATTCTATTTGTTTCCATAACTATGAAAGTGATGGAATGGACGCTGATCTATGCGTCTGCTGAATTGTTCAGGCTTAACCAAAACGGTCAATACTATGAAGAAAACTGCTAAAGTTTTGACAAATTGGTCCGGATTCAAAATGTCCAATTACAGTAAAGTATTTAAGGGCGGCTATGTCATGTCAGACAACCCAGGTAACCAGTATTACCCCGGACCTCCGCGATACCGGACCGACCTTGTGGCGAAAAACGGGGTAGCATAGTCCAGGTAACTTGAAATCCAACAGCAATGTTAAAAGCGTATCATATTACAATTAGCTTGAGTTTGGCTTATAACATTGTACACATTTACATATGACAAAGGAAGGTTACATAATTATTGCACGCGCACTACTCGTAGTATTATTGATCACATAAATCACATAAATAAGATTTGTTTTTTCTAAAATGCCGTTATAATAATAAACGTCCATAAACGTACCACTGCTGGACTTGGGCCCCTACAGGGCACGGGCAATATTTCCGCCACGTTTGTCCAAGGCGGATTGACAGCACTTACGATACTCGGTATACAGATTTCCTCATCACGTTTTTCTTCACCATCGGTACATGGCAATTATGTATACGCACATTAGACGAGAAAAACTGCCTAAACGGGATCACAAGATGGATGGAGACACTAATCTTAAAACTCGGAGTAGTTTAATAATAATAATAATTTATTTCAGAAAAAGACATCCTTAAAAAGCGTTTGTAGGTTAGTTACAATTGACTTAAACATAGTTAGTACCTATTGCTAGTCAATTTATATTTATAATTTTCCTATTACTACCCGTATTCTGTGGTGTTGAATAGGGCAGTCAAACCTGGCTGTAATTGCTTGAAGGAGGCTTTCGGTGCTACTACTTTACTCGTAGTTAGATTGCACTATAAACAAGTTGTATGTTTTCATATTGATGAAAACATACAACTTGTGTGCAACAAAATATAACAATGTAACTGTATCACAATTTAATCAATACTGCGTCTTTTATTGCTGAAGGACAGCAGACAGGCCCACTAAGTAGTTACCGTCGCCAATGTATATTTGCGATACTAGGAGCACCACGACACGCTGCTGTCCCATGGGGTTAGAGGAACCTGGTCACAAATGCCACAAACAATTCCAATAACACAAGGTTATTATGGCGGCATATTAAAAACCAGGGGTGATTGCCATCCAGACGGGCTTGAGGCCTCACCACGTAGGGTTGTTTTGTCGCCTTTTACGACAGACTGACCCCGACCGCAGAGGCTACTCCGCCCCTCCACGGAGAAACATTATACACAAATACGTTGCGTATTTTACTGTTAATACAAAATGTACTTACCGACATTATAATGTACACAGTTCTAACAATAAATAAATAAATTTTACATTTATAATTGTGTGAACATATTTTCAAATTGCGTATGACATGTAGGCGCCATTTTGAATCCAGACGAAATTGTCAAATCTACTGATTTTTATAGTATTTAGCGTTCTCGCTAAAAAATCACATAACTACTACCTATTGTTGATTTATTGTTATTTTACTGTTTGATTCTTTTACATTATTATATCAGGAATTATGAACTTGTCAGTACATCAACTCTTTTGTTAAATCGATTGTTTTTTTAATGAAAACCTACTAATAAATTTTAAATTCAGTTGCTTTTTATAAAATAAGTGATTTTGTATAATATAAATAAATCAGTATTTATGTATTAGCTTAAATTTTTTACTAAGGAGTAGCAAGCTAGGAAACAATATAAAATCCATACCAATTATACAATTTTAGCTTTTTATAATTTATGTATTAACCTAACGCCTTCTACCGACTTAAAGTTGCATTTTGTACTTACATTGCGTATAACCCACATTCCATGAAGTATTCATATTAAATTGAAATGTTTTTCCCCGGAGATTATTATAATATATATGTATTATATGTATTTATATGTTTTGGTTTTTGCTTTATTATATTATTAATGCATTCCATATGAAATTGATGTATTACACATGTATGAGATTATATTTATTATTTATCAGTGCTTTTGTCCAATATTATAATTTAAAACAGTATTTTAATAGATATTAAGACTGACACAAAATTATGTATTGAAATCACTAAGTATTAATATTTTTATTTTATTAAAATGTGGTGGTATTAGATAGTAGTTCAGCTAATTTATTGAATGTACTTGTTGGTTGAGAAGCTTCGAGAATTGTCACTTATATTAATGACAAGTAATCTGAATATTAACCCACATACATCTTTGTAATGTAACCAAATTTTTTATTTAAATGATGGGAAAATAAAGTTTGTTAAACTTTTGCACTTGTTTTAATTACTCTTTAAATTATTCGTAATACTTAATAATATAACAGATGAGTATTAAGTATGAGCGCTAACAATTACTTGAACCTTTTCAAAGGTCAGTTCTTCCGGTAATGTATCACGGCCCACTACTGGACTCGGCCCTTTTAGATGAAACAGATGATGCCAGGCTTGTCCAAAACAGAGTGGAAAGTTACACACGCTGGTCTCCGTATGCGTTAATTCCTCACGCATTTTCTTCACCGTCGGTACATATAATAAACATATCAGCGAATGCTATCGTGATATTCGAAGCCAAATTAATGTACGAACATCTCGAGTGAGAAGTATTTCTGCCTCTACTTACTATAATTTACACAAATTGGTGATAAAATATTGTGAAGAAACTCATTTAATAACGACAACCCTGCAATTAACGTTGGGCGAGTTGACTTGACCATCTAGAGGAAAGGAGTCTAAGTATATTCATTGTATGATCTAAGAAAAGTTGTGAAGCTCGATTTTGAAGTGAAACTTCTTTATAATCGTTGTGATTTCAAACCGGATGCAACGGAAAAAACGACAGGTAAGAGACACAAATACAAAAATGTGTAGGACCTGCGGCCCTACCACCATCTTTTACAAAACAATCTTGTATCCAGAGAGTTTTGTTTCAACCTTAAATTAACATTACTCATTTTCGTACCATGAACATATAGTAGCAATATTATTATAAGAATGCTTGGTGACTGGAAAGAACGAACAAATTGTCTATTCCTTACTTTAGTAGAAAAGAAACAACGCTATATGAACTTGTATAGCGTTATCTCTATCCACAAGCGTGTTCCGAATTGTACTACAAAGTCTACTATTTTGAAGCTAAATTAAGTATTAATTAGCCAAATATATAAGAATTAACTTTAAAAAATGTGTTTAAGTAAGAATTTCTAAGTTTCTATATAATTTTAGAGGAATTTCTATAAAATGCATGTTTATGTTGAAATATTTTACTGTTTAAATATATAATAAGCTGCGACGGTATGACGTGCAATAAATAACGGAACAAATTTTGACATATTACATTGTTTACTTTATCAGCTGTGTAGCGCGTACGAAATTTTGAATCATAATAGTTTTCAAGTGGATAAATAAGTGATTGAACTAATTTTTATCTTGGATGCAGTTACGATCTGACTAAGGCGACATGGAATCAAGGTAAGGATAAATACTGCTATTCATTACAATAAATATTTGTTGTAAATGCTTTGTAGAAGTTAGTTTGAAACAGTTACGTATTACTGATTGTGATTTATTAGTTTTACAGTCGAAGAATTCTCCGAGTTTCCCTGCGTCAGCTAGAGATACTCTGGGAATTTTTACATAATAATAGAGATATTGCTACCGATGTCGCAGGAGGTTGCAAGACGTGCCCTTGTTCGCTCCTCTCAAATGCATGCCGAGGTTGCTTTAAAGACTGCCATTGCCATAAAGAAAGGAGTTGATATATTGAAAGAATTTCAAAAAAACAGCAATGAGGATTGAGAGGTACACACAGGTAAAAAAGAAATCATAGTCTTTTGATTAGCAGTTTGAGGATTTAAGAAGTGCTAACCAAAAGTGTATGATTTCATTTTTAAATTTATGGAATAATCTTTATTTTACAACATCTATAAGGTAAAAACTATGTCATAAAAAAAACAACAGTTGAAAAATAGTTTATTTAAATTCATTTTTATCTATCCTAATTTAATTTACCATGGCTTCCAAAAGGGCAACACAATTGAGAAGAAGCCACAAGAAACGCAGTCAGCCTTTTTTAACTTCATTCAGTTTTTACATTAGTATACAAATTGAGCAATTCATATCACTGCCAAGAAGCCTTGTCAGTCAAGAAATATTTAATACTACAGTAAGCCTTTAGGTATAATTAATTTGTAATAAAAGTTTTAAATTTATGTTGTGAGGAGCTATGCAAATTAATTGGCAGTGTATTGTACATACATATACAGTGACTTGCAAAAGTAACTTATTTTATGAAACCTGTTTTCATTACTTTTTAATTTAATTTATGAAGGTTACTATTTTTACTAAACTTATGTATATTCTTATGGGTATATACATTAGGTTTTCAAAGATGTACTGTGAATACACAGTCATAAGAACATAAAACCATACATTTTAAAGATACACAATTCCAACTATCAGACAGAGTTTACAATAAAATAATCTTAGCGTTTATAATTTTATTTTGTTTTTCTAGGTTCTTATGTGTTGCCTCTCCTACAGTCGCTGAACCAGACGATTCCGAGTAGCCACATCCTGCTGCAGAGCGACGTTACTGCTGTGCGGCTGTTCACTCGCATTGTCTTGTGGCTATAATTGGACTTCTCGAATCACCTCTTCGTTGTTTAACTGTTGCACAGTAAAAGATACCCGGAATCCCCTAATAATAAATTAATTTAAATTATTATGAACTAAAAAGTACAAATTATATTTATTTAATGTTAAATATTTAAAATATTTAACATTAATCAAAAGCAAGTAATGCATACCAAGAAACCAAGTATCTTCTCTGTTGCTTAGTTCTTCCAAATGAGCTCTTAGAGGATGAGTAGCCCTTATAAAAGAGTCATGACTTGCACCACCATAACTTGCATCTACACTCATTATTTGCATGTCTGCATCACAAATCTGAAAAAAAAATATGATTCTGTATCTGGAAAGACTGTAAACTGTCTTATATGTGCATAACTTAAGGATCTCATCAACAAATTTTATGATTTGTTATGTTTGTTACTATTTTAATAAATAAAAACTTAAGAATTTTATGTGTGTTTTTTCTTTGAAGAAGTTATAATTTTTTTATTTATCTCTATTTGTAAAGAAAGTTTTCATTTTTACCTATGCTCAATTTTATTGTAAATAGTTATCTTCTACTGAAAGTTAATGAACACTTTCCAAGAATACGAAAATTTCAGGGACATTGGCCATCTAGAATCAGAAAGATTACTATATAAATAATATATAAATAATAATAATATATGAAAAAATAAGAAATTAATACTCATAAAGGTGCTAAAAACGCCAGATACACAATTCATTCGACAAATTCACGTAAATAAATGAATTTTACTTACTTTATATATCACTAAAATATGTGTTTATGTTATAATAAACAAATTAATATTATATCCGTCTCGTCTGAGCAACTTTTTTACTATTGCTAAATTTGACATAAAAACAATATTGCTTGTGTCAAAAAGCACGTCGTGGTACGAATTGAATGAACGATTTAAAGGTGACGTCACAAAACTGCTAAGAAAACAATATTGTTTCAATGTTATTTTTTAGGGGGTCATGGTACGAAAAGGCAAAGTAAGACTATTTTAATACTGCTTTAAGAGATGGTGGTAGGTACCCTGTAGGATGAAGCCGGCAAAGAATGAGACAGAAATATGTATATTTCGGTCTCCTATAGTCGCCTGTAATTAGTGACCCAGAGCGAGAGAGCAAATGTCGGTGCATATGTTTAATGCACACTGTTTAATACTTGCTTGTATTTGAGCATTTAACGTGTATATTGCACACTGTATAATACTTGCTTGTATTTGAGCATTTAACGTGTGTTAGTATATGTGAAAAGTACGTGAGCTAAACTAATGTACACTGTATGCGCAACACAAGGATAACCTCAATAATAATATGGCAGCATATTTAAAACCAGGAGTGAATGTCATTTAAACGGGCTAGGAGCCCTACCACCTAGCTTGGGTAAATACCCGTCGCCTTTTACGATAGGCCGACTCCAGCTGCAGAAGTCAATATTCTTTGCTCGCCCCTGTATGGATAAATTAAATCTATTAATAAATATAATTAATATTAGGTAAATTAGGTTTACTCTACTCCCTTCAGTTTCCTCGGTATAGAAAAAAAGGCTACATCTACATCCATGACTAACACATTAATTTCTTGTGGTGAAAGGGTACCAACACATTTTCTTGCAGTTATGTCATTGTAGCTCTATTTTGATGATGATGATCTGTAGTAAAAGATGGTTTGAGATGGAGAATTAAATATTATGTAATAAATAACATGAGGATATGATATTGAAAATAAAACAACAAAATTTGTATCTTGTTTATGTCTTAGGCAACTTATACATGCCACCTTGTAACACTAACTGATGTTTCCTCACTTTGGTATCCAAAAATTGCCTCAGCTCTTGAAGACTGCACTCTGTGCCAGGAGTTTGTAAAGCAAACATCTTCAACATCTGATGTATTCTGTCCAAAGGTAATGAATCTAAGTTGGTCAACATACCTACAATGTAAGACCAGAACACTTGCAGTTCACTCTCTCTTTGATCCTGGGCCGAGGTCATAACACTCTCAGATTCTTCATCCTCACAGATCATCTCCTGGACTTGGCTTGTTTGAACATTAGTCTTATTATATGAACCATCTACTATTACATATAAATCTGGACTCTTCTCAGTAATAAGGCCCATGGATTGCCAGTAAGTTATCTTTCTCCTGAGAATAGTGATGGGAACTTTCATAACTTGATGCAACTCATCTATGGTCCATTCTGGTTTATTTTGAAAATGCATTATCAATGTAGCATTGAAAGGAGACACTGTCAAGTCTAATTTCTTATTACCTATTTCAATTTCTATATTCACATTCCCTAGGTGGGGTTTCCAATTTAATGTTCTATTCCCTTTAAGGGCTTCAAAAGATCTTGTGTAAGCCTCTAAATGTTGTCTTATTTCCACTGGTAACTCTAAGCTTTCATCTTTAAAAGGAGGCCAAAACTGTGCTGATAGAATCATAGCATTAGTAGTAAACTTATTGTTCAATTCTTCAATATTTTTATCTTGATGTATCAAAGTGTTAATCCTTTTAGAATCTAGTATATCTTTCAGCATCACTTCACAGAAATGCAATTGTGATTCTCCAAACTTTAATTTCAATAATTCTAAGTATCTTATTTCTTTTTCTGCATTTATAACATTTTGAGCCAACAATCTGTCTGCCAATAATGTCCTATATTCATTAACAAATAACTCCTTACTACCATAAACATTGACAAGCATAGAAATAATATCACTAGCTCTTCTATCATTAGAGTCTACCTTTGGATCTGCATCCACTGGGTCAGGATTCCACTCATCCCATACTTCATCTTCTTCATCTCCATCAACTTCAGCAGCAAACTTCACCAGTTCCTCAGCTAACTCACTCCCAGCTCCTTCTTCTGTTAAACTGCTAACTACACTCCTGACAGTATCTTCTCTACTTCTTAAATAATTTCTAACTGGCTTAGTCACTGTGTCCAAAATTACTCCAGAAGGGTCAAGGTGTCTCAAAGCTCTTATTGTTGAAATATAAGCAGTCAAAATATCAGGAGTATTCACTCCAGGGTGCAATAGTCTAGTTTCTAAAGCATTTTGCAGTTTCCTGCACAGTTTTGGCCTCAAATCTGTCTTTTCTAAACAGACTTTTATGTCATCCACGGCTGGTTGTGAGTCTGGATATTCAATTATGATGTTGAAGAGTTGATCTATTCTTAGCTTAGTGTAACAGTGATACAAGTAGTAGCTTAGCTTTTGCTTGAACCTGGATATTGCATTTTGGATGTTTGTGTCATCGGATGGTGGTTTAGATGACCCTGCACAATAGATCCTTGTCAACCATGTCATAAGTGTGGTCTCCAACCAATTTTCTAGAGAAGCAATGTGAGACACATCAAATGTACCTGTACATATTTTCTCTATATGAGATTCAATTCTCATTTGAATAAAATTAGTTAATACCTGTCCTGTCAGCCTCTCTAGTAGCTGTAAATCCATTAGCTTTCTATTGGTGTCATGAAAAACTTTGACAATATAGGCACAATTACATTCAGAATAATCATTTAAACATCCTGAGCATATAACATCTTCTCCCATCTCTGAATTTTCAAATTCATTATCAAAAACATTAAAAGATACCTTATAAAAATGTTCAATTATAATATGAGATTCCAATGGTAACTGAGAAAGTAATGTAGCTCTGATGAGTTGTTTGAAACCTAAAACAACATTCTTTTCTCCATATATTGGTTTGTTATCACTGCAACTATTGTTTAGAACAGTAAGTCTGCGTAGCATTGGTGAGAAGTTGGAAATTGCTTCATATAAGTCATTCACTGCAGATTTAAAGAGCTGGAATCCTTTTATTTCCTCATCTACATTGGAAAATTTAACCCAAAAGTCTGGTGCTACATGCTGACGGAGATATTTTTCAAAATGCACCAAAACAAGATCACGGATTTTCACTTCAATACCTAAACCGACTATTAATTGTTGAACTTCATCATATTCTGTGTTAGAACAATCGCTAAAAATTACATCGTTTAATATTGGAAAAGCATATGATATCTTGTTCCAGTACACGTTTAGATCGTCGGTTTTTGATGTCATTGTAGTTATGATAAAAGTTTAGTCATGAGAAAATTAAATGTAAACAGTTATTTATACACACTATTTTTTATGGCAAAATTGGCAAAGTATATAGTAAATTATAGTAATAGTAGTTTTCTTCCGTTTTGATTTGTCTTCTTCTTCTTCTTCATTTTATTTGTGGCTCCAATGCTTTAGGCACTGATTTTGCCAATGTCAGGGTATGGAAACAGGTGGGTTTCTTATTTTTTATCTTTTACAAACATATGACCGGTAAATTAATTTTCCAAACACTTAAGGGTCAAGCAAAAATGTTAGACTAAACTACATTACAAGAAAATGTTATTTACATATAAAAATTTAGAAAGAAAATATATATGTTTACTATAAACTAAAGTGAGGAGATAGTTGATATTTACAGGTCGAGGGATAGTTAAAGGCAGGATGTCATATAAAGGAGTGGAAATATTTGGGCAATGGAAAAAAATATGTTCGAGAGAACCCTCATCTAAACCACACTCGCACAGAGAATGATCGCGTACTCTAATTTTAGCTAAAAATACTGGTGAGCAAATATGACCTAATCGTAAACGAATAATTGCCGAAATAATTTTTTTAGGAAGATGCCGAAATTTAAAAAACCAGGGGTAATTACTTAAATTTGGTTGTATTTGACCGTAATGTTTACCAATTATTAAACGAGACTGTTGCCAGGAGTCATTCCAAGTCTCAAGCATTAGGGATTTAGAATAAGAACGAAGGTCTCTGGGAAAGCATTTAAAGTATTTATCACATCCAATACGGGCAGCTTGCTTAGCACAACTATCGGCTGTCTCATTTCCCCAAATTCCTGCATGGCCCGGTATCCATGCAAGTATTATTTCAAGGCCAAGATCTTTGCAATGTTTAAGTGCAGCTTTAATTTTTAGGGTAACAGAAAAGTTTTCTTTAGCGCGAAATGGCAATTTGTTTAAGTCATGTAAACAACTTAAACAGTCTGTGAAGATAATTGACCTTATGATGCGGTGCGATTCTATGTAGTGGACAGCTTCGAGAATAGCTATAGCCTCCCCAGTGAACACTGAAGAGTAAGAAGGAAGTTTGTAACTGAGGATTATTTTAAATTTAGGAATCCATACAGCAGCTCCTACTTGTTCATTGGGATTTAATTTTGATGCATCAGTGAATATGGGTAACCAATCTTTCCAATTTTGTTGAAGAATGCTATTAAAAATTTTGTTAGCTTCTAAGGAGTTTTTGCCGATCCCAAAATCAAAAATAACTTTTGGTGTATAGAGAAGTTGATCAAATTTAGTTTCAAAAAGTGGGTGTCTATAATTTTGAAATACTCCAATAGGCAAGTTTTGAAATCTTTGGAAGGACTTGACTAACGGAGGAAGGGATTTATGCTGCCAGTAAGAAGAAGATAGAGTAAGATCAGAGAGTTCGTTGAGACAGGATAGAAGGGGGTGGTTTGATTGTTCAACCATTCTGAAGAAAAATCGATCGGCTAAGAGCTGTCTGCGTAGAGAAAAAGGGGGCTCTAGGCATTCTACTTGAAGAGCATTGGTAGGGGAAGATTTCATAGAACCAGTGATGATACGCAGACATTTCGCTTGAATTTGATCTAATTTTGTTAAGGCAAGTTTATTACAGGGCTCTAGTAGAAAACTAGCGTAATCAATGTGACTTCTTATGATCGCATTGTATAGAATTTTCTGCGAGTAAGGGTGGGATCCCCACTTCACACCAGAGAGGGCCCGAAGAATATTTATATTTTTCTCAATTTTCTCACAAATATGGTTAAGATGAATGACGCCAGAAAGTTTGTGATCTAAATAGACACCTAAGAATTTAACTTTATCCACTAACTTTATAGGTTGATTATTAACATTTATATCAAGATCGGGAACGGATTTTTTACGCGAAAAAATTATAGCATTACTTTTAGGTGGTGAAAGGGAGAGGCCATGTTCTGTGAGCCATTGATTAAGGTAATAGAGAGCAGAATTCATTCGAGAGCAAGCATCTGAGAATGAGTTTGATATTGTAAACAAAGAAATGTCATCTGCGTATAGCAAGATTTCAGAGAAACAACTAACGGAAGATGGAAGATCTGCTGTATAGATGTTATATAAGATGGGGCTAAGTACTGAGCCCTGAGGAAGTCCAACCCAAACAGATCGCGACGGAAGAAGCTCACCACAGAAACGGACTACAATCGAACGTTCGCTAAACATGTTGCAAATAACTTGGACAATCTTCTCTGGAATACTCAGCTGGAGCATTTTGTCCCTGAGTATGGAGAGGTTGACACTGTCATAGGCGGAGGAAATGTCTAAAAAGACACCCAGTACATGTTCATTACGCGAGAAAGCAGTTCTAATTTTGGAAGTAAGCAAACTTAAGCTATCAATAGTGCCCATTCCTCTTCTAAAACCAAATTGACTATGAGGGAGAAGGCCGCGATTCTCAATAATCCATTCTAGACGATTTTTAATTAAGAGCTCCATAATCTTGGCAAGAACGGAGGATAGAGCGATGGGTCTATATGAATTAGAGTCGGAAGGGTTTTTGCCTGGTTTTAAAATAGGGATAATAATTTGTGTTTTCCAAGAGGGGGGAATAGCACCAGTATAAAATATGTTGTTAATCAATTTGAGAAAGAATACTTTTATATGATCAGAAGATTTTGTGATAAAAGAATAGGGGATGCCATCTATGCCAGGAGATGAATCTCGAAGGTTATCTAGAGCGCAGCATAATTCTGCATAGGAAAATTCATCATTCATAGGATCAGCACAACTAAAAGCAGGAGACAGCAAAGAAGTGACAAAGTGGCATGGGACATACGGAGGTGCCAGTTTATTAATAAAATCTGAGAGCCAACATGAGCTGTTAGAAAGAATATTAGTATCGATTTGTGATTTTCTGAATGACTTTATTTTTCTCCAAACCATAGAAGCTGGAGATCTAGGGGACAAACTTTCACAAAATAATCTCCAACCAAGGAATTTTTTCTTACGTAGAAATCTTTTGGAATTAGCAGAGATTTTCTGGAAATACAAATAATTTGATAGGGATGGAGATTTAGAAAATGTTCTTTCTGCAATTTTGCGCTTTTTGATTATGTCAGTGCATTCAGAGTCCCACCATGCTGGAGATGGAATTTTGTCTTGGGCACAGTTTTTAGTCGGAATGGACAAATCTGCGGCTTCAGTTAGGATAGAGACAAATGAAGTATATAAGGTTAAACAATTTTCGCTTGAAATAGGAGGAAGGTGTTTAATTTTTTCGTAGACAAGACTAGAAAAATTGTCCCAGTCTGCCAAGTTTAGTTTGTATTTAAAAAGGGGAGGGGGTGAGGGAAGAGGAGGAGAAGAGTCTGCTAAAGAAGTTAGGATAGGTAGATGATCACTACCATATGAGTGAGACAATACTTTCCATGATAATGAGCCAGTCAGAGATGGTGAACATAGAGTTAAATCAAGGGCACTAACGTTTTGGAGAGGGGAAACACGGCGAGTTGGGGAGCCATCATTGAGGATGCATAAATTTAAACTATCAAGGGATTGAAGAAATTTTAACGATATTGGGTCACAGCGAGAAGAACCCCATGAGGTGTGATGGATGTTGAAATCACCCTGGACAATAAGAGGGAATGGAATAGAAGATAAAATGTTTTCAAGTTCTTGAATAATAGCCGAACAGGGGTGCGGAATATATAGGGAAACAAAATTAATATTAAGAGAGAGAATACGAACTGCAACTATATTAAGATCAGATGAATGAGAGGGAAGAGGAATGTGGGAATTGTAATTAAATTGGAAATGTAATAATTGTATAGCATTGTTTTTTTGACTGTCAACTGTCAGTGCCAAATAATAGTACGAACTACGAAACAAAAAACTGATTAAATGACATTGACAGTAATGGAGTTTTTAAGTCTTTTAGTATCGTGTCAAGGTCTTTAGGCCAGCATCTGGCCAAATCTGCAGGTGTGATAAACTGCAGGTGTGTCGGCTCCGTTGGTACGGCAACCGGATGCTTACGTGGGAAACAAATGTCTGGCCATGCCGCCTCCACCGGGCTCCGGCAGGAGGGGTAGACCCAAAAAGTGCTGTATTGACGTCGTAAAGGACTGGGATGAACGCCGAGATGATGATGATGACCATGAAGTGTGCTAATCCTATTGTCTATTAAACTCATAGACAATAGGACATGAAAGTACAGGCCTTTTGCCTAAGCATATATCAAATTTGCTAAGAAAATTTTAAACTAATAGCACCAGCCTAATATGTACTTTCATAAGATATTAATAAATATTCGTTTCGTTTCATGCAAATTAGGCCTTCCATTTAGCAAACACTCATTAAAGATTTCCCGAATCATTAAAACTTATAAAATCCTTTAGTGTGTCAACATTTCAACATACTATTTTTAAATGAACATTTCATAAGGCTTAATAAAATACATTACTAGCACTAAAAATATTTTAATATTATTAATGAATTGGCTCTGGCTGCTGTGTTAGAAGTAGACCAAATCTCTTCTTGATTGTTATTCTTTGCCTTGAGTACTTATCTTCAGGAGAGAAACGGGCTGCAATAATAAAGTTCACTATATTATACTTCATATTTTAAATTATCATTTTAGTATTGAATCCCAGCTGGATATTGGGCCATTACAAAATGGTACTCAAGAACGGACAAAAGAAAAAGAGGTAGCCAATACAAAAGATGGTCGGACAAAGTTGCTACTTTGTCTTCTACTATGACCTATATAGTCTTCTACTACCCTACTATCTAAAGACTATGGTCCCGCAAAGCAAGGTCTCCAGAAGAGTAGAGGACATTGAAGGGAGGCCTTTGCCAGAAGGAAACAGATTTTCATATAGTTAGTTTTCTTTAACCTAACTAGTACAAGTATCAGAATAAATGCAATTTATTATCATTATTATTGTATGGGCACCAATTTCAGTGTCACTATATGGTAAATTTCGGAGAATTAAAAAAAATGTCTTAAAATACTATAGAACCTTTGTAATTCGAACTTGATAGTATTCGACACAAGATACTAGATACTACAAAGTTCAAGTTGGAAATTTCCACCAAAGCTAATTTTGTAAACAAACATTGGACTCCTAGAGGTTAAGATTTATTCAAACTAATTTTGAATTAGAGAGGTGAAATTAATAATAATTCTAGTTATAAAAAACAATGCTGTACATCATCACTATACTCTTGAATCTTTTTGAAATAAATAATCCAGTTGTACAATCAAATATTGATATGTTCGAGATACAGAGGTCCAATTTATTTTATCGAGTTATCAAGGGAAAATAAGTACTGAATTTGCTAATAGGGACCACTAATTATTTCAACGGGATGGGTTTAGTGTCATTTGGCAGTTGGATAGGGGTAAAAGGGGTCAGAGCTAATAGAGATTGGGTCCATGAATAATAACGGTACCACTCTTATTACAAGGTAATGCACCCCTCTCCTCCTGCCAAATGATACTAAACTTTAACCGGGAGGTTTCTACTTATCGAGATTATATTGTAATATAGCTGATGCCGTATTTGCTCATTAGGGGTACAGTTAGCGTATTAAATAGACAACATATTTCTATGATCAAATTGGTCCAAAAGCAAACGCGAAAATTGTATTGATTAGTCACAATATAATTTTTTTGTCAGCAAATTTAACAATAAGTAATTACCTGGATGAGCTGATAAAGTTGGTTTTCCATGTGGGTCAATTGTCTGCAACAATAATAATTTATTACTAAAAAGAACATATTGACTTAAAAAATAACATGCATTCGTAAATATCATTTTCTTTAAAATCTAGTGGCAGAATTTTGGGACATACCGCCAATGTATATTGCCGATCACCATTTTCATTTAAGTAATATCTGAGATACATTTTCTAAAAGTTTGCAAATACTTTGTTTTTATTTAAATACAAACAACGAAACGACATGAAATTTTAGGTTAGGTGTAATTTTTTAATAAGATTTTATGGCCTGGTAACGAGACCTTTAAGCCAAGCTAGCCAAGTCTTATTTTTGGACACTAATTTTTTTTATTTTTTCCCCCCTTTATCACATGTATTTATACTTGTTCATTGATATTTATTTTAGTATTTAAATTGTCCCCAGTATTTTTAACATATTTATATATAGCACTATAACACTTTTTGTTTTTGAGCTTGTTATGGATATCGAACTCAAAATTATCTTATTGGTAACACTGAGTAATATTTAAAACAACCAAAGAGAATCACTTCCGGAACAACCAATGAGAATCACACTTCCGGAGCGTAACACTTCCGGAGTATAAGCGACCGATGAGATTCTAATGTTTGGACACCTAAAGAGAGTCACTTCCGGAATATAAGCGACCAATGAGAGTCGCTTCCGAAGTGTGGAATGGGGACGAGTGAGGGACAGGCCGACCGCTTCCATTTTATAGCGCCGCAAGTCCAAGTAGGTGACAGGGCTCACTATTTTTCGTTCGGCTGTCGTCGCGTGCGGAGGCTGCCTGTCGGTTCCACCACTGGTTACTATTCATAACAGAAGAAAGAACGGATGCTGTCGGTCTGCCTACCATTCTTCTGAATCGTCCACCGCTGGTTCTTAAAGTTCGTGGGGCTGGTTCATGAAATTCATAAAATGGCTGGTTCATAAGGTTTTCGTTAAAAAGTTATTGGCAGAAAAACATGTTTACATTTACATTGTTTAGTGGAATAAACCCATAGCACATCTTTAATATTGTTTAACTCACAATGTTGTATAGATACGAGGTCTCTAGCGATACACAAAAAGAACTGCTGCTGCCAAAGCCGGCTCCAGCGAACGCTGGTTCGCAATCTGCGCAAGACTCACAAGCCATGAGCGGCCAACAAAGCCGCTGATTGGCCACCTACGCCACCGATTAGCCTCCTAAGCCGCTGAGAGGCCAACGAGCCACTTGCGGCCATACATACCTAGTCACCGGCGGGTTCTAACTCGCCAAGTTAAAGCCGGGGTAATGAGGAAAACCTCGAGGCCCCAACACCCGCAAAACAGCGGAAGAAACAAGGGACGGTACGCAAGTCATTCAAGTGCTAACCGCCGATACGAATCGTCAACTGTGCGCGCCTCTAAGAATGAGCTCTTTGGTAGATATTGTGAATAAACTACCTACTAGTAACCAAAGTTTGTGTTTTGCTATACTAACCATGAATAGCAATGATGTTGTCGAAGATAGTGGCACCAGCGCCGCCAGCCCTGCTGATGCCACACATTTTAAAAACAATATTAACACCGAGCATCCGTCATCACAAGTGGGATTGGGATAACTCTTAATCCCAACCACTGCCTCATCGGTTCATCCATCTTCTGGGAATCAGCAGATACAACTGGCTAGACAAATACCGCTAGACGCGTCATCAAGTTCCTCGACGGCGGGACTGGCAGCACAACCAATCACAGTTCTCAATTATTTTGTGGAAATCAATGATATTTTATATATAAAATCATTGGTGGAAATGTAGAATTATCAATAGTTTTTTTTTATTACTTGTAAATGTTGCTACTTTTTTTTAATAAATTGACCGCACATTTTATTTCAATGTACTTTATTTTAACACGCTTTTCTTAGTTTCGCCTGTAGGTATGTTTGTTTGTTTGTAACCGCCTCCTTTGCACTCGATTTCGACCCACTTTAAACAGTTATATTTCTTTTAAACGTTGTAAATCTATCAAGGACCGATGATAATACAATAATTTGATAAGATTATCTCATTATTCTGATAAGAATCGGCAGGATTAAAAAAATGGTGACGTATTACGCCTGCTTAAATTTTTAAAGCAAATTTTATTTTAGATTAAACATGTTTTTAATTATTGCCGTAGCACAGCAGAGAGACTGACGGTCCATTTATAATTCAGTTATTCAGTAGTTATCGTTGCCTATGGGTGTTTGCAACGCCAGGGGCATCGCTAACACCTTGTTAGCATAGTGGTACTGGAACCCTGGTCACTTATGCCGGAACACAACATAAGGTTATTATGGCGGCATATTTAAAAACCAGGGAGGATTTCCATCCGTTTTAGTGACTTATTGAACTAAAAATAAAATTTAATTTAAATTTAAAAAACTAAAAACACGCTATAATTATGAATCGAACTAAAGAATGAAAAATAATTAATAATATAGGGAATAAATAATGAAAGAAAATTATATAAACATATTATTGTGAAAAAAGAAAAAAAAATTTATTTAGGACAAGTGCATAACAAACACACATTAAAAACATAAAGAAACTATTATATACAAGGATTGTACAGTCCTAAAATTGGATCTATTTCAGCAAAAGAGTGGGGCACTCGATAAAATATTTGATTTCGAAAATATTTGATCGATACGATTAGTCCAAAAATGATAGGAAAGATATGGCACAAAGCGCCCCACGCTTTTTTGACAATAACGCTAATATTTTTCTTCCTATATGTATTAAGAATTATTTTTCAGTTTTTAGTTCAGGTTTTTTTATATTGAAACACTGTACCTAAGTTTTTGAAGTTGGGAACATTGTCTCGAAGGCAAAATCGATAAGACTAAAAGGTCAGAAGTTCAGAACATTCTACGCAAAAGCTTCAGGGAAGAGGAACTAGCAGTCATTGAAATTTAATTCTTACTAAGAATATTCATTTAAATTCGTCATTAATATTCCCTTAATTAGATTTCGCGTTTATCATATGAATTGTATATTTTAAATCTTTTGACGATGTCTAAACTACCACCAAGAAAAACTTCAGGCAATGGTAAAGTTAAACCAGCTCCTAAACCTCTTCAAGTATTAACGGGAATGGGAATTCCTAAAGACCGAGCGTAAGTATTTTTAATATTCCTTAATGATATCATATTTTGCACACTATTATAATTATACAATATAGTTTCAAATTATATTAAAGTACAATGGGCTGCTTTTATGGTCAAATTAGTTTGACCATAAAAGCAGCCCATTGTATTGGATTTAATTGTAATCAATTGTATTGGATTAGTCCAATACAATTAATTAAAATATAATTCCGAAAAATTCAAATTTTAATTTTCATCTCAAATCAAATAAAAAAATCCTAATTTCAAACTATTTATTTGATCTCAACCAACAAATATTTTACCGAAAACGGAAAACTTAGTTGATACAATTTAAAACAGATCTGAAATCAATGTAAAAAACTATGACGTATATTTCTTATTTTATACCATGAAGACCTCCATGGTGCAACATATTTCGCACATTGAAACACCCATGGTGGTCATGGTTTCGATTGCTCCAGTTGTCTAATTTTAACGGTAACAAATGGGTTCTTGACATAAAGTTGTTTTTTTTTTCGAGGAAAATCCACTCGTCAAGTACCCCCAACCCAGGGAATCCGAGGGTATATAGGACTAGCTCTTGGTGTAGCTAGTATCATTTACTACATGTATTTTTTCCTATTTTTATTTTTAAATATTTAACGCATGGCCTTGTTCGGCCGGGTTCCTGAGCCTCTTGCTAGGACGCGGACCTCGAGGTGCCTATTGGGGGGTAATCCGGCTAACAGGGAGGTTGCGTTGAAGGACACGCCCTGTCGATCAATACGCGCCGCGACCTGCGCAGCTGCCCGGTTGTCTTGGTCGTAAATCGATCGATCTAGATTGGCCTCGCGTAGAGCGCCATCTACTGCACGGAACGTCATAGCTTGTTTTTCTTTGTATTTAAACTTATTTAGATTTTAGATTATATATTCTAAGTTCTTGTAATTACATAATTTTGGTTGTTATACATAACATTATAAGATAGTATATCTATACTTGTACTAGCCGTTCCCGCCCGCTTCGCTGCGAATAACAGAAAATAATTAATTTTATTTTTAATTTTATAATAATATATTTTGAATTTTTTCAATTAAAATTTTTCTATGCATGTTTCGAGGGATTAAAAGTATCAAAGCAAGCAAAAATCAAATACCTAAATCTAAAATTTATTAATTGAACATTTGATATTTTTATAAAAATTTGGAATGTTTTTAACTTAATTAATTTTCAAATTAATAAAGAAGTAATTAAATTTTTATAAATAAACGTTAATAATATTTAATATATATCCATTTCTGATTCAATTATTCGCTCGTACAGCATTTTCCGGAATAAAATACATACATACATATTTGTGGGCACAACAGCATAGAAACGATAGGCTCGGAAATTGTACTGCGAATCGTCTTCATCGTTGTCGTAAAAACTGTACCCATAGATGAAGGTTCTTCAAACCTTCACGATCTCGAAAAAAAGATAAAAAAAATCCAACTAAATGATCGATATCAATCATTAAAATATTTTTAATAGTTTCATTCCGAAATGCAGTTTAAAAATATCGCACGAAGCACCCCACGCTTTTTAGAACATTGACATTAAATTAACAAATTATAGCATTAAATATCAGCAGAGACTATCTGGACTTAAGAATAAGTTAGCTATTGAACTAAGTGGACACGGATCGCTTCAGCACAAACGATTGAAAAGGCATAGTCTGCCTACGTTGTTCGGTAGATTTAAACAGACAAAGTGAAAGCCCCCACCATTTAGTGAAGGCTCACTGAGACTGAAATCACCTCAGATATCTAAATCGGACAAACGCAAGGCTTATTGTTTATTAAAACAGATTGCCATGACGCAGAAAAGTTAAAAAAAAAAACAAAAAAAAATGACATTAATTAACTAAGTAATTTTATTTTTATGTCAAGAATTATATTTTATTTTTACTTTTTTATTAATTAATTAAACTATTATTTATTTTCAGGATTTTTTTGAAATGAATCCTATAGTGCTCTGCAAGATACGAAGGTACACCGTTCAGCATACATGAGTGTTACGTCTCGTTAAGTTCGACGGGACGAAGCAATCTGAGATGCTGAACTGTTAGTCTAACTTCTATTCTTGCTGATTTCCTAGCCTTGAAAGTTCACTTTTCTATAATATATTTCTATTAAGCGAGGGGGGAGCTCTATTTTCAATAAACTCGGGAAGTCATTGGTTTATTCTAAATCGGTAAAGCGATTCTCTAGCCTTGAGAATGTGTTGTTTACGGACAAGGCTCATTTTCACATCAATGGGCACGTAAACAAGTACAATTCAGTCAATGTTGAAGCAGGGAAATTTCTCGCCTTAAACACTAACAGCCACTTCATTCTCCTAAATCGACAGTATGGGCTGCCATATCAGCCATGGAATAATCGAACCGTATTTCTTTGAAAACAATCAACTAAATAACGTAAGTACGAACTCGGTGTAATAGTTTAAAGGATACAACAGCAGGAGTTGGAAGCAACAAGATGGAGCAACATCCCATATGTCATATGTGACTTTATCGGAGGTCAAAGAAATGTTTCCTAACAAATTGATTTCTCGCAGAGGTGATATTCCATGGCCTCAAGAAGCCCGGATCTTACCCCTTGCGATTTGTTCTTGTGAGGATACCTAAAAGTATGTAAGTGTAAAGTATATAAGTGTACTTTAATAAACCGATGACCACATCCCAATTAAAAGAAAACATCAAAGAGGAGATATTCGCGATCCCTCGCAGCATGTGTCGGCGAGTTTTCCAAAGTTTTCATAGTCGATTGCAGGAGTGTCAACCACGAGACGGTGTACATCTCGACGAAGTCATTTTTAAAAATTAAATTTCAATAAACGTTTATTACATTAATTAAATGATCAACAAAATAACATTTGTAGTTTTATTCCTATTTGGTTAGGCGCCTCATCCTATCCTTTTTTCCCTGCTTATCCGCAAGTTAGTTAAGATGCTGCGGCGCCTGACGGTGATTTTCGATAAAAAGCTACTCGACCACCGCCGCACCGCCCTCCCCTCTTTCTGTTTGGCGAGCGCCCGCGCCGACTACATGTACCGTCGAGTCTAAATTAAACCCGCACGAATTTAAAAATATGCGTGTTTAGACTATAAACCGCAGAACCAGCCGTGGAGAGTAGCAGATCGGAGAACCTCAGGTGAGTCGCCGCTCTTTCTGACTTGCTGGGTATTTCCGTCTCCTTTCCTTTCCACATTATAATAATCGAACCCGCACTACCTTTGTTTCCCGCACCGCGGCTACTCCTTTCGAGGCCTAAGCCGCACCATTTCTTTACAGGTCCGCCACCCCCCCGCATAATTTACGGTCCTTCAGCCCCACCATATCGTTGCTCCACACGAGCCGGATGGCACATTTGGTCTATATGCGGCCTCCCCCCACTGTTTATGTTCCAAATGTGCAAAAATTTATGGTCCCGCCGTGTATTAGCATAATATACTTAGATGTATAGATAATTACAAATATTTATTTTATTTATTTAAATCAGGTCAAACATTGTAAGACCCATATTTTTTTTTTGTTGCTGTAGGACAACAGACAGGCTGACGGCCCACTTAGAATTTAGCAGTTTCCGTCACCTATGGGTGTATGCAACGCCAGTGGCATCGCGAACACGCTGCTGTTCCATAAGAGCACAGGAACTGTTATTATTGCGGCATAGTTAAGACCAAAGGTGGTCGCCATCCAGACGGGCTTGAGGCCCTACCATGCACGTAGCTAGGGTGGCTTGTTTTATCGCCTTTTACGACAGGCCGACTCCGGCTGCAGAGGTCAGTATTCTTTGTCAGCCCCTGCACGGATAATATATATTTGCATTGTATTAAATATAATTCATAATTACAACTCAAGCATTACATAACAAAAATAATATAATTAAACAAAGTCAAAAAGCAGATCAATGAATGTGTTGATTGCTACAGTGCTTCATGTAAGGGCTTCATGTACTCGGGTAGCTATTGTATACTATATGATGGGGATAATATCTGTAATATATATTAAAATTTTGGTTACAGATTGAAGGCTCTAGCATGCACTGGGTACCAGAGCGTGTCACTGGCATCCGAGTGGCTTATGAACCATATTCATGATACGTTCTTGGACTCTGAAGAACCAAGACAGTATATATTTTATGCCAGTCCCACGGGGGTTCTACTTGATCAATTGAACCAGTTTTGGGAGACGTCGAAAGATATTACTGGATGGAATTATGCCCATGAGGCTCCGCCTAGTATTATACTTGTGTCGTTTTTTAAGGTATCTAAAATTATAATAATTTAGTGGTATTTTAAATACAGTCAAAACTTGTTATAACGACATCAAAGGGACTGCCCGTAAAAAGTCTTAACAACCCGTAATGTTTGCGTAATATAATATTGAACCGGACATATGATGTAGTTTAGGTATTTGCACAGTAAAACCATATTGTAATTAGTCCATCAGTCATTAGTGCTTCTAAAAATATTCCTTTAGGAATAAGGGACTGTTTAGTTGATGAGTTGAAGAAAATGGATAAGTTAAGTGTGCTTATGAAGGTCACAAATCCAACATAATGGGTTTATTCGCTGTTGCTGGTAGGTAAAAATGGCATCCGTGTATGTCTCGACTTGCGCGAGCTGAATGTAGCAGAACAGCGTGCGCTCTTCCAGCTGCTCACTCTTTAGAAGATGTATGCACGCATGCAGGGGGCTGTCAATTTCTCTGTTTTTGATGCTCAGTCTGGGTGTTGGGCCATCCAGTTGGATGACGCTAGTGCAGGACTCTGCACCTTTTCAAGACTGCCATTTGGTATAAGTTGTGCTTCTGAAGTATTTCACGGAAAAATACGTCAATAAGATTCAGAAGGAGACGACAAGGTTATTACGCACAACAGTATTTGGTCCTAAACGACGTCGCTATAAAAGGTTTTAACTGTATGTATAGACAACAGACAATACATTCACAGCGACAAATGCCATTCTGCTTTTCGTTTATTTTTTTGTGAAATTTAGTATAATATATTATATTCTAAAAGAGGATTATAGTGCTTATAGCAAACACATTCTATGTGAAATATTATTATTAGTATAACAGAAGATGATGGGTCATACCCATAGCACAGTACCTATATTTAACAATATTTACCACTCACCTCCCCTTGGTGACCAACCGTATTAAATGAGAAGACCCCCTACCCGTCTAGTTTCCTTCTTCTATTAAATATATTTTTAGATACACATAGTTGAAATAATGTTATTTAATTTTAAATGTCCTCGAGCTACTATTTAAAAATACTAATAATTGTAGGCAGCTGATGTATCAGCCGCCCTGCTTGGTAAAGCAGTGGACAATGTTGTATCAACAATGACTACTCCTCCAAACTGTAAACTCAAACTTGAGCCGTACATTACGAATAATTTCATGGGGCTCTTTTTATCCGAGGCGCATACTGATTATTTTAGAAAGCTTGCTGTGAAATGTATTCAAGAAGCTGCTTCTGCATGTAAGTATTGCTTATAGCTTTAAGCAAATATTTATTTATTAAATCATATACAAAGGTATAATTACAATGGTGACAATCCACTGCAAGTGCAATAGTTATTTATAGAAACTGTGCTGCAGTGACAGTCTACTTCCGGACATTAAATGACATATACAAACAAACAATGGAAAAAGAAAGCCAGAGTGACAGAGTGTTTACGTGTGTGTGCGTGGGTGTGTGAAGCACGTGCGCGAGCGCGTGCGCACGAGAGTGTGTGCATGCTTATGTACTTTAATAGGTACTTGTAGTAAACATTAATACATTGATACTTACAAGAAATTATCAATGTTAAAAATATATTGACTAATAATTTATCTATGTTATATTTTGAATATTTCCTTTTGTAAAGTTTTAATGTGCTGCTTTAAGTATATTTCAAAAAGTCCTGCCATGTTACTTTGAATAGACTTTTTTTTAAGTTAAAGGGGATTTACTTTAAAAGATTAAATTTTATTTAATAATGTTTAAAACTGTATAAAATTATTTTAAGAGATTAGCTTTTTAAAAAAATGTCTGTGAAGACCATTGAATGGAAGAGTATGGACATTATTGCACTAAACATACATGGTGTGTTTATTATGTAGTTGTCACCTATATTGGAGAGTTTGTTACATATATACATAATGCGAAGAGAGGAGAGTCATGTAACAAGGAGGATGCTAGAAAAGAGAGTGGATGGATACAAGAGGTAGACCAAAGAACAGATGGATGGATTGTGTAAAAGATGATAGGTTTAAAAAAGGTGTGAATGTTCAGCTGATGGCTAAAAGAGGAGAGTGGAAGGAGAGGACATGTTATGCCGACCCCACATAGTTCGATAAGGGTAGGAAGAAGAAGAATGGTATATATGCACATCCAGACTGGAAAAGCTATTTACGTATTGTACAAATATTTCATCATCTGTCGCAACAAACTCATAGGTACAGTGGTAAAATTTTAAAAGTTTAAAAAGGGTTGTTAGCCTGTCTGCTGTTCTTATTAAGAAAAGTGACAGGGTGGCCCACTATTTATTGTTATATGTACATATAAAATGCATGGTCTCAGTCAGCATACTTTGGGCAACAGAACTTTGGTTGGTAATCTGTACTTGACTACTGTCCCCACTACGACATGGGGTATTTTAAAAAGGGCATCATAAAATTCCTTTGTGGACGTCAGCGTGTTGGCGGTGCCCCTGGCGTCGTAGTCATCCGTAGGCGACGGCAACTGCTTGTTATTGAGTGGACATTAGTCGTCTGCTGTTCCACAGAAATAAAAAAAATTGAAAATAATGTAACAATAATTGTTTTGTTTCATTTACTGCTTCAGTGTGTACAACGATGGATAGTTACGCGGTCAAGAATTCGGGTGTCTTGGGGGCATGCTTCCCTTGGTGTTCCATGTCGCAAGAGAAAAATTGTAAGCTCCTCGTCCTAATTCAGGGATGGTCAACATTATTTTGTTTATTAAAATGTGTTTTTGTTATTATTATGAAATAATGGGGTAACGTCTCACTGGGGTAGCTGGGCTAGGTTTCAGAATTCTATCTGTATAGTACATGACAGCTTGCTACGCTTGTAAGACGGATTGCACATTCACTGTTCATGTCAGTCTGTAATTTTTATGCACTAGAGTGGTAATTATATTTGTGTTATATGCACATTTGGTGAGAAAATGGCCCAGCAGCATTTTAGTTTTCTTTTAGATACACCAGCTGGATGACCGAGCTTTGCTCGGTATTTTTTTTTATAAATTGTGTTTCTTTGGAAATTAACAATTGATTTTCTTAGTCTAACCTCAAAGCAAACACTCATTGACTTCGTTTTACTTAACAACGCCATCTGCTGGAATAGCTTTAGTGTTGTTGTGTCGTTAAAGCAATTTAAAAAAAATAGTATTATTATTCGCCGATAGATGTCAGGAAGAGTCATTTTTCAGTTTAAATTGGGACTACTCAAACTCCACCTTTTTGTAAAATAGTATTATTATTCGCCGATAGATATCAGGAAGAGTCATTTTTCAGTTTAAATTAGGACTACTCAAACGCCACCTTTTTGTTATTTTTCTTCTAATAAAAAAAAAGCGAATAAAATGACATTTTCTAGAAATTATTCCTAGCTAGATCGATTTATCGCCCCCGAAACCCCCCGTATACTATATTTCATGAAAATTGTTGGAGCCGATTCCGAGATTCCAATTATATGTATATATATATATATATATATATATATATATATATATATATATATATATATATATATATATATATATATATATATATATATACAAGAATTGCTCGTTTAAAGATATAAGATAGATAATACTTAACTGTCGCCAACTTAACCGAATAATATAATACAAGTACTAAGAAAAAATATTCTTTAATGGAGACAATGGGTGGCCTTATCGCTATAAGCGATTTCTAACGGCAACCCTTATGCATATAAATTTCCTAAGAAGGTTATTAGTACAAGAATATCGTGCGGTGTTTAAGGATGAAAAAACAAAAAAATTTACAATACTTACTTGATATAAATCTAGGAAATATTCAACTATTAAATATGTAGTGTGCTACATCTATAAATAATGTTCGACAACCATTCGCTTGAACACTCTTATGGATCTTGCCTCCCTGATAGTGACGTTTCTTTTAGTCAATTTATCGTTTAATTATTGTGTAAACAGGACTTTACGGTCAAGTTCGTTGTGTATGATTTTTAAATTTTGAAACATTGGTTCACCATCCCTGTTCTAATATTTTTTTTTTATTTAAAGATTCTGAATATTTGTGCATTAGTGTTAATATTGTTTCATGTTAAATTTTCTTATTTTTTCATAGGCTAGTGACATGGTAGAAAACGTTATTTTGAGCATGCTTAAAACTAAGGTAATTTTGTTGTTGTTTTTTTCACTTAGTAGCATTCTAAGCTGTAGGAGTATGCTTTAATTTCTATTTAAGTAAAATAATGATTTGAAATTTTACGCAATAGATATATGATTGTATCTATGCTTTTACATGATGGCTATTATTTGATTTAGTTTGGCCATATAAAAATTATATTTAGAAAAAGGATTTTCTTGAATATTAATTTGCCAAAGCTATTTGCTAGTTTGTTATTTAGTTTATAATATTTCCAAAGCAATTAATCATTGAATATTTCATTGTAAATAGATGGAAGCTTGGAGTCCTACATTAAGAACCTCCACATAACCTTGGCCTACGAGTATAAGCAGCCTGCTTATCAATCTCTGAAGAAATTAGTGGAGGGACTGAATCTGACTGATTACACAAACTGGGAGTTGAAATTGAGCTCAAAAGATCCACGATTTGTTGATTATAAGGTGATATGCTTATGTTTTATAATATGACTACCTCCGTGACGTAGTAGTTAACGCTCAGCGGTACACTTATAGAGATCACAGGTTCGATTCCCGTCTCGCGTCTGGGTGTTTCTGTGTAATATGTATTTATTTACAAAAAAAAGTAGGTATATGTGTAGTATATCAGTTATATAGTACCCATAACACAAGTGCTATGCTACTTAGTTGGAGACTAGATAGCGCTGTGTGAATTATGCGAATATATACTATATTTAATTTTTTTTCTTATAATGGCTTCATGGAATAAAAATAATGGCTTAATATGGGTATAATATAATATTCTTTCACTATTTCTCGGTACAGTGGTACACATACGTCTCTGAGCAGAATTCGCCGTCTTACGTTTTAACTAAAATACGTCAATCCGATCACAAGTTTGTTACATTCCAATAAAAAAGAATGTACTACCTTAAATTCAATTTTTATAACGAATAATTGCAAACCTACAGTTTATACGCATTGGTGTGGTGTGTCTTTTTGCTGACAAAGTTTGTGCACGATAAATAAATAAATATATAAAAAAAAACATGTCCCCACATATTACGAAAAAAAATAGTAATAATATATTAGTTGTCTAGTATAATACCCTTTACACAAGTGCTATGCTAATTACGACCTCCGGCCGCCGTAAAAAGTGGCCGCGGGCGGCCCCTCGGGGGAGGATCCGCCGCCCGCACTATTGCCGCGAGGGTGAGGGCTGCGTGCTGTCCCGCGGCCCCCCTCAACTCCTGGAGTTATTACAGGAGAGCGCCGGGGGGACGAAACCCTGACCCCCTGGCGCCAACACTTTAGAAGGGGCCCGCCTTAAGACAAAGGGCGGGCCGGCGCCGGCCCGGGCCACGAGATCGGCAGGCCATATATCCGTGGGCCCGGGCGTAGGCGATAGGAGAACAGCGGGGTTTTTTAGTGGGTAGTCGGAAAAATCCCGGAGTTCCACATATCCCTCGGTCCCCCCGGGCCGGGGGAACCGTCAAGAGGTTTTCCCCCGAGACCAAAAAAAAAGTGCTATGCTAATTACTTGGGACTAGATGGCACTGTGTGAATTGTGTCAGTTTATTTATTTTATTTTATAAGTGTTAAAATTTCGGCTGGATTCTGGCGTGTTCATTATCACAAGCATCTTCATTAATGAAATCTAAGAAAGTCCGTTGACAGTTGATATCTAACTTTAACAGTTTTTGTCAGCATGAGATGACGCTTTTTCAATACTTATCACATAATACGTTCTTAACAATGATACTTATCACAAGATTTAAGTACGAGGCAGCTTGATTCAATGATCGAGTATCATATTTTGTCATGCTGAGTCATAATTATCGCAATCTATTATTTATTTTAACATCTATAAATAATATAAATAAATATTCAATGGAGTTCAATTATTTTTTTGGTAACAGGTATGTGCTGCGTATTGTCACTTCGGCGGATCATTTCGCGTGATTGACCTTATCACTATTGCTTAAAAACATAAAAAATCCTTCTTTTCCCTCTAATCCATTTATCACTGATTTCACAAGGCCAGGTCATGGGCCACAATATACTAATAAACTTTTGACCGGTACTTTATGCAGTCTGTTTTATATTTTATATACTGTTGAGCCGAAGTTCCTCTAAACGAACGGACAGTGGCGCCATGCTCTTACAAGACGGATTACTTAGTTACACCGTCGTTCTGAACCTCAATACAGGTCAAAATATTGAAACTGAAGAAGAAAATTCGTGTCTATATCCCTTAATATACCAAAATACCATTAAATCTACCTTATGAAGAAGATTGACGGAGCGTGGCATGAAACCTCATGAACCAGATAAAAATTGACAAAATTGACGGTAGAGAGTGCGCCTCAAGTTTGTACTTGAATACCTAAATTGGTCATACCTTCAATGGAGCAAAGTTCTCTTTTCTGGACGAGAATAAAATCATGCTGTATGGTAATGACGGAAGAAAAGTTAGAGCAAGAGATCCTACTTCTGAGACACTTGGCCAGCTTAAAACAGCTATACAAGAGTGGGATAATATCCCATAACACAAGAATGTGACGCTTATGAGGAATCGCATGGAAGCAGTGATAAGAGCCCCGGGAGGAAATACGAGATACTGAATAAACTTTTTTTAACATTTTTCTGTTTTAAATCTTTATTTTTAACATTTAACAATTTTTTCTTAAAGAGTATAAACATATCTGTTGACAAAACACAATAGCTAAAGAAATTTAATTTTAATATGAAATATTAATATTCGTTATATGACACTTTATTATACAAATAACTGGCATTATCTATATTTTTAGTTAAATCTAAAAAAATTAAACTCAGTCAAAACTAAACTTCAGGGGTGTTTCGATTTTTTTGATGAGAAATGTATAAAAAAGATGTGCATTGAAGATGTGACGATATATATATTTTTTGTAGGTCTACGAAGTGACACAGAATTACAAGCCGAAATCCGGCGACGAGTTGGAGTTGGTTGTTGGCGATTATATCTACATAATGGAAAATCACATCTCAAATTCGCCTGATGGATGGGTGTATGGCATCTCCTGGCGTACAGGTACCCCAACTATTATGCAGACACTACTGCGGCCCGACTACCATCTTTTACAAAACAATCTTATATCCAGAGAGTTTTGTTTCAACCTTAAATTAACATTACTCATTTTCGTACCATGAACTTGAGTAGCAATATTGTTTTATGAATGCTTGGTGATTGGAAAGAACGAACAAATTGTCTATTCCTTACTTTAGTAGAAAAGAAACAACGCTATATAAGCTTGTATAGCGTTATCTCTATCCACAAGCATGTTCCGAATTGTACTATAAAGTCTACTGTTTTGAAACTAAAAATATAGTATTAATTAGCCAAATATATAATAATTAACTTTAAAAAATGTGCTTAAGTAAGAATTTCTAAGTTTGTATATAATTTTAGAGGAATTTCTCTCTCTTGCTCTCTTCCTTCCCTTATCCCTTTAACTTTTTCTGGTCACATATTGATTTGGTTCATTTGCCATCTACTAAAATTTTCTTTTATTAAAGAAGACCAAATTCCTCCATGGAAATCGATAAGATACGTTTGAATATTGTAAATATTAGGAATTATGGCTAATCACATTCGTATATTTCTTTTTCCATTTATTGGACAAACAAACAGTATTTATATCAGGATTAGTAAATTGTCTTATTTAATATGTTAGTACTAATATAAACCCAACAACATTTGTCACAGGTTACACATAAAAAAAAAAAGTTATTACAACAAAAAATAATTATTTAGATAGAAATAGAATACTATATAATACACATTACATTTACACATTAATTCAGAGTGAGACACTCAGTGCGCCATAGCTATGAAAGGTTCAGTTATTTGTCTTGGAGGCATTTCAACACACTTTTTTTATAAATACTGGGACTCGTTGCTGCTATATCAATGGAGTGAAAAAGGAAATTATAAGAATTTACTATTCGATAAAGTGGCGATTTCTGCATTTATAAAGAAAACATATTCATCTTCCGGCCTTTATCCCAACTATGTGGGGTCGGCACAACACGTTTTCATCTTCCACTCTGCTCTGTTACCCGTCATCTCAACATTTACACCCTTTTTCATTATATCATCTTTTACGCAATCCATCCATCTTTTCCTTTTTCTACCTCTCGTCCTATTTCATCCACTCTCATTTCTATCATTTTCCTTGTATGGCATTCTTCAATGCAAAAAAATATGAGAAGATTTCGTACGTGCTGCCATAATAATTTTGTTGTGTGTTCTGGCATTAGTGACCTAAGTTAACCTTGTGTTGTGTTCCGGCATTAATGACTCAAGTTCCTGTACCCTTATGGGGCAGCAGTGTGTTCGCGATGCCACTGGCGTTACAAACACCTTTAAGCGACGGTAACTACTAAATTCTAAGTGGGCCGTCAGCCTGTCTGCTGTCCTACAGCAATAAAAAAAGTTTTGCCGTGATGCGCGCTTCAGACCTTTATCATTTAAATATAATTATATAGATTACATAATTTTGGTTTACTATTATGTTGTATAGATAATAGATACATTATATTATTGAGTTATTTTTGGCATTCAGCAGATATTTTTAGTCTTTTTAAGCCGAAACTACTAGGATCTTCTTCTTCTAGGTCTTCAGAGTTACAACTGCAAACAGTAACTATGTATTTAGTAGATACTGAGAATGATCCCGAACTCTATTTCTTTATCCCTTGTTTGACAAATAGAATATTGTCCATATCGTCGGCTTAATTATCAAATGCGTAATTCCAAAAAAATATCGAAATAAGACTTTTAAATTTAACTAGATGATTAGTGGAGTATTTTCCACAAAAATATGGCTTATTTGTTACGGGTGACAGTTTTATGAGTAAAATAATTCCCATGTATAGCAAAAACAAAGTTTTTACTTGCTCCTGTAAAGTTTATCCAAATGGTGTTATGCATTCTGATAATGAAGCCGACGATATGTATGTGTGCCAACTTAAAATAAATAGATATAGTCCGTACTAGCGTGAAAGATATAATTTACACTTAGTCACCTAGGGCACCAGCGGTCAGTAATTCAGTATCTTTATCTTGTCGGGACGATTATGTGATCGGTAGTACACGTGTTAATGTGAGTTGACTTGTTGTTTTTAATGACAATTAACATCATGTCACAAAATAATACATTTATAACTCAAAAGCATCTAGTAAGGCTCTTTCTTTCCTAAATTGAAATGAATAAAAATCAAGCATTTGAGCTTAATAATATATTTATGTTTTATGTTGAATTTTTTATTTGTTATACCTACTACTCAAGTACCTCATGTTAATAACTGGCTATCTTCGTTTATAAACATAATATATATAAATATAATATGGGCAATATCCAATTTTAATATTGATAACGTATCGAGGTCAAGTTTTGACCTTGGAGTATATTGATTCCTGTTATATAAGTTTTTGCTCATTTCAGCGGTTCAAGTACATAATAAAATTGGAATGATAAAAATAAAATTATCCGTGCAGGGGCGGAGAAAGAATACTAAACTCTGTGGCCGGGGTCGGCCTGTCGTAAAAGGCGACAAAACAACCCACCCAAGCTATATATATATATAGTACTATATATATATATAGCTATATATATATATATATAGCTATATACTATATATATATATAGCTATATAGCTATATATATATATAGTACTATATATATATACTGTACTATATATATATATATATATATATATATATATATATATATATATATATATATATATATATATATATATATAGTACATATATATAAAGTTTCATGAATATTCTTGAAGAGTGCTTTTTATTCTTAATCTATATTGAATGCAACTAGGTAGGTTTTTTTATTGCTGCAAGATAGCAGACATGCTGACGGCTCACTTAGAATTTAGCAGTTATGAGTTTTTGCAATGCCTGTGGCATCGCGATCACGCTGCAGTCCCATTAAAATACAGGAACTTGGGTCACTAATACCAGAACACAACACAAAGTAATAATGGCGGCATTCCGTTCATTGGCCAGCAGCGCGTTGGTATTGCCTCTGGTGCTGCAAACGTCCATAGGCGACGGTGACCGCCTGCCAAGGTTGGCCATCTGCCTGTCTGCTGAACTCTAGCTATAAAAAAAATTTCCTAAGACCAAAGGTGGTCGCCATCCAGATGGTATATATATATATATATATATATATATATATATATATATATATATATATATATATATATATATATATATACCTAGTCAGGTCATAAATTCTGTCACATGTTTAATGTAAAATAATTGTAACAAGTTTATTAAATATGTAACCATTCATATACCAAAATGAACTTAACAAAACATAGATTCTTATGACATTAAAGTTTATTCAAAATGACCTCCGTGATTTTGAATACAGGCCTTCAATCTGCGCGGCCAGTCGTCTATCGCAGCACGAACGAGGTCCATGTCAATATCGGCGGCTGCCTTAATCAAGGATGTCTTGAGTGACTCCGAATTGGGATGAGGCTTTGAGCACGCCTTTTCCTCCAAGTATTGCCATATCTTGTAATCTAACGGATTCAAATCTGGACTGGAGGAGGGCCAGTCTTCGTGCCGGATGAAGTCGATTTCACGCGCCGCCAGCCAGTCTTGTGTGCTCTTCGCTCTATGAGCTGGCGCCGAATCTTGTTGGAATACCCAGTGCCTGTTATTGAACATGGTATGAGAAACAGGTTCCATAAGGTTCGTCAGGACTGTATTTTGATACACAACAGCATTCGTTTTTACACCTTTCTCACAAAAATGTACCTCTGTTAAGCCCCAATAAGAAACTCCCAACCATACCATGAGCGAGGATGGAAAATGACCTCGTTGGACACGCGGAATACGGTTGCTCGCTTCTTCACTACTGTGTGCGTACACGTTATCATTTTATTTGTTGTAGCTCTCTTCTACGGTAAACATTTTTTCATCCGAAAAAAGAATTTCCCGATATTTTTTTCCCGCGTACCGCTTCAACAAAGCGCGGCATCTCTTCAGTCTCAGGTCCATTAGACGAGCATTCAAACGATGTCCTGTTTTTCTTCGATATGCCCGAAGCCCTAAGTCTTCATTTAACACCCTTTTCACCGTGGTTCTGCTTAACCCCATCTGAAGGGCCAACAGTTTCTGCTTACGTTTGGGATTTCTTTGAATTCGTGCCTTCACAGCTTTTATCACTGCTGGAGTCCTAACAGACCGAGGGCGACCACTTCTTGACCTGTCATCTACACTAGAGTCTTCATTGTATCGTTTGATGGTACGATAAACGAATCTTTTGGTAATATTCAAATTTTTCAGTATGTTAAAAATTTGAATTGGCGCGTAACCGCAACGATGCAACGCAATAACTGCAACACGGTCTTCTTTAAGCGTCCACTCCATATTTAAAAATGAGTAAAATTCTAAAAGTTATACATTTTTATTTTCATGAACAATTCGAAATTCTAATTCAATAAACTTTTTTGTGGCCAGCATTCTAAAAGAAAAGTTTTTACTGTGTGACAATACTTATGACCTGACTAGGTATATATATACCTAGTCAGGTCATAAATTCTGTCACATGTTTAATGTAAAATAATTGTAACAAGTTTATTCATTATGTAACCATTCATATACCAAAATGAACTTAACAAAACATAGATTCTTATGACATTAAAGTTTATTCAAAATGACCTCCGTGATTTTGAATACAAGCCTTCAATCTGCGCGGCCAGTCGTCTATCGCAGCACGAACGAGGTCCATGTCAATATCGGCGGCTGCCTTAATCAAGGATGTCTTGAGTGACTCCAAATTGGGATGAGGCTTTGAGCACGCCTTTTCCTCCAAGTGTTGCCATATCTTGTAATCTAACGGATTCAAATCTGGACTGGAGGAGGGCCAGTCTTCGTGCCGGATGAAGTCGATTTCACGCACCGCCAGCCAGTCTTGTGTGCTCTTCGCTCTATGAGCTGGCGCCGAATCTTGTTGGAATACCCAGTGCCTGTTATTGAACATGGTATGAGAAACAGGTTCCACAAGGTTCGTCAGGACTGTATTTTGATACACAACAGCATTCGTTTTTACACCTTTCTCACAAAAATGTACCTCTGTTAAGCCCCAATAAGAAACTCCCAACCATACCATGAGCGAGGATGGAAAATGACCTCGTTGGACACGCGGAATACGGTTGCTCGCTTCTTCACTACTGTGTGCGTACACCTTATCATTTTGTTTGTTGTAGCTCTCTTCTAGGGTAAACATTTTTTCATCCGAAAAAAGAATTTCCCGATATTTTTTTCCCGCGTACCGCTTCAACAAAGCGCGGCATCTCTTCAGTCTCAGGTCCATTAGACGAGCATTCAAACCATGTCCTGTTTTTCTTCGATATGCCCGAAGCCCTAAGTCTTCATTTAACACCCTTTTCACCGTGGTTCTGCTTAACCCCATCTGAAGGGCCAACAGTTTCTGCTTACGTTTGGGATTTCTTTGAATTCGTGCCTTCACAGCTTTTATCACTGCTGGAGTCCTAATAGACCGAGGGCGACCACTTCTTGACCTGTCATCTACACTAGAGTCTTCATTGTATCGTTTGATGGTACGATAAACGAATCTTTTGGTTATATTCAAATTTTTCAGTATGTTAAAAATTTGAATTGGCGCGTAACTGCAACGATGCAACGCAATAACTGCAACACGGTCTTCTTTAAGCGTCCACTCCATATTTAAAAATGAGTAAAATTCTAAAAGTATACCTTTTTTATTTTCATGAACAATTCGAAATTCGAATTCAATAAACTTTTTTGTGGCCAGCATTCTAAAAGAAAAGTTTTTACTGTGTGACAATACTTATGACCTGACTAGGTATATATGTGTGTGTGTGTAATCTTTATATATATGTATATATAAAGATTACTTTACTCTTTCTCTATTACGAAAACGTAGCAATATTTTAATTTTTCTTTCCAAAGAACAGATTGTTTTAAAAATAAAAGATGTATTTTAAGTTTTTAGTATCATAAAAGCTTGTAAAAATTTACATAAATTACACATTAGACTCCAAAAAGCTGAAAATTTTATAACTTACCCGTTCTGTACGGAAACAGGTAATACAGAAACTCGCATTCGTAGTCAAAAATATAAACATGATATGGGTATAAATTTTCATAAATGTATACATACTGTATTTCACAATAAGGGGAGTCCATCGTTATTGCTGTAAGTGTTGCAAAATGAATGAGACCCAAAATTGTTAATAATGATGTGTATCAATATGCCATAAATAATATTTTCAAAACTAGTTAATTTATAAACCGTATAAAAGTCCAAATCATTTAACACGGATACTGTGAACGGGGGCTAGGTATAATTGAATATAAAAACACAGGACGTTGCGTAAAAACTATCCACGACACTACAAAAACTAGGACATATCCTGGGAAAACATAATGGTTGGCAACACTAACGTTTAGATTTTTAGATTAATGAGAGATTTGTTAAGATTATTAGAAATAGTGTAAAGATTTGTTTTATTTTAGTACCTATTCGATTTTCTTTCGCTATGTTCTCGATATCTGTATGATCACGTGACGTAATGGCGTAACCATGAAGTGGTCGCGAATAGTGAACTTGAAATTTCGAGGTTAGTTCGTGTGTAAACATTGCAAGTAGTGGTGAGTGGTGCTTTCACTGTTATTTTGTGACATAATGCCGGTTATTGTTTTGTTTCAATTACACAGTTGACAAAGCGATTGATATATTGATAGTTTTAAAAAATTTGCAATTATGCATGTATCAAGGTTTAGTTCTTAAATTTAAATGCATAAGTAAGAATAATTAAAATAATAAATTAGAATGATTATCTTTGTAATTAATATAGATTATAATTATTTATGATATGTGCGTATTTTGGCTTGAGAAAAATTGCTTCAGAATTTGCGGACTACTATACTATAGTCACAAACATTCATATAACTCGGACCAAACAAAAAAACGCGTGTACTCACAAATAACATTCATCGTCGTTATCGGGATAAATAAAATGATGTAAAATATTACAACTATGAATTATTGACTGCTTTATTAGATATTAATTAAACACATAATATGGGATAGTGTATCATTTATTATTATCAGGATTATAAAATATCGTTTTTTCCAATGATTTTATTAATATTTCCGTCAACGATTTTATATTTATATAATCTTTTACCAAAAAAAAGATGGATCGATTGCGTAAAAGATGATATGCCAAAAAACGATGTGAATGTTGGAATGGCAATAACAGAGGAGAGTGGAAGAAGAGAACATTTTGTGCCGACCCCATATAATGTGGGTTAGGAAAGACTGGGCAGCAGGAAGAAGTTAGCTTCTTTTCTATTCAATTTATAAAAAATAATATAGCTGTCCCGGCAACCGTTGCTCTGCCATATAAATTTAAAAAAAAACTTGAATACGTTCAATTTCATTTTCGCGACAAAAAGTAGCCTATGTCCTTCTTCAAGGTACCTAATATCTCTCTAGAGAAAAGATAATCTATCTCTATAAAGAAATTCATAACAATTTCTTCATTAGGCGTGAAAACTTAATAGACAGAGTTACTTTCACATTAATTTAATACTAATATATAATTAATTAAGAGCAGGAGTTCGAAGATATGCATGCCTGGCCTTGATTCGAATCCGTGTCATTGACTTGCAATGCGGTTTTGTAGCCACGACGACAACAATTGCTGATAAATTAGAAGAAATGTAAATATAAAAAAAGTTTAATTTATGATTTGAAGAAGAAAACATTTTAACAGTGTCCTAAGACTTTCTACGAAGAAAGGATTTCACTAAAAATAATTCAAGCAAATATAATTATTGTAATAACAAAAATAATCGAGGAGCATTAAAAATACGTTTAAGAATTATAATCAAACGTAATTTAAATGACAAATAAAGAATAAATAATGACAAAAAAACTATTCGATTTATCATTAGATAAAAAAATAGTAAAAAAATATTCCTATTAAGTATTATTGTTAGTATTATTGTCAAAAAAGCGTGGGGCGCTTTGTGCCATATCTTTCGTATAATTTTTGAACTAATCGTTAACGATCGAATATTTTCGAGAACTGATTTATCGAATACCTACATAAAACTCACTAAAAATTTTGCTTTTAACCGAACTCCTCTAACTAAAATCTTCATTTCCTCAAGGTCAACTTATTTTAGCAAGACACTCAGCATCGTTGTAACTATCTTCAAAAAGCTAGGTTGACATAAATTCGTAAAACATGAATAGCTAAACATTTACGACGAATTTATAAGTGCTCTCAAATCTTTAAACTGTTAATAAAGTTACACAAGATTCATTCCATAAAAAATATATTAAAAAAAATGTTTCGGCAATAGGTATCATACAGAAAGAAATTGAAAAATAAGTGAAATTAAAATTCAAAGGTGAACTTAGGCTTAAAATCAACGACTGAACTTTATATTATCTAGAGATTTTCGATGTTTTTTTTAATTGCTTTGAAACAACAGACAGGCTGACGGCCCACTTAGAATTTAGCAATTACCGTCGCTTAAGGGTGTTTGCAACGCCAGTGGCATCGCGAACACGCTGCTCATAAGGATACAGGAACTTGGGTCCCATAAGGATACAGGAACTTGGGTCCCATAAGGATACAGGAACTTGGGTCATTAATGCCGGAACACAACACAAGGTTATTTTGGCGGCATACTTAATAATAAAGGTGGTCGCCATCCAGACGGGCTTGTAGCCCTACCACGTAGAAACGATGTGGTGGCTTTCAGCTCAAGTGCGAAGTGGCGAACTCTGAGCTAACCGTGTTCCTCACGGTGAATACTTCCCGTGGCCCGCTCTATCTATCTAATCTCCATTTTCAAGGCTTTGCCCCATTTCGTAATCGTTTTTTTATAGCAATTCTTATCTGGAACGTTGTCGGTCTTTGTACGACCTTTGCAACTATTGGTAATTCTGTTGCAAACATCTCTGCCCTATCATATATTATAAAAATTAAAAATGTTAAAACATTCGAAAAAGTTCAGTACGGCCTTAGTCCGTCTGGGTGGCAACCACCATTAGTGCCCTAGGTTCGTGTTCCCCTATGGTGCAGGACCGTATTCGCGGTGCCCCCAGCGTCGGAAACTGCTTATGTAAGTGGACCTTCATCATATCTGCTATTCCTCAGAAAAAAAATTTGGATAAGCTTGTTGTTTATTCTACTCTTAGCTTATATTGTGTATTGTGAAATAAAAACAATCGACAACAAACACTATTCATAATTGTTTTAAAAACTAAAGTTGGAATAAAGTATGTATGTTCTGTTATATTCACACCGAATTAGTTACACAGAGATTCGCTACACGCCGTGACGTCACTGAATGTGAGTCACATTGTGATATAAAACTTTACAGTGATAGAAGCAGTGCTAATAGTCATTTTGTATTTTCATAGGTGTCACTGGTTACTTGCCCGCGATTTACACCAAACGAACGTTGGACTACAAAGTCTGGACGCATCATCGCACCATACCACTGTATAATCAGAAGAGTAAGTATTTATTATAATAATGAGGCGTGTAATTGCAAAACCCGCTATAACAATATTTTTTGGAAACTCGTAAATTGAACTAAACCCATGTTGATTTAATGAGATTTGATTTAAAACGCATAATAAAAATATGAATATAATATTGGAATATATAGAACGTAGGGGCATTTGTGTAATAAAAATTGCAAGCTATCGTAAAAGTGCATGCTTTTAAATTATGTCTAACCTTCTTTTATAAGTAAAAAATAGACTATTTTGTTTATTATTTAATAGAGATGAAAAATAAAATTTAAATAATGTAGAATTTTAGGCCAATTGTATATGTTTAATATACAAATCGTCGTAGTCGTAGAATAGTGACGGATCTGACATATATTAAACTTTACAGGACAGCCATTTGAAAAATACAGAAGCGTCATTTTACTATGAGATTCTATCATATCCGTCACTTTACCGACTGCTTAATTTGAAATCTAAAATACATGTAATTTTTTTTTAATTTAGCAATAATATTTAGACAATGTAGTATCCAAATATGGTAAAAAGTGAATTTTGGATTTTTTTCAAATCTGATGTTATTCTACGATCACGACGAAATGAAGGCTTATTGGGCAATAAGGCTTATGTGGGCACATAATATGATAATTCTTACCGATTCCCTGTTTATTATGTATCAATATTTAAATTTTTATTGTATTGTGTGAAACATACCCTACTAAAATATTTTTAATCTATTACAATTAACAAGGAATGAAATAAATGTTCGATTTTTTTTTCAATCGTATGACGTTCATTGGCTTAGTATTGTAAAAAATTATAATATTAATATAGATAAGGGCTACCACGTGATATGTCTGCAAATGAAACTAATGAATGCATTCGTTCTGAGTTCTATGCAACGGAAATGCCATCATAGGCATAGCATATGCTATAACCTCCAAATAGAGTTAAGATATGTTTAGAATAAAGGAAGATTAGGGTTAGACTATCTACAGGTCCGTGGGTTCTCAACCCGACCTACACCGGCATGGCATGCACCGTGACGGCAGTTTTTCTCGGCTGATTTGCATGTTATAATAACATTGCTATGTACCGACGCGGAAGGAAAAAAATCGTGAGGAAACTTGCATACCAAGAGCATCTGTGTGTGTAACAAGTTCGCTTTCGACAAGCGTGGCTGGTCCGTCCATTCCCTGTAGGGGGAGACTCGAGCCCAGCTGTGGGACGTTGGGGTTATAATATGTTTACAATATAAAAGAAACGGTTTTTTAGTGTATTATCAAGCTATCAATTCATACCGTTCTTTACTGTCGAAACCCATGAAAGTGTTATTAATAGTCTGCTAAATTCATAACATGTGTTGACCTTGATGACTCACGGCTATTTGCTGAACGTTTCCAATACACATTTAACATCAGATCAATTCCGTCGTTAATAATATACATACATAGATTTAATTACGCCTCTTTCCCGTAGGGGTAGGCAGATACCACTTCTTTCCACTTGCTACAATCCTTACATATTTGTTTCGCTTCGTCCACTTTCATTATTCTCTTCATACATGCCCTTCGGTTTAGGGTACTCTTGACCTGGCCTTTTTTCAAGACGTCCCTGATCTGGTCTCGAAACGTCCGCCTAGGTCTACCCCTTCCAACACTTCCATTCACACTCGCCTTATACACTTTTTTCGTCAATCGTTCTTCATTCATTCTATCAACATGGCCAAACCATCTCAGCATACCTTTCTCAATTTTTGTCACTACATCTTCTTTCAGACCACAACGTTTCCTTATCTCACTACTTCTTATCCTGTCACTCAATTTAACTCCTATCATACTTCTTAACGCTCTCATCTCAACTGCATTTATTTTGCTTTCATGTTTCTTCTGCCATACCCAACTTTCACTTCCGTACATGAGTGTCGGAACCAACACCCCCTCATGCACAGCCAGACGAGCCTTTTAAGACACTTTCCGACTGTGGATAAAGGAGTGCAAAGCTCCATTCACCATGTTTCCTGCATTCACTCTTCTTTCAATATCACTCTCGCACTTTCCATCTCTTGTAAACTTTGAACCCAGATACACAAACTCATTCACCTGTTCAATTTGTTCATCTCCAATCACAATATTGCAGTCTGTCACTGTTCATCTCTTTCAAACACCATCACTTTCGTCTTCTTTACATTCATCTTCATTCCCTTTCTAACAAAAGCTCCACTCAACAGTTACCATCTCCTGCAACTCCTCGGCCGAAGACGCAAGTAAAACTTGATTATCAGCATAGAGAAAACATTTGACGAGTAACTCATTCATTCTCAACCCACTTTCATTCTCTTTTAAATCTGTCACGCAATTGTTCATGAACAGATTAAACAGCCACGGTGACGCTACACATCCCTGTCTAACACCTTTTTCGATATTAAACCATTCAGTGTGTGTCCCGTTTATCCTTACACAAGCACTAGAATCCCTATAAAGAGATTGCAATGCTCGTATGAGGATACTGCTCACACCATTCACGGACAATACTGACCACCTATTCATTCCTCACCACTCTATCATAGGCCTTTTCTAGATCCACGAACGCGCAATAGACCTTCTTGTTTATAGCCAAACACTTTTCGGATATGCACCGCAAGGAAAAGACCTGATCCGTACATCCCATTCCCTTCCTAAATCCCGCTTGTAAAGTATAATTACCAAAAATAAAATAGGATACTCTATTATAAAGTATGGTTGGCAACCCTACTTGTAACCAGTTCCAATACATTTGTTGGGTAAAATAGACTATTATTCCAAACCAGTTCGACTAATTTATTATTATTTCAGATGTTTGTACTCTACGTGTAGCTATTTCATTATTCAGTTGGTTTTTTATTTTATTTTCTTTTATAGATATAAATAATGTATTTGGAAAGATATCTTAATTTATTGTTACTATTCGTGTTAGGTGATTATAAGACGGTTATTAGTGCGGAAAAGATGACTTCTCGCCAAAATCCTATTCCGTTGGGCTACGAAAAGTCCGAAGAAGCGTTCAGGAACTGGGAAAAGTATTGGATGAACGTAGACGTTGATAAGAGTTTTGGAATGGTGAATGCCACTATGGGTATGCAATCTTTTTATTTTGTTCTTATAGAAATACCTTTCTCTATTTTTTTATTATTTCTGAGGGTGGATTTATATAATAATATTATTAGCCTATTATATCTTGGTTTCACATCGACTAGTGTTGAACTATTATGAGTAGTCTTTTAGCGGACCCCGAGCAGAAGTTTGGGTTGCAACCGGGATTCAACGCTAGGATATTGTAGCAGTATTATTTTGATTGAAAATATTCGCATCAAGGGACTGCAATAGTACAGAAGTGACAGCAGGTGAAGAGGCGTTACTTCTGCCTCTTTACAAAACCAGTAATTGCTGTCGCGACCTTTATGGGTTTAAGGTGCTTATTTAGACAGCGATTTTCAGGTAGCGCCGCCATTGAAATTCACAACTGATTCCTGTATGGCGATAAAAAAGTTATTTCTTAAAGAAGTTTATTTTGTTTACTTATTACATAAATTTTCTGTGATACATAAAATACAGACTCAAATTAAAAAGTTAAATAATTACTCATTTTGCTAGGAGCACGGGTAGCTTTAAGTCCGTGACTTTATGGATAAACTAAATATAAATATAGCTAATTATTTTTCGCCATCGTTATTATGGCCGTGTAATAATTGTGGTAACCGACTACTTATGTGAGAAATGAGTCAATATTGCTGGACTCTGGGAAGAAAAGTAAATCCAAAAAGAACTGGATTGGCCCCGTAAAAAGTGATATGCTAATATACTTATACCCAAAGGATTTGAAGGCCCTACGAAATGAAAAGTCGACAAGCGGATCCTGAGACTTAACCCTCAGCGGCCATAATGACGATCAAAGAACAAGCTCGGAATGTGTGAAACACTAACAGACATTACGTTTCTATCATTTTGTTCTATCACACAAGCCCATCTGGATGACAACCACCCTTGGTCTTAAGTAGCAGTACATATGTATGCCGCCATAATAATTTTGTGTTGTGTTCCGGTATTAGTGACCAACGTTCTTGTACAGGGTTACAAGAAAGTGTGTTCACGGCATCCCTAGCGTCGCAAACATCTACAGGCGACAAACTGCTTACTATTAAGTGGTAGTATTAAGCGTATCTGCAACAGCAGGAACTAGCAAGGAACGCCTTAGCAAAAAAAATATCGTCCAAACGAGATCATTTAGTATAAAAAAAATAATAATAAAAATTATACTCTTATAAATATTAATCATACAAAACACGGATATGTGAGTCGTGTTAATAACGCTTTAAATAAAATATTTCGAAATAATATCTGTTCTTTTATGAGACGTACTCGTACGTCGTTAATTCAAGCTAAAATTTAGAAGAAAATTACTAAATTTTAATTAATATGAATAATTATTATTGTTATTTCAGGTGGCAAAATCGAATGGAACAATGGCGCTAGTGCGAAGGTAATTATAATATTTTAAAATTTTATTAAAAAGAAAATACAGGTGTATTATTTAGTTTAATGTGTACGAGTTTAGTTACGCATTCTGACAATTAAGCCGACGATATGATGTACTTTTCATGGACCGACATAAGTATAGGATAAGTTTGCTAACGTAGCAAATCTTTTTTATATTTTATTTTTAATTTATTACATTTTCAAGATCTCTCGGTCTGACTCGTCTCCTTAACTCATCCCATAGGTGTTCTATGGGATTCATATCCGGACTTCTTGCTGGCCAGCCCATAAACGCAATACCGACTTCACTCAGGTATTCATTTACAATGCCTGCGGTATGAGCCCTGGCATTGTCCTGCATAAAAATGAAGTCCTTGCCAATAAAATGTGCCTAGGGTACCACATGAGGCTCCAGACACTCTTCGATATAACGTGACCTATTTAATGACGGTAACCGAGTTCCAGATACAAACGCAAGTTCTGTTTTTCTATCGGCGCTTATGCCTCCACAAACCGCCCATGAACTTGCTTAGATGCAATCGTGCAGCCACAACATCTAGTGACGCCACGACTTGGCCGGCTTCTGTAAGCGAGATCTATATTTTTTAGGAAAATATCTCTTTGGTAGAATGTCACAGAGTTTAGTTAACAATCACGCTCAGCTCAGAACTCAATTAAAAAAAACGATAATTTATGTAAAAAAATGTGATTAAGTGCAGAAATTCCGACGGAATACTCATTGAAAACAATCTCTACATTCATTTATTGGATGAAAACTCGAAGATTTGGAATTCTGGTACTCCATTGTGTAGACTTAACATCCAGCTATTTATTTGGTGTATTTTTAATGATATTTATTTTTTTTATTTAAATAGGCCACCAACATAGACGTAGTAATGTTTCCATTTTTTTTATGAGAAGTATTAAGTAAAGGATTTTTTTCCTAGAGTGGCGAGAAGAGGAGGTACATAATGGCAATGCGCCACGGCGAGCGCGTGGACCTGACATTCGGCCAGTGGGTGCAGCATTGCTTTGATGCAAACGGCAAATACGAACGCAAGGATCTCAATTTGCCAATCACGTTGGGGGAAAGGTAATAACGTATTCTTTTTATCTTTTCAAGATGCTTTTTTTATATATACCTGAGGGACATCAGACGGTCTGACAGCAGATTATTATGGCAGCATACGTATAGACCAAGGGTGGTTGCCATCCAGACGGGCTTAGGGCCAGTTGGCTGACCTTGTTTTGTAGCCTTTTACAAAAGGCCCACTCCCGGTTGCAGGGGTTAGTATTCTTACTGCGTCCCTGGAGAAAAATGCTGATTTTTATTTTCATATTAAAAAATTTTCTATTTAGATTGTAGGACCAATACAATGACTGTTATACACTTTTTATTATTACCACGATATCCGTGACGCAACGACTTCCGCGCACGTTGGAGCCCTTGTAGGAATAAAATCCGCTACCACTAGATGGCGCCTGTGGCAATATTAGCTCACGCTAACATTTATCAATGACGTATTTATTATAAATCCATATAAGTATGAAATGAGAACGCAGGTCGTCGTGTATCGGTGCCGTGGGACGTGTGCTCGTCTGCTCGAGCATCGTAGTTGTTAATAGTATCAGAGATCGTTGTAATCATTATCTGATGGTCGTTTTGATAATATCCAACACTTGGTTATAATGGTTGCATTTAAGATAAGGAGTTTGTTTTAGAGTCCCTGTAATTCGTACAAATCTGTTGTTGTATTCATGTGACATTATATATTTGATTATTCACACCATTCTGATTAATAAAATGGTACAAATAATACTTAGTAATTTATTTCACTGTTAATACTGTACCACATCACTGGTTTACCACCTTTGCCCTTGCCGGGTTGTCGTTCTCGTTAAGTATAGACCAACCCTGGCTCGGGACGAAAATCGTGTTCTTCATATAGGGCAAAGCGGGGCTGAAAGGTCCAATTTGACTATTAAGAATTATACTGTGAAAACGGAATCTACTATATCAAAATATACAACATAAATCAAACAAACAGTTATTGTTCGATGTTTAACCAAATTTTTGGTTGAATTATCATAATAGAAATATGTAATTTTACAACTTGTCTATACCTTGTCATCTGTTTCTTTTTGCCCCATGGTAGGGGTAAAAAGGAACAGCTAAGGGGCAAAAAGATCCAGTATTTAATTTTATTTTTAGAAAAGTTTTTATGAAATAATAACGATATTTAATCCAACGAGTTTCAAAACTATATTTTTATTTCAAAAGGAAAAAGTCAATAGTCATCATCACTCTAATAATTATTACAAAATAAAATATTTTTCTTAATACAAGTTTCATTGTATAATATTTAAACAGTATTACAAAGCAAAGTATATTTTTGAAACTGTTGAGCTTATAACAGTTTAATCACTAATTTGTTTCGACGAATGAATTTCCAGCACCACTGCAATCAGTAGGACTATCTCGAACGAAATGGTCTTGAAACTTTTTGCGAGGGAAGATGAACATATGTGGAATCGACGAACCTGTAGCTGAAACAGCTACTATTTTTGATGGTTTGATTACAGTTAATACCCCAGTTTCATCTGCATTTCATTTAAACGAAGCTGTACATTTGAATCGGTCCATAACTTCTGCTAATTTCGTATAAAATTCTGGCAAATTAGATTTGTTGAACGACGTAGCTCTGTTGAGACTTGTTGCTTCAGGTTTTCTAATAGAGACATTTGTATTTCGTTTAAGAAAAGCAGTCATCCAATCTCTACCGGCCATTTTGTTGGTATGCTATGTTTCGGTACACTTATTTTATATTTAATGTAACAATCATAAGCCATGCGGCAGACTTCTTTAGGACCTATCCCGTGGAAAATTTGTGCAAGTTTGAGCAAGTATTCTGTAAGACTGGCTTCTTGTTCTTTATTAAGTATCTGCCTAGGAGTACCACAGCCAAATCTCAAATTGACAGGATCATTCTTCATTCGTTTAATAAATCTTGATAATGAAGTTTTATTTAATTCAAAATCACGACATACTTTTCTTAATGATTTCTTTTTATCGATAACTAGATCTGCTGCACTTTGCATCAACTTGACAAATTTAGTGCCACGATCTGATTTTCTTTTATAATTGCGCATTCTTAAATGAAAAAGTTTTTAATAACCAATATATATCATTATGGGGTAGTGAAATTCAATATGGGCTAAAAGGTCCATACTGGACCTTTTTACCCCAATCGGGTGTAAGTGTTTTTTATAGGATATAAAAAAATACCGTTAAAACTAGCTTAAAACTAATAATAAATCGTGAAAAACAAATAAATAACGTATACTAACAAACGATGTTTAGATATAGTAAATGAAATAACACTGCTCGAAACTAAAAAGAATAATAATGAAAAAATTTACTTACGTTGAAATTTTGACACACAGTCGTGTATCTCTTGCTAGCGTCGTCGGTTGGCTGCCAACGATGCCTCATTACGCTCCCCGCGAACTCTTCTGTCCGCTCGTATAGTAAAAAAAAAATATTTCACTAGTTTTTTAGATATGTATGGTGGACCTTTATACCCGTGGACCTTTAAGCCCCGCTCTACCCTATTCATCTTATATATAAAATTTATTTACATAAATTGTATAAAAATAAATTAGAATTTATTTTTATATAAGAAGTATGTCTTGTAGTATGTGAAGTTGTCTAGTACCCATATAAAAAGTGCCCTTTTGTTTGTTTAGGAACTAGATGGAGCTGTATAAATTATCTCTGTATTTTTATTTATTAGTAATATATTACTGAACTCTTATACTATATATTAGTAGTTTTTTTATTGCTGTGGGACAACAGACAGGTTGACGGTTCGCTTAGAATTTAGCAGTTACCGTCGCCTATGGGTGTTTGCAACGCTAGTGGCATCGCGAACACTGTTGTCCCATGAGAGTACAGGAACTTGGGTCACTAATGCTGAAACACAACACAACGTTATTATAGCGGCATACTTAGACCAAAGGTGGTCGCCATCCAGACGGGATTGGGGCCTTAAAAAAAGTTTATTCAGTATCTCGTATTTCCTCCCCGGGTTCTTATCACTGCTTCCATGCGGTTCCTCATGGAACGGATAAGCGTCACATTCTTGTGTTGTGAGATGTTATCCCACTCTTCTTGTATAGCTGTTTTAAGCTGGCCAAGCGTCTCCGGAGCAGGATCTCTGCTCTGACTAATCTCTTCAACTCACCCCATAGGTCTTCTATGGGATTCATATCCGAGCTTCTTGCTGGCCAGCCCGTAACCCCAATAGCGACTTCGCTCAGGTATTGATTTACAATGCCTGCGGTATGAGCCCTGGCATTTTCCTGCATAAAAATAAAGTCTTCGCCAGTAAAATGTGCGTAGGGTACCACATGAGGCTCCAGACATTCTTCGATATAACGTGCATGACCCATTTAATGACGGTAACTGAAGTCCAGATACAAACGCAAGTTCGGTTTTTCTATAGACGCTTATGCCTCTCCAAACCGTCTATGAACCGCCACCGTAACTGACTCTTTCTTCAATACAGCACTGAGCAAAACGCTCCCTCTCTTCGATACACCTTTTTTCTTTCGTCATTACCATACAGCACGATCTTACTCTCGTCATAAAAGAGAACTTTGCTCCATTGAAGGCATGACCAATTTAAGTGCTCAAGTGCAAAGTTGAGGCGCGCTCTTCGGTGGTCTACCGTCAATTTTTCTTTAGCTGGTTTATGAGGTTTACGAAGACGAAAAGGGATAAAGGAAATAAATTCCGACGGAATACACATTGAAAACAATTTCTACGTTCATTAATTGGATGATAATTCGATAATTTTAATTCTAATTTGGAATTCTGGTACACCATTGTGTAGACTAAACTGCCAGCTATTTATTGACGTATTTTTTTTAATGATATCAATCCTCTTTTTCATTTAAATGCCGTGGTAGTGTTTTACTGTTTCGATTTTTTTGATGAGAAATATATTTCTATCCCAGGCTATTTACCTCTGTGCAAAATTGAACATGAAACATCCATACAAATTAATCCAATATGATTATATATTGAAGATTATTTTGTGAAGTTCTTTGCTCGAAACATTTTTTTTTTTTCAGAAACAGTATAAGATACAAAAAAATAAATAGATAGTTCTACTGTTATGTCTTGTAATGAAGACTTCATTACATATTATTTATTTCAGAGAGGGTGGTAAAGATTCGTACGCGAGGGACACCCCCCTGACTAGAGTGGGTCGCCTGCAGGCGTACTTGGTTGGCGAAGGGCTGCGCTTGGCGGGAGTGCCCGTTGAGCACGTGTACGCTTCGAGCGCTCTGCGATGTGTCGCAACTGCTCAGGCCTTTCTTGAAGGTATTATGGTTTTTATTAATCACTAGCCGTTCCCGCCCGCGTCGCTGGTGAAATAACAGAAAAAAAATGTACGAGAAGTTTCCATACGCATGCGCGCTACACCGCTTACTCCAACTCTCTGCGGCAAGAAAACACTTGTTGTTTCTTAAAACGTTAATAACTTTATAATAAATGAAGATATCGCAATATTTTTTTTTATCAAATTAAACTAAATTTAATTAAAATCTATCCATTAGTTTCACCGTGATGCGCGCACAACTGCAGACCTCTATCATTTTATTTATATAGATAGCAGAAGAAAATTACTAAAAATTCAAGTGTTTTAAAGAGCGTTAAACCAATAGATTAACCAATATTAGACTGTGTCTGGCTAAATATTAGCGACGAGTGCGATACTCGTGGCACACTGTGCACACCTTTTTCGCTGACATAATTAATACTACAAAATCTAGAGAAATCTGTCGGAATGCTGAAAGGCTTGTCGAAGGATTCCCTTACTTGCTAAGTTTTATCGTAAGGCAAAACCGCAGGTCCGAAATACGAAAGCAGTTACACCGCTGAGTTCGTAAGACAATAAAATGCTCTCTAAACTAACAAAGAGCCGATGGACGCATGAAATATGCGAAATTTCCAAACGGGGCTGGGAAACCTGAGAAAGGCAACCATCTGACTGCCATAAATCATTTATTGACACAAGTTTTCAAAAAATGATATTTATATATTTTCTGTAAAAATGGAGCAGTGAGAAAGAGCGTAGAATAAACCAGCATATGTTAACAGCCTAGGTCCCCAGGGATTAGCCAGGGGCGACGCAGAGCAATGATCTTAAGTTGATCCTGCGATGCCCCCGATTAAGGCTTCGAGTGGCGATCGGGGTTTTAGTCGGTATACCGTTGCGGTCGCCGTAGGGTTAGAACTACGTTGGCTTCCCACCGGAGTTCCCGCGTGGTGGTCCTTCGGTTATGGTCATATGAGCTTAGAATTAATTTGGTGATTTTAAAAAGATATCTAACATACACAACTTATCAATTTGCATACAATTAAAATACTTTTCAGGTTTAAAAGGCGATGCGTCCGTGAAAATAAAAGTGGAGCCAGGAATATTCGAGCACAAGATGTGGCACATGGTCGACGGGGCTATGGTGCCCTTCATGACTCCCTTGGAATTGCACAAGGCAGAATTCAACATTGATCTCGAGTGAGTTAGCCATTTTTAAAATTATCTTTTTAGAGTGATTATCAGTCTTGTCCATGGTTAAAAATTAACTTAGAAAATTGAAAAAAAGAAAATATATGAGAATTGAGAGACGGTTTCTTGTAGTAGTAAAATGCAATCTGTTCACCCATGCAATGATCGGAGCGAGGTCCTATATCATCATCATTGTATATCATAGAAGGTGCCTCCTCGAGCTTGCTACCACTCGGCAGGGTTTTAATGCCAAAATCGTCAGGTATCGCTGTCTAGCCTATCGTCTGTACGAAAATAAAGTAGTAGATTATTTATATATTGCTAAGATATGAGACACACACATTCATAGTCTAATTATCCAAATATTCGATACGTGATATCGGGATTTTGTAGTGCATCTGTGCTATTCACAAAGTAAGTTTTAATACCTAGTCAGGTCATAAATTCTGTCACATGTTTAATGTAAAATAATTGTAACAAGTTTATTCATAATGTAACCATTCATATATCAAAATGAACTTAACAAAACATAGATTCTTATGACATTAAAGTTTATTCAAAATGACCTCCGTGATTTTGAATACAGGCCTTCAATCTGCGCGGCCAGTCGTCTATCGCAGCACGAACGAGGTCCATGTCAATATCGGCGGCTGCCTTAATCAAGGATGTCTTGAGTGACTCCAAATTGGGATGAGGCTTTGAGCACGCCTTTTCCTCCAAGTGTTGCCATATCTTGTAATCTAACGGATTCAAATCTGGACTGGAGGAGGGCCAGTCTTCGTGCCGGATGAAGTCGATTTCACGCGCCGCCAGCCAGTCTTGTGTGCTCTTCGCTCTATGAGCTGGCGCCGAATCTTGTTGGAATACCCAGTGCCTGTTATTGAACATGGTATGAGAAACAGGTTCCACAAGGTTCGTCAGGACTGTATTTTGATACACAACAGCATTCGTTTTTACACCTTTCTCACAAAAATGTACCTCTGTTAAGCCCCAATAAGAAACTCCCAACCATACCATGAGCGAGGATGGAAAATGACCTCGTTGGACACGCGGAATACGGTTGCTCGCTTCTTCACTACTGTGTGCGTACACCTTATCATTTTGTTTGTTGTAGCTCTCTTCTACGGTAAACATTTTATCATCCGAAAAAGGAATTTCCCGATATTTTTTTCCCGCGTACCGCTTCAACAAAGCGCGGCATCTCTTCAGTCTCAGGTCCATTAGACGAGCATTCAAACGATGTCCTGTTTTTCTTCGATATGCCCGAAGCCCTAAGTCTTCATTTAACACCCTTTTCACCGTGGTTCTGCTTAACCCCATCTGAAGGGCCAACAGTTTCTGCTTACGTTTGGGATTTCTTTGAATTCGTGCCTTCACAGCTTTTATCACTGCTGGAGTCCTAACAGACCGAGGGCGACCACTTCTTGACCTGTCATCTACACTAGAGTCTTCATTGTATCGTTTGATGGTACGATAAACGAATCTTTTGGTAATATTCAAATTTTTCAGTATGTTAAAAATTTGAATTGGCGCGTAACCGCAACGATGCAACGCAATAACTGCAACACGGTCTTCTTTAAGCGTCCACTCCATATTTAAAAATGAGTAAAATTCTAAAAGTTATACATTTTTATTTTCATGAACAATTCGAAATTCTAATTCAATAAACTTTTTTGTGGCCAGCATTCTAAAAGAAAAGTTTTTACTGTGTGACAATACTTATGACCTGACTAGGTATATATTAGCCATAGTGGGGCAGTATCGCTCCTTTCTGATATAGTCCAAGAGCGTTGATAGGATATGATAAACGTCGATATCCTTTTCGTTATAACCTCCCGACTGCATACATTTTATTGTTCACATAATTTATGGTAAGGGTCCGCCAACAAGGACTTACGAACTTGATAGGATAAAATTGTTTTTATCAAAATGGGTGTTCAGTTCGGGCAACGTGCCGCGCGCTTGGTCCATTTTACGGTCGCCATAATCGTCCTACCGAGAGGACTATTCGCAATGTGGTGGATAAATTTGAGTCCACTGGTTCAGTAAACGATCGATCAACACCCGTACGTCGACGAAATGCAAGATCTGGCGAAAACATCGTTGCTGTCCGTGAGAGTATGCAGAAGCATCCGACGCAGTCGATTTCGCGTCGCTCATAAGAACTTAGACTTTCGCATACCACAACTTGGCGAATTTTGCAAATTTTTTTGACTTGGGCATTCACCCGTGCAAAATTCAACTGACCCACGAACTGAAGGTAAACGACTATAGACAATGACGTGTGTTCGCTGAATGGGCTCTGGAGCAGGCAACTGACCCTAATTTTTATCGAAAAATCAATATCCTTCCGTCAATTGTGATGGTGTTTATATAAAATCTGTAAAATACTTAATAATTTATAGGTTTTCTTTCATTTTTAAATGGTGTAAGGTAGAAAAAATATTACAAACATTAGAATAGTACATAAGTTACAAAATGGATGAATAAGAGGGTAAAATATTTTTTATTTTAGTTACAAACCGTACATCGAATTGGACACAACCACACCTGAAACGATGCAAGAGTACTATAATAGGAATGAGAAAGTGATGCAGTCTATACTCAAAGACACTGAGCCTCAAGGTATATTGATTTTCTCTATGGTTTTCTATTTAGTTTTAAATTGTTAACTTTACAAGAATTTAAGCAGTGTTACTATAAGATCTTCAAATCAAGTGTGTTTCACTCGTCGAAATCGCCAAGTCATGATACGAAGTTTTTCGGAGTTGAGTTAGATGGAAATTGTAATGCCTAAACTAAATTTTGCCAATTCATATCGATGCATATTTTCGTGGTTATTCATTAAAATAAAAGTGTGCCATAAACGGGCTGTTGTGAAAGACATGGTAAACTACTTATTTGGATGCAACTGAGTTGAATAATTCGGGAATGATGTTTTTTTTTTTCAAGGAGGCAACATAATGTTCGTCGGCCACGCTGCGACTTTAGACCAAATGGTGACTGCCCTCTCTCGCCTTGATGACGACAAAAAAGACTACCCTCCTTATGAGATTTCAACTAATCTGCTGAGGGTTCCATATTGCGCCATGGCGGCCATGATGGACAAGCCGCTCCAGGTGGTGCCACCGCCATGTCCCCCTGCCATGAACTCGTGCTCCGGGAGATATGATTGGAAAATGCTTCTAGATGTTTAAGTTTTAGGTAAAAATATGCAAAGTCTTGTGGGAGGTATATCATTATGATTTGGGAACCTGCCTACTTAATTATGATGATTAAATTTTTCCGGAGCCACTTTAAATACTTGGAGGCGCCACGAGCACTTGTTTTCGACAAATTTATTAACATATCAATATATTTATCGTGCATTGTATTTGACGCTCTGGAAAATCAACGAATTTCCAAGGGACGTTAAACGCTCCTTGTTTGTCCAAAGCTGTTATGGTCAATTTAACTTTAGAAGTATGGTTCTAATATTCTGTTAATAATTAATACTTGTAATATGTTGTGTGTCGGCTGAATATTAATGAAAATTGACAATATTTAAAAAGAATTTATGTATATTTTTTCTGGTGGAGGAAAATGCCAACCATATGACGTATAAGTTGCGTGTGACGCAAGCAAATAAAAAGAAGTGTTGAATATCCATTAAAAACCTCAAAAGCTTCTATCATTGATATCCGGGGTGCCTACTGTTACCCCGAACAAGGTTGACAAGCTGGTCTCAGCAATATTGATGAAGATATATGTGATCGAGACAGGCGCAGAGCTAATCTCTCCCATTCCTCTGCCTCCTTTGTTGACATGACCACCAAACAAGAGGAGGCGACTGCATCCCATACGGTGGCACTCCCAACAATCGATGCATTGATGACCGGGAGTGATAAGTCAGGCAACGATTTGTCACGGATCATTCCACGCAGAACAGACTGATAGTGTGTTCTGTGTGTCTTGTCACCAGTGCCGCAGTAAAGGCACGATGACGTTGTTTCCTGGCCCATACGACACAGGCACTTCCCTAAGAACTCGTGCCCCATGAGGGCCTGCGTTAAGCAGAACGACAGACATGCAAGTTCGCAGGACGGGTGTCACAGCTTCCACTATGTGGTAGCCCGTATTGGGGTGTTCTAAGCACCTCTCATATTTATAGTTATATATGTTCTAAATGTTATATCTCTCTAATGTTCCATAATTCAATATTAAATTCAACCCAATCGTCTCTTTAATAATATGAATCTTAGTAGGGTCATTGTTCGACCATTCTATTTGTGTATTTTATATTTAAATATGTAGATGGATAAATTATAATATTCCATTGCAAGTAGTTATGTAGCTGTCGTTGTCCCTGTCCTAAATAATTCCTTTCCCAGTTAGTGCTTCTCGCCATTTGGCAACTAGATATTACTCATTTCACTAGTTTATAGAGCAAGTGTTGGACTTTTCGCTTTGTCCTTTCGAAAATGAGTGTGGTCACATATCCAAGGTCTTTTCTTGACCACGAAGATACCACGATGATATCCACGCAAAAAGCGCTCTGCAATTTAAACTATCTAATAGATGACAACTTCATGATGACGACAGTATTTAGTGACGTTTAAATATATTTCCAAGATTAATAAATGTAATTCAATTTAAATCATTAAAATAGAGTAGTTATGTGTCTATATTAACTAGAGAGTGTATGGCAAGTACCACCATGGATTGTGCAAGAAGATATATCACTATATGTATGACGAGAAAGAAATTGAGGATGGAAGATAAATGTTGTTGTTCCATCAATAAATAAAGTAGAACATATATATGTATTGTTTTATTTCTCTCTAAAACACAACATCAAATAAACTAAAACAAATACCAAACAATATTAAAATACAAAATCTTTTCGCTTCATAACTCGACCTTAAAAACAAACTATTTTTAAAATGCTTTTATCACACTGATAATAAAAATGTGGCATATAAAATGGCACTATTGCATTTTTTTGTTTCTCCAAAATTAATTTGGCAAGGCAAATCTCAGAAATTAATTTAAATTACAAATAAACCTACCACCTAACGATAGAAAAGGTCTACAAAACAACAATTACAAATTATATACTTGAATCTTATGAAAACTATTCCAAAACAAATAATTATTTAAGAAATTGAGTGGAAAAATAATTTACTTACAACATATGTAACATTTCGAGACCAGATCAGGGACGTCTTGAAAAAAGGTTAGGTCAAGAGTACCCTAAACCGAAGGGCATGTATGAAGGGAATAATGAAAGTGGGCGAAGCGAAACAAGTATGTAAGGATCGTAGCAAGTGGAAAGAAGTGGTCTCTGCCTACCCCTACGGGAAAGAGGCCTGATTATATGTAACATTTATTCGACGCATGTTTTGTTTTTTATCTTAGAGATCAAAGAAATTTAATTGCCAGTGTTATTGTAATTCATTCTCTCAGACAAAACTTCTTCGACAATCTTCTGAATGATTTGTCTGTCTTCTTCTTTAATATCTTCAGGTTTAGTTTTATCGTCATAAATTTTCCTATCAATTAGTCTTACTATAACTTCTTCTACTATAGAATCTATATTTTCGTTTATATGATTTGAATTTTCGTTCATTTCTGCCGGTGTCTCATTTTCTGCATCTGTCTCATTTTTTGCATCTTCTATTTGAGTGATTAATTCACTTGCGGGTATATCACCTCTATCGTCCACTTCCTCCGCAACTTCTGATTTTCGTTTGCTGCGTTTCATTATCTCCTTTAACTTTTCTTTAGCTGATGCAACAACTTCCTTGCGAGTTTCACTTTTAATTTTTTCAATAGCCTTTTTTTTTCGTTCTTTTCTCAATAGCTTTAGATCATCGAATGTCTTTTTAATTTTTGCTTTCTGAATTTCTTCCATAATGCCAGCGGTATCTTCGGCGGCTGTTTCACCAGCTTCAATTGGCTCTATAGTATTAGTAACTGGTTCAACGTTTATTGAATTTGCAGTCTCCTTGATGGAGATATTACGCTTTCTACTTTTAGGCGTGATTTCTTTGACTGGAGTATTTTCAATTTCAATGACAGGTTCAAGTTCTTTAATGATCATTGCTTCACTCTTTAAAACCTCGTTTACTTCTGCATTAGCGTCTTTCTGAGTATCTTCTTCAGAGTCCTTGACATTATTTTCATAATCGATTACATTGACATCTGCTTCATCTTTCATGTCAATACTTCTAGTATATTGTCCTTCAAGAAAGTCTATATCATTGTCTTCCAATTCGATAGCATTAATGTTAGCACCAAACGGATGATCTCTGAAATCTTTTCTTTCCAATATAAAAATAGCTGGCTTTGTTTTGATTTTAACAGGGGGAATCAATTTGTAATTCATAGCAATTTGTGAGAATGACTCTATACTATCAAGAACGTTATGGGTTTGACTGAAGGCTTTTATAGTTGGTGAATATTTGCTTTTAGCTTCTACGAGGAGATGGGTATACTCCTGCATTTGATCTGGCGTTAGAGATTCATCTTTGCTGTATTTCCAATTATCGTTGATTTGAGTGAATCGAGTGACACCAGTTTGAGCTGCAAGATTGCTGACATGTACATGCACAAAAGGTTCATTCTTCAACAGTTTATGGAATCTGAAATCATAATGGGTTATATGGGTTTTTATTAAAATGTTATTTATTCCTTAAAAACTAAAAATCCAAATCCATTATTACATTTAAATTCAAAATTATCATTTAAATTAATTTTGAAACAATAATAAAACAAACGAAGATATTACATTAAAAAAATTAAATAATTTTAGGAAGCGACTTGTAGCTATTTTGTTCATAGAAGTACCTAATTTAAAAATCCACGTCATGTTTGGCGGGGTATATGCAACATTGTATGTAGATAACTTCATGTTTTTCTTTTCATCCTCAGTATTTGGCAATAATAATATGTGCATTAGCTGAGAAAAACTGCCCATAAGGCGGGAACGGAATACGTGATATCTAGTTTTGAGTATATTTTAGTATAATGCCTATTTCGTCAGGCTTCTAGAAAAGCTCAGCAGTGGGACACTATGTGATTGTTATTATTTCACACTTAGTCTTCAGATATATTTACAGTAGCGCTCAAATGTATTTTGAAAACTATAAATTTTTATTAATAAATTTCATATTTCTGATAATTTTTTTTAACACTAAATCTACCAGTACTGGTCAAATTGACCGTTTTCAAACTTTTGTAAAATTTACACATTTTTAAACGGTTATCAAACTATGACAATTCTTAAAATATGCTTATAATATTTTCTTCACTCTTTATTACTTCTAGTTATTTTTTCTCTTTTCCAAGAAAAATTTCTTATGTGCCTTACCTACTGCGATTGGTCAATATGACTGGAAGAGAAAACATTTTACAGTTGTCTCAGAGTAAAATATTTTATAATTAGAGTCGGTTTCAATTGAAGAGTAGACAACAATAGTATGGATTAGTCTCAAGAAGGGCACTTCTAAAGTGTTTCTTATGCAATTTACAATTGTTTATTTGAAGGAGATAAAGTACCATAAAAAAGAGAGAAAGCGTTACTGTACATATGTATATAAAATGTATACTGGATCAATCATAAATATCTTAAAAATTACACAGTTTTATCGGGAACCTATCTTCAGGGTAAATAGTAAGTTAGGTTTAAAGTAAGTTTATTTAATCGAGAGTAAATCAATTTCTTACTTTGAAATAGCCATTCCACCTGGATAATTGGTCATGGCAACCATGGATAGTGCCGCGGACATTAGTATGTTGCCAACTACAACTATGATTGTTCCCCAAAACAATAGCTCGTATTTTGGGGCTTTTGTACGCCTTATATATCTAAAATAATTACAAAAATAATAAATATAATTTGGCAATTCACACAACTTAGGGTTGTTTTGTCGCCTAATACGGCAGGCCGACCCGACCCAACCGCAGAGGTTTAGTATTCTTACTCCGCCCCTGCACGGAGATAATTTTAGTAACCCTCGCTTTTGGATTTTTGCGACGCCAAGGGCACTGAAACCTGGATTACTCATGCCGAAATACCACACAAGGTTACTATGGCGGCATATTTAGGGACCATGCCTGGTTGCTATGGATTCAAGTTATTGCCTGGTCAATCAACTAAAATTAGTGATAATTAGGAAATGAAATAATACACTTACGTATATGAGCAAGCAGCAGCCGATGCCATATTGAGCAACGGGAATATATATATGATAAACCTAAGTTCTTTGTGAGGTAAGAACGAATAGAGTATCACATAGACAAAGGCCGGTGCCACAACAGGTATAAGCCGCCTCTCCAAATACAATCCCACTGGAATTAAGACTAAACTTGGCCCCAAACCTCGTGGAAGTGCTGAGTAGAAGTACCATAAGAACGGCGATGTCTGTTATTTAGTTAAGAAATGAGCACAGAATAATCGAATAGGTGAAGTAAAAACAAATCCATTATTTTTGCTTGAAATTTAATAAAATAATGCAAAAATAATGGCTTTAGCACAGTTATTAATTACTATCCATTCTATTTAATCTATCATTGATCCGATTTAGTTTGCACTTTTGTTTGAACTTTTTGCCATTTTGACGGTAATTGCATTTCTCTCTCTAATAAAAGCTCTCGTCTTTATTGGCAAAAAACTGAGACAGACCATTTTCACAATACTATCTTAAGGTCTCCAGCAACATTATTTGCCATAGACAGGAACAGGTGGTAATCACTTGGAGACAGGTCCAGACTATAAGGTGAATGCATAAATACCTCCCAACTAAGCTTCCGGAGCTTCTGGCGAGTCACTGTCAATCTATGTGGCATTGCATTATCCTGATGGACTATAATTCCTCTACTGTTTATATATTAGATATAGTAAAAAGAAATCCATTGCCTTAAACTTTTACTAATCGCTAAGTTGCATAATACATGAAGACTTGTTTATTACAAACAAGTCTTTATATGTTTTTAGTTAATACCTCAGAATCGTTATAAAATATTTTTTTATATAATAGTTCATAATATAAGTTCATCATCGCCAATGAATGTTTGCATTGCATTGCCAACACTTGCTGATGTGTATTAAATATTTATTATCAATCACTTTATTTAAGTTATCATAAAAGGATACACCCCAATCAGAACTTTTATTTAAGATGGTGTTGTACCAAAACACTTCAGCCTCTGGCCACAGGAGACGGCCCCAAAATACAGAGTCTACAATCACAGTCAATGCCACTAAACTTATACCGGCCGGTATTACAATTTTTAACAAGCTGAAATTATATATATAAACATATAAAAGATGTCATAAAATTATATACAAGATTGATTAAAAAGAAGTTACTTAGTAGCCAAGGGGACATGTAGACCAGTCTAAAGGTCTCAGGTTGATTCCCATGGTAGCATATAATATCACAACAATTGTCACATATTAGCAGTGCAAGATAACATCGTGAGGATAATCCGGATACAACTAAAGTCCATGGTCTAGTATGGATTTTAAAGGCGACTGATTTGTACTCCATAAAACAAACTTAAGCCCTTGCAATCAGAAAAAAAGAAACTATGGAGGGTTCTCTCAATATATTTTTCGCTTTAGATGCAAGGAGAACCTTTCATACGTATGGGCCACGGAAGAGGTACTGATGGGAAAAAATACCGTAATTCGTAGATTATTTTATTAAAATTAGTAATAATATAAAAAATAAATAGATGGATAGACATTAAGATGATATGGCGATACAAGTTTGTTGAGTGAATGTTGAGATCATGTAAACATAGGAGAAAACTTTTTTTGGTGTGTCTTTTATTTTTAAAGACAAAAAAACGGAGGAGGTGCTCAAGTCAACGCGTATATACCTAGTCAGGTCATAAATTCTGTCACATGTTTAATGTAAAATAATTGTAACAAGTTTATTAATTATGTAACCATTCATATACCAAAATGAACTTAACAAAACATAGATTCTTATGACATTAAAGTTTATTCAAAATGACCTCCGTGATTTTGAATACAAGCCTTCAATCTGCGCGGCCAGTTGTCTATCGCAGCACGAACGAGGTCCATGTCAATATCGGCGGCTGCCTTAATCAAGGATGTCTTGAGTGACTCCAAATTGGGATGAGGCTTTGAACACGCCTTTTCCTCCAAGTGTTGCCATATCTTGTAATCTAACGGATTCAAATCTGGACTGGAGGAGGGCCAGTCTTCGTGCCGGATGAAGTCGATTTCACGCGCCGCCAGCCAGTCTTGTGTGCTCTTCGCTCTATGAGCTGGCGCCGAATCTTGTTGGAATACCCAGTGCCTGTTATTGAACATGGTATGAGAAACAGGTTCCACAAGGTTCGTCAGGACTGTATTTTGATACACAACAGCATTCGTTTTTACACCTTTCTCACAAAAATGTACCTCTGTTAAGCCCCAATAAGAAACTCCCAACCATACCATGAGCGAGGATGGAAAATGACCTCGTTGGACACGCGGAATACGGTTGCTCGCTTCTTCACTACTGTGTGCGTACACCTTATCATTTTGTTTGTTGTAGCTCTCTTCTACGGTAAACATTTTTTCATCCGAAAAAAGAATTTCCCGATATTTTTTTCCCGCGTACCGCTTCAACAAAGCGCGGCATCTCTTCAGTCTCAGGTCGATTAGACGAGCATTCAAATGATGTCCTGTTTTTCTTCGATATGCCCGAAGCCCTAAGTCTTCATTTAACACCCTTTTCACCGTGGTTCTGCTTAACCCCATCTGAAGGGCCAACAGTTTCTGCTTACGTTTGGGATTTCTTTGAATTCGTGCCTTCACAGCTTTTATCACTGCTGGAGTCCTAACAGACCGAGGGCGACCACTTCTTGACCTGTCATCTACACTAGAGTCTTCATTGTATCGTTTGATGGTACGATAAACGAATATTTTGGTTATATTAAAATTTTTCAGTATGTTAAAAATTTGAATTGGCGCGTAACTGTAACGATGCAACGCAATAACTGCAACACGGTCTTCTTTAAGCGTCCACTCCATATTTAAAAATGAGTAAAATTCTAAAAGTTATACATTTTTATTTTCATGAACAATTCGAAATTCGAATTCAATAAACTTTTTTGTGGCCAGCATTCTAAAAGAAAAGTTTTTACTGTGTGACAATACTTATGACCTGACTAGGTATATTTTTTATGTATGACCATGCATAACTTTTAGCAGAGTAGACCGATTTTAAAAATTCTTTTTTTATTGGAAAGGGTATACTGCGAAGTTGATCTCATATAAATTTGGGAATAAAGGGGAGGGACAAAAATTCCAACCCTAAGGGTACGAAAACAGAAGATCATCTATGACAACTCATAACTTTTGAGAGAATTGATTTATTTAAGTATGTAGTAGTAATTAATAGATAGCCATAAAAAAACTTTTAACAAAAAAATTAAACCACTGAAAAAACAGAAAACCAAAAAATAATAAACCTTTCTTTTATTAACCTTAATAACAAAGTTCTTAAACTAATGTAAGTATACTAAATAATTTTGAGTCGGCGCCAAACAAGCAATTTAATAAATTAAAGCGCGAAGCGCGGCGGCGGCGCATCGGGACACGCCCCTTCGCAGGATAATGGCGAGCGTTTACAAAGTTAATGTCAGTGAGACAGCAACCCGAACGGGCACAGACGTGAGGGCACTGACGCTGACTTAAAATTACTTAGGTTAGGTTAGGAACATTAGTTTAAGAACTTAGTTATTAAGGTTAATAAAAAAAGGTATATTATTTTTTTGTTTTTCAGTTTTTTCTGCGGTTTAATTTTTTTTTATTAAATAGAAACAATGGAAAAGTAGAAAAATTATATATAAGTTATATATTAATCATATGCACCAGGCTGTATTTTATGTGCATATTAAAAATAAAGTTTATTTGCAAACAGACAGTGACCAACTAGTAAAACCGACCGACCCATACCAAAAACAATGTGTTACAAGCCAATGTTCACAATTGTCCAATTTTTTTGCAAAATAACAAGGAAATAATAGCCTTTTTTACACTTACCTAAAAATATCAATTTTCTGGGAGTATAAGTCTATTATGAGAAACAGTCCAAACAACATTGCGAGTTCTGCTCTGAATATTATGATGGCAGCACCAGCTGATATTATAAATTGTTTATGTCTACCTGATAGCCATCCATCATATGCCAATAAAACTAAAAAAAAAATTACATTGAACAGGTAGGTCATACATAATATATTCAAAAATGTGCTACATGTCAGACTGGAAACACATTTCCAGTATGTCATTAAGTTCAGTGATGTTATTTAACACATTATTTTAGGCATCTGATTCACTAGCTTTAATACATTGACAGCCATTTAAAATTTCTAAAAGATTGCATAGAAAACTATTAATTTTCTAGAAAATTCTTAACAATTAGGTATATATGAATTATTTATAAAATGTGGTAATTATTACTTACAACAATATTATCACCATAACTATAACATGTTTTGCCTTGAGGCTATTTTTTTTACAACTGTTTAACTGCAGTGGGACTGAATCATTTAAATGTAGTTACAGAGTATACAGGTTTTTGGGTATCACACAGCTATTATCCTATATTTCTAAAATATATTTCGACAAGCCTATCTATATTGGTGTCAATCTGTAACCCTGCTTTTTTCCTGAAGAAAATATTGATGTAGAAATAGATGTGGGTTAGGTTTATACAGGAATGGTGACTGTATTGCCTTAGCCTCGGAAGGAATCCATCTCTGGGAGAAGTGTGTAGAGTTACAAGACCATGTTGAAAAATAAAATTCAGATAAAATGTCTTGTATCTTTGTTAGGTTGGAAACTTTTTAGACCACCCTTGTAAACTTTATTTATCAAAAAATATTATTATCATTATTAAAATATTATTATGGGCAGCAGCATCTTTCCGTGAGAGCATCACCAACTGCGAATACTGCGATCGCCAACCCGCCTGCCAAGCGTGGCGATTATGGCAAAACCCCCCCCTAAAATGACAGATACACACAGGCCCCGGCCCCTAGTCCCCGGCGGCCCCGTTCGGTGTGGTCACGGTAGCAGCCACATAAGCGACGGGGCAGGGGGTGCGAAGAATCCCCGGGTTCGGATTCGCTACCAAGAACGACGACCTTTGACCCTGGCAACATACAATGTCAAGACACTGCGGACCAACGAGAAGTTGGAGGAACTGGAGGAAGTTTTGAGCAGACTGCGATGGGATGTTGTGGGGTTATCTGAAGTCCGAAGACAGGGAGAGGACTCAATAATCCTAAATTCCGGAAATCTGCTCTACTTCCGGGAGGGCGACCAACTGTCCCAGGGTGGTGTCGGGTTTCTCGTTCACAAGTCTCTTGTGAACAACGTTACTGAGGTGGGGAGTGTTTCGACTAGGGTAGCGTACCTAATACTCAAAATTACCAAACGGTATTCGTTGAAGGTCATTCAGGTTTACGCTCCGACTTCGACACATCCTGACGAAGAGGTGGAAGCCATGTATGAGGACATCTCAACAGCCATCCACACTTCTAAAACCCACTTTAACGTTGTCATGGGAGACTTCAACGCAAAATTGGGGAAACGTAGTGGCGATGAGTTGAGAGTGGGGCAATTTGGGTTCGGAAATCGGAACACCCGAGGCCAGATGCTGGCCGACTTCATGGAGAAGGAGGACCTGTATATGATGAACTCCTTCTTCATGAAGCCAGAACAACGCAAATGGACTTGGATTAGTCCCGATGGTGCCACCAAAAATGAGATTGACTTCATTATGTCGACCAAAAGACAGATATTCAATGATGTCTCTGTGATCAATTCGGTGAAAACTGGGAGTGATCACCGCTTAGTAAGAGGCACATTGAATATCAATCCAAAATTGGAGAGGTCTCGACTGGTGAAGTCTACGCTCCGACCTGCACCCATACAGATCCAAAACCCGGTAAACTTTCAACTTGAATTGCAAAACCGCTTCGAATGCCTCGGTGACTGCGTTGACGTGGACGAGTATAATAACAGGTTCGTGGAAGCTGTTCAAACGGCCGGGTCTAAATTCTTCAAGGCCAGCCGTTCAAAAAGAACCGGAAAAATCTCAGATTCTACTCTCAAATTGATGGATGTGAGACGTCAAATGACCCTTCAGTCCCCGGACGATGCTTCCCAGTATAGGCAGCTAAATAGACAGATCTCCAAGTCCTTGACTCGCGATATCCGCCGCCATAACACAGACTGTGTAAAGGCGGCTATAGAGCGTAACAAGGGCTCTAAAGTATTCGCACGAGAATTGTCTATTGGGCAGAGCCAACTGACGAAGCTGAAGACCGACGACGGCAGGGTCGTTTCGTCTAAACCCGAACCTTTGAGGGAAGTCGAGAAGTTCTACGGACAGCTATACACGACCACACGGGCACCTGTTAACAACAAGGCTAAAGACCCAAGAGCCAAATTAACCCGACACTACACCGTAGATATCCCAGACGTCAGTCTGTACGAGATTAGTGTGGCCCTTAAACAGCTTAAAAACAACAAGGCGCCGGGTGATGATGGAATTACAGCCGAGCTTCTGAGAGCTGGTGGTACTCCTGTGCTTAAAATCCTCCAGAAGCTATTTAATTCCGTCATCCTCGATGGCAAAACGCCGCAGGCCTGGCACGGAAGTATAGTGGTGCTGTTCTTCAAAAAGGGCGACAAAACCCTTTTGAAGAACTTTAGACCGATATCACTTCTGAGCCATGTTTACAAGCTGTTTTCAAGGGTCATCACGAATCGTCTCGCGCGCAGATTTGACGACTTCCAGCCTCCCGAACAAGCCGGATTCCGAAAAGGTTTTAGCACCATAGACCACATACATACGCTGCGGCAGGTTATACAGAAGACGGAGGAGTATAACCAGCCACTATGCTTGGCGTTCGTGGACTATGAGAAAGCCTTTGATTCGATCGAGACCTGGGCGGTGCTTCAGTCTCTCCAGAGGTGCCACATTGATTATCGATACATCAAAGCGTTGAAGTGTTTGTATGAAAACGCCACCATGTCAGTCCATCTCCAGGATCAGAACTCGAAGCCTATCCGACTGCAGCGGGGAGTCAGACAAGGCGATGTCATATCGCCGATGCTGTTCACTGCTGCGTTGGAAGATGTCTTCAAGCTTCTGGACTGGAACGGACTGGGCATCAACATTAACGGTGAGTACATCACTCACCTTAGATTCGCAGATGATATCGTAATCATGGCTGAAACCATGGAAGACTTAAGCCATATGCTTGATGGCCTCAATACAGCTTCCCAAGGAGTAGGTCTCAAAATGAACATGGACAAGACGAAGATCATGTCTAATGTCCATGTCGCACCTACCCCCGTAACAGTTGGGAACTGTACTTTCGAAATTGTTGACGAATACGTCTACTTGGGTCAAACGATCCAGTTAGGCAGGTCCAATTTCGCGAAAGAGGTCACTCGTCGAATCCAACTCGGATGGGCAGCGTTCGGGAAGTTCCGTAAAATCTTTTCGTCCCAAATACCGCAGTGTCTCAAGACGAAGGTTTTTAACCAATGTGTGTTGCCAGTGATGACATACGGAACGCAGACGTGGTCGCTAACTATGGGCCTTATGAGAAAGCTCATGGTCGCTCAGAGAGCAATGGAGAGGGCTATGCTCGGAGTTTCCCTGCGAGATCGAATCAGAAATGAGGAGATTCGCAGGAGAACCAAAGTAACCGACATAGCCCGGATGATTGCAAAACTGAAGTGGCAGTGGGCTGGGCACATAGCTCGAAGGACTGATGGCCGTTGGGGCAGAAAAGTCCTCGAATGGCGACCGCGTACCGGAAGACGCAGTGTTGGTAGGCCCCCCACAAGATGGACCGATGATCTGGTCAAGATCGCCGGGATAGGTTGGATGAGGGCAGCGCAGGACCGATCATCGTGGAGATCTTTGGGGGAGGCCTTTGTCCAGCAGTGGGCGTCTTCCGGCTGAAATGATGATTATTATCATACCAGAATGATTTTTCAGAAGCTTAAAATTGTAGGACAGTAAAGAATATTTGTTGTTTGAATACTGTTGACCCCGGGCATGGAATTGAAAGTTTGGGTTACAATTGGGATTTAATCCTGGGATGTAGATGAGCAAAGAATATTTGTAATATTATTTGAACATGCATATTCCATATGCATGTTCTCTAAAGAAATTTTCCTTACAAAACCCGGTATAATTTTATGGATTGGGGTTATTTATATTCTTATATTAAAATATATTCAAACTTTAGTTGGTCTTACCTAGAGGCATAACCATGATGTTAGGTAATGGACGGCTCATATAGAACATAAAATGGTACTGCGTAACTGTGATGATGGTGAACCACCAGGCATATGTGTCCCCGAATTGTTTCTGCAGGGTATTTCTGAGCCGACTCCATGATGCTATTATCGTAAGTGATAGGGTTAATCTCACTGAAAAAAAGAACACTATTAAAACAAACTTCTTCCTCCAAACGAAACCAGCTATTTGAATGAATACATACCGACGTATTGCGTCCAAAATTTATTAATTCCAAATAAATGTAAAATAGTAACTACCGGTGACGATAAAATAGATATAATAAGCGGTCCAATGAAAGTACGCGGCACAACTCCTGGGAATTCATTATGATCGTACTGGAACGGATGCAAATTTATTAGGCTACGCAAATAATACGCAACTTGTATCCAAAATTAGATCGTTTTGAGTACCTGTGTTAGGTTATGACGATGATAAATTATGTCGTGTATGGCTTGTACATTAAAACTCTCTTCAACTTTTGTGAATGGGCATAATAATATATGTAAACTTGCAATAATATAAAGTAATTGAACCATCTCTTGAACTTAAAAAAAGATTTTTCTCAACCCATATCACTGATCATATCACTCATCTTTGTTGACATTAAAATGACAAAATTGAATTGATAATTTGTAGACATTGACTTATGATTAACGTTAACAAATTCATGAAAGGTTTTTGTGAGAAATATTTCATTTTGAAATATCCAATGATACATTTACTATGTACCTCTTCTGTATTTCTTTCTACATACCTACAAGACCTACATTCAAATATTTATAAATTTAAAAATATGTATTTATTTATTTAAAAAATATGTCACATGTGACATAATTTTTTTCTTATAATTATTTGCCCCCAACGCTTTTGGCATTGATTTTGCCAGTGTCGAGTGTGTTAGAAAGTGACAGATTATAAAATGAAATTTGTAATGAAAGAAAATTTGGTCGCTAAATTCTCACTATAAATTCTGAGAACCTGGGGACTACGCAAAAAGCATATGTTTACGCATATACTAATTATCTTTTATGTAAATATTATTAAGCTTTAAAAGTTTATTTATAAAATATAATAACTATACCTTCATATAAGGCTATGAGAAAATTCACATTGACAGGGCGCGCGAACTCATTACATATAAGTGAAATCAACATGATAATGATGATATTCATTCATCCCCAGTGAAATCAATTTGTTGTTGTTTTAATTTGCCAATCTGGCAGGCAAAGGACTTGGTCCATACAGCCTCCAGTGAAATCAACAATAAAATTTGTTTAAAATTACAGTAGACGTTTTATAAAATCGAATGCGTATATTTTTTCTGAAAAGTTACATAAATATTGAATTAAAATAATTCATTCCATTTGTTAGATTATATTTGATGAAAGATTATTTTATTTAATTTTAGCGTAACTTTTGGGTATTTATTTTAAAACTTAATTTAATTTTTATCTAGACAGATTTGTAACTGTTACCATATAATAACAAAACGTTATTTGACAACTGTCGTCAACAATGGTGGAGCGGATTCTGTGACCAGTGACATTATGAGCCAGTCTTCGTTTGCCACTTCGGAAATATATCAATAAATAATGATCGATATTTCTCATGAAGTTACAGTTGCGATAATATTACTATAATATTTCGCGTAATAATAACGCAAAACATTAATAATGTGTGATGTTTGTTCGGAGTTCTCACAGCTTTTAATAAATTGTAAGTAACATTGTTTCGAAATTTTGTAGTCCATTCCTTTTGGTGTGCTTTGTTATTGGATAAAATCACAATACTTACATGTAATAGCAAAGTTGTGATAAATTTAATATAATTGGGACATAATATTCTTGTGAATTGTTTTATCGTGTTATTTTAGGTGAAGCTAGATTGACTGACGATGTATCCCAGTATCCAACAATTAGCCAATCGGAGTTGGAAACAGTCCTTAACTACGTTCTTTCGTGGCCTCAAAGGTAAAGAACATGATCTTAGTCCATCTTTAATATATTTTTTTATCAATTTTATTCTCATTCAAGTTTTGTTCCTGTTCTTCCCAACAATTACACAGGTTTGAGTATTATTTTACAATATGAATTGAAAAAAATATTTCTACATAGTCCCAATTAGCCTCTCCTAAATTAAGTGATATGGTATTTAATAACATGTATAAAATCCACTTATTCTTGAAATTAAATTAACATTTTCACTTAACCTACCTACACTTTCAATGAGTAAATTTCATTTAATAAAAACTAAACATTGTCATAATTAGTATTCTCTGTTATAGGCAATGTATGTGCTGCTACCGGGATGTCAAGAATTTTGAGAGATTTTATTTAGTAATTCAAAGCATATTGTGTCTATCAGTGTGCCAATTAAAACAACTAAAAGATGAGTTAATAGAAGCAGCTAATGCCCCAGTACCTGAAAATGCTGATAAGGGAAAACAGGAAGAACCTACATCTAAAAATGAAGAGAAAACTAAAGGAACTGAGGAGCATGAACTGCCCCCTGATGAAGTAAAACCTATGAGCCCTGAGCCCCTAGAAAAACCTAATGATGAAAATCCCTCAACTCCTAATGGAGCAGAATTATGGCCAATGCAACAAAAGGAGAAACTCATCCATATTGTATCAAAAATATTCCTTTTAAACTTTCCACTATATATAGCTTGTAAACACTCTGCTCTTAGTCGGATAGATGATCTAACTGCTCAAGAAATGGGAAATTTAAGTTCGTATTGTGAAATTCACGATACAGAGATACCAGCATACTTACTCCGTAATGTTAGTTTGTTCTGTAAATTGGGTGGAATGTGTACCATGACCGCTATCTTTGAACATGCAACACCAGGTACACTTCCACTCTCTTTGGCTCACGCTCTTGTGGCAGCTGTTGGAAATCTCAAACTGTGGCTCAATTTTAGAGCAATGGTCCAACTATTTATGCCGCTGCGAAGTGAGATATTGAAATATATGTGCAGCTTAGAGGATAAGGATCTGAGAGTGCCCGCAGTCAAATCTATGGCAGGTGAGATGAAATTTTGATCAGTTCAAATTATTTTTCTAACAGAAATATTTTATAATATCACACAATGTTATTGGTGTTAATGGGTGGTGGTTTGGTAGGTCATAATGCTGTTTATTATCATAATTAACATGTTCTTGAACACATTTTCAAATGCATGTATATGTGCTTAAAATATGGGAACTATTGCAGATTTCATGTGGGGAGCAACTAAAGAACCGTTAGATGGACCACTACCATTTGATTCAGATGGTCTGGCCCTGGCATTCAAATATTTCAACAGTAGCACACTGACCATGCGTTTGGCTGGTGTGGCACAAATAAATGCACACATTGCAGCCCACAATGAGCTCTGTGCCGCTGAGCCTGCAGCGGATGCAGAGTTGGCTGGACAAAAGCTCGCCACATGGCTGACTGTGCATAATATCATTGAACACTTGTTTGGACCTAATCTGCATGTTGAGGTAAGTTATATATGTTATTCTTATTTCGTTGTGTGAATTTTGATTATTCTTTGAATTAAAAAAAACTTATATATTTATGCAAAACTTGAGTCAATATGTCCTCAAGTATCTTATTGAAAATAAAAGTGACAAATAAAAAATGGAATAGCTGAAAATTTACACACAGTAAATTATTTCATTACAACATTATTACAAGCTTATTATGAATTATTATTTACCAAAATAGTATAATTCTTTGTCTAATAATTAAAAATATTATGAAGTAGTTCAAGTATAAATATTTTCCTTTCTACTTAGATTTATTCTCCATTTATGTTAATAGAAGGTTCAAAGTGATCATAATATTATTGTTGTTAAAATATTGTGTAAGGTTTTTGTGTTCAATAGACACAGTGATCAATGGCTTACCTTGAGATTGTTTGCATAGCTTTCACATGCTAGGAATATTAATGAACTATAATGTTTTCCTTTAAATGTTACACTGTTACAGTATTATTTAACTCAACCTAACCTAGTTATTTTTATATCTTCTTCCTGCCCACATTATTATAAGGGGTTGGGAAACATGTTGTCTCCCTCCATTCTCCTCTGTGAGCTGTCATATCAACAATCAGACCAGTTTTCACCATATTATCTTTTACGATCTATCCATCTTTTCTTTGGTATACTTATATCCATCTACTCTCATTTCTATCATTTTCCTTGTTATATGGCATTATTATTTAATAATTCATAATCTAATAATCCTAACTAATATTATAAATGTGAAAGTGTGTTGTTTGTTCGTTACACTTACTGCACCTAACCTGCTGAACCAAATTTGATGAATTTCATCATAGTCATAGATAGACCTTGGAGAAGAACATAGGTTTTTTTTTTAATTCACATGGCAGAACAACTAGTTTATTTATAAATATGTGTTACATAGATTGGAGACAAAAATATTTTTGGAATAGAAGTCAACCCCTGTTACTGATTGTTGTATGATTGGAGATTAATTAAAAAAATTACTGTGGATGAACTTCGATATAATCTGGATTACACTTGCATAATGACCATAAAAATTTGAGCCTAAGCTTTAGATTGACTCAACCTTATTTTTAGGTAATAAAACAGTCGCACATGATCCTGAAGTTCTTGGCAGTGGAAGGCCGAGTTACTTCAGAACACGTAGAGCTAGTATGGGCAGCAGCTCAGCTGAAGCACTGTGGCCGACAGGTGTATGACTTGCTGCCAGGATTTATCAGAGCATTGGCACCAAAGCCTTGCTCACACTTGTACAGTTTGCTATGCTCTTTACCACCTAAGGAGCATACTGAGCAGGTATGTAATATTAATTCTCATTTCAATACTACATTTTTGATTTAAAGTTTTTCATTAGGTTGTTCTTAAAATAACAGTAAAATAAATTTTATTAATATGGAACAGCAGACAGACTGACAACCCACTTAACAGTAACAAGTTACCATCGCCTATGGATGTGTGCGACGCTAGAGGCACCGCAAAAACGCTGCTGTCCCATAGGGGTACAGGAATTTGAGTCACCAATGCCGGAACACGACACAAGGTTATTATGGCGGCATACTTATAGACCAGGTGTGGTTTCCTTCAAGATGGGTTTGGGGCTCTAACAAATTAAAAAGCTATACATTGATTCTTATATTTCAGAGCTTATACCTAGCTTCGGCCTTGATGCGAGCGATGTGGTCTCGTGGCTCCGGTACACCACCACAAGCTGAAGACCGCACCGCCCAACCCACGTGTAAGCCGCACCACAACTCTTCGTCTGAAGCCAGTGTCTCTATGGAGCAGACTAACTCTGATGATGATCCTGTGAGTTTTGAGTTCTATGAAGTAGTTGTCTTTTCATTTTAGTGTAGATTCTTCAAGTCTTTAAAGTAATTATTAGAAAATATTAATTTGTTTTATGTTTTTATGGTATATTATTTTTGGTTAGCTTTTTTGGTTATTTTCTACAAAAATTCAAGAATCCTTATTATTAAATTTTTTTATTGCGAGAGTTCAGCAGACAGGCAAACGGCCCACCCTGGCAGGTGGTCACCGTCGCCTATGGACGTCTGCAACACCAGAGGCATTACCAACGCGCTGCCGGCCTCGAAGAAATTTTATAACGTCTTTTTTGAAGAACCCCATATACTACCGCCGGAAAACCTCAGCCGGAAGCTCATTCCAAATCCTGAGAGTATGCAACATGAACGTTCTTGAGAACCATTTCATACAAGAAATGGAGATGAATCGCCGATGGCGGGCAGTGCGGTGGTAGAAAGACGACGAGGGCACCATTCTAAATAGCTCCTCAGAACCCTCCTCGTTGTACAGACGGTAGAATACGCAAAGTCTCTCTGAAGTCCAAGCGTGTCTAGACCGTCGTGTGAGTATGGGATCGTCGACAATACAAAAAGCGCGCCGTTGGATCGAATCTAGGGGATTGAGCTGATAGGCGGGTGCTCCAACCCATAAATGTGAGCAGTACTCCATATGCGGTCTGACCTGTGCTTTGTATAGCACAAGCCGTTGCTTTGGACTGAAGTACTGCTTGGACTGGTTTAGCACACCTAGCTTTTTGGAGGCAAGCTTAGCTTTACCCTCCAATTGTCCCCTAAACGGCACATCATTCGTGATGTCGACACCAAGGATCCCAATACTACTTGCGATGGAAAGAGAGATTCCTTGGTACTGTGGCACAAGTGCGAACGGGGTTTTCTTGGCAGAGAATACACAGACTTGCATCTTCGAGGGGTTGAACTGGACAAGGTTTTGTTGTCCCCATTCAGAGACTCTCTCTAGAGAGTTCTCTACTTCAGACACAAGACTGACCCGACTTTCTTCCGAAATCTCGGTTCAATCAAAACTTGCGCTTCATGCCAATGGTTGTGGTCTCAACACTTCCCAGGTAGAGAGGCAGTTAAACCATCTAGAGACATATATCATCTAATATATATCGATAATAATTATTATATATCTATAGATCGCAGCTTTTGTGGGTGGCAAATAATAAAAATAAATTCAATTGCACCAAAAAAATTACAAGTCTACAACTCAAATATAAAATTACCTATATAAAAGACTTAAAATTATCGATTGCACATTCTATCAGCATTTGTTGTTTCCACGCCTTATGGGCCTAATAAAAAAATAGACACTAACTTTAAAAATATGATATTAATTTTGAATCCTCATATACAAGTGATATATAATAATATTTATATTTAAAGTGTGAAGAACTGAGTACATCTGGTGAAGAAGCTGGCCCGACACCCAGAAAACAAAGCAAGCACCAAAGGGAACTTACTGGTAAGCAATATCTTCTTTTTGTTTCTTATTATTGTTTAAGCTTTGAGTTAACCAAAGGATGGTATCTCTCAGGTGGAGTCTGCTTCTTAACTTACGAGTATTTCAACCCACCGCTCCTTCTCTCTATTGTTTCTCTTTTAAAACTGACAGTGCGATAGCAATAATCCTAGTATTGGAAACCTTCATACTTCATGCCAACCTCTAAGTGAACCAACCCTCTGTTTTTTTTTAAAATAATGAAACAATTTTTTTACTACAACCATATATCAAAATGAAACTTATTCCTTTAGTCTTCCTTCCTCTAAATGCCTCCATTAATTTGATATATCGTGACATAGGTTAATGTTTTTGTATGGTATTATACAATTTTTTTTTCAGTTTTTATGATTGTATTTGTTTACTATTTTTGTTTATTTCAAGTTTAAATGAAAAGAAAATAATGGACTCGAACCAGTAATTCTCTATATAATTGACGAATAATTGTCAAGCACCTTAGTTCCCAAAATGATCCAGTTGGACCCCCAGGGGTCCACGGAAGTCTCGACGGGGGTCTACTTTGGCGTGATAAAAATGTGGGGGTTCACAATTCGTAACCAGGGGTCCACAAAAATTTATTTGCTTTTGATAGTGAAGAACTAAAATGTTGACTTTACCTATCAATGTAGGCAGATAATATTTTAACAAGGTCAGCGACTGTTACTTGTAAAAACTTGCATCTTCCATATTCAGTACAACAATAAAACTGAAACCAAATATTAATTACATTCCTCCTAATGGGAGGAGTTATGACTATTTTGTAATTGTCATTGTAGAAGTTACGTTATTAATGTTTAATTTTAATTATATTACGATTGTTGCCATATTATAATGTAATATGATAGCAATAATAATTAATAGTGTAATAATTACATATTTGAATAAAGACAACACAAAAAAATATACTATTCTTATTTTTATAGGGAGTTTTAATTTAAATGAAAATGTAAGTGAGAATTGATTGGTTCCTTGTGCTGTGAGTAGATGTCAAAAAAGTAAAGTTTGATGGTATCACTTTTTTGATTGGCCAACTTTACTTTTTTGACATCCACTCACAGCACAATCTAATTCATTAACCAGTTCTCACTTTTTTTCGACATCCATTAATTCGTGGTTGGCAACGCAGGTTCGTGGAAGCTGTTCAAACGGCCGGGTCTAAGTTCTTCAAAGCCAGCCGTTCAAAAAGAACTGGAAAAATCTCAGATTCTACTCTCAAATTGATGGATGTGAGACGTCAATGACCCTTCAGTCCCCGGACGATGCTTCCCAGTATAGGCAGCTAAATAGACAGATCTCCAAGTCTTTGACTCGCGATATCCGCCACCATAACACAAACTGTGTAAAGGCGGCTATAGAGCGTAACAAGGGCTCTAAAGTATTCGCACGAGACTTGTCTATTGGGCAGAGCCAACTGACGAAGCTGAAGACCGGTGACGGCAGGGTCGTTACGTCTAAACCCGAACTTTTGAGGGAAGTCGAGAAGTCCTATGGATAGCTATACACGACCACACGGGCACCTGTTATCAACAAGGCTAAAGACCCAAGAGCCAAATTAACCCGATACTATACCGAAGATATCCCAGACATTAATCTGTACGAGATTAGTATGGCCTTCAAACAGCTTAAAAACAACAAGGCGCTGGGTGATGATGGAATTACAGCCGAGCTTCTGAAAGCTGGTGGTACTCCTGTGCTTAAAATCCTCCAGAAGCTATTCAATTCCGTCATCCTCGAGGGCAAAACGCCGCAAGTATGGCACGAAAGTATAGTGGTGCTGTTCTTCAAAAAGGGCGACAAAACCCTTTTCAATAAGTTTAGACCGATATCACTTCTGAGCCATGTTTACAAGCTATTTTCAAGGGTCATCACGAATCGTCTCGCGCGCAGGTTTGATGACTTCCAGCCTCCCGAACAAGCCGGATTCCGAAAAGGCTTTAGCACCATAGATCACATACATACGCTGCGGCAGGTTATATAGAAGACAGAGGAGTATAACCAGCCACTATGCTTGGCGTTCGTGGACTATGAGAAAGCCTTTGATTCGATCCGATTCCGATTTTTATCCGTGCAGGGGCGGAGAAAGAATACTAACCTCTGCGGCCGGGGTCGGCCTGTCGTAAAAGCCGACAAAACAACCCACCTAGCTACGTGGTAGGGCCTCAAGCCCGTCTGGATGGCGACCACCTTCGGTCTTAAGTATGCCGCCATAATAACCTTGTGTTGTATTCCGGCATTATTGACCCAAGTTCCTGTACCCTTATGGGACAGCAGCGTGTTCGCAATGCCACTGGCGTTGCAAACACCCATAGGCGACGGTAACTGCTAAATTCTAAGTGGGCCGTCAGCCTGTCTGCTGTTCTACAGCAATAAAAAGAAATCGAGACCTGGGCGGTGCTTCAGTCTCTCCAGAGGTGCCAAGTTGATTATCGATATATCAAAGCGTTGAAGTGTTTGTATGAAAACGCCACCATGTCAGTCCGTCTCCAGGATCAGACCTCGAGGCTTATCCGACTGCAGCGGGGAGTCAGACAAGGCGATGTCATATCGCCGAAGCTGTTCACTGCTGCGTTGGAAGATGTCGTCAAGCTCCTGAACTGGAATGAACTGAGCATCAACATCAACGGCGAGTGCATCACTCACCTTCGATTCGCAGTTGATATCGTAATCATGGCTGAGACCATGGAAGACTTAAGGCACATGCTCGATGGCCTCAATACAGCTTCCCAAGGAGTAGGTCTCAAAATGAACATGAACAAAACGAAGATCATGTCTAATGTCCATGTCGCACCTACCCCCGTAACAGTTGGGAACTGTACTCTCGAAATTGTTGACGAGTACGTCTACTTGGGTCAAACGATCCAGTTAGGCAGGTCTAATTTCGCGAAAGAGGTCACTCGTCGAATCCAACTCGGATGGGCAGCGTTCGGGAAGCTCCGTAAAATCTTTTCGTCCCAAATACCGCAGTGTCTCTAGACGATGGTTTTTAACCAATGTGTGTTGCCAGTGATGACTTACGGAACGCAGACGTGGTCGCTAACTATGGGCCTTATGAGAAAGCTCATGGTCGCTCAGAGGGCAATGGCTATGCTTGGAGTTTCCCTGTGAGATCGAATCAGAAATGAGAAGATTCTCAGGAGAACCAAAGTCACCGACATGGCCTGGATGATTGCAAAACTGAAGTGGCAGTGGGCTGGGTACATAGCGCGAAGGACAGATATCCGTTGGGGCAGAAAAGTCCTCGAATGGCGACCGTGTACTGGAAGACGCAATGTTGGTAGGCCCCCCACAAGATGGACCGATGATCTGGTCAAGATCGCCGGAATAGGTTGGAGGAGGGCAGCTCAGGACCGATCGTCGTGGAGATTTGGGGGACGCCTTTGTCCAGCATTGGGCGTCTTCCGGCTGAAATGATGATGATGATGAACGAAAATTTCCATAGTTAGATCCAATCTTCACATTTTTTTGTCAAGTTTTGGGAATATGGTAGAAATGTAGCTGCAGGGGGTCCACCGGAACCAGCTAAATTTTGAAAGTGGTCTATGAAAAAAAAGTCTGAGAACCTCTGGTCTAGCATGACTTAAAGTACTTTGTAAAACTAAATTGTCTATGATTACATACGAAGGAGATTAAATAAAATGAATTTGGTTTTACCGGCCTCTTAGCTGAACAAGAGTGGCTGCGTGAAGGCGAAGAGCTCACCAAAAAGGAATGTGCAACTCTGAAAGCATGTCAAAAGTAAGTCTCGTTTAATTTATTTTAGTTTCTTAAATATAACTATCTATTAACCTAATAAGGTGAGTGTATTTCTCCATGCAACGGGGGATACGAATTCTGACCTCTGCGACCGGGGCCGACTGGTCGTAAAAGCCGACAAAACAACCCTAGCTTGGTGGTAGGACTCCAAGCCCGTCTGGATGGCAACCACCCTTGGTTTGTAAATATGCCGGCATAATAACCGTGTGTTGTGTTTCGACACGAGTATCACCGCGGATTGTACTCGTTCGTAGCTTGTTAGCTGTCCCAGAGCAATAAAAAACAAAATGGACTGTTGTGCATATAATGTGTCTCTTTCTTAGAGATGGAAATTCATATCGCCTTTATCGCTGATTTGGAATCATGCATCCCCGTGGATTACACCATACGCTCCCATGCCTAAGCTAGTGAACTCACGTCGCTGGTATACCCACTATAAATACTAGTGTATTCCTTCGTTTGCCTGGAGCGCTCCTGAAGGAGGCGACGGCGTCCGACCATCGATACAGTGATGGCTGGAAACCAAATATACTGTATCTCTTAACACAACGTCAAGTGGGCTTAGTGAAATTGGCTTTTACAGTAGCGACTGCGCTTTGATTCAAAATCTTAGGAAATCTCTGCACAACAGTTTCATATGTTTAGTTGATTACTATATAAAGTTGACTATGACCGTAAATATTTTGGTGGAGCCTATCACACTATCAATCTGGATGTATGATGTACTACTTAACTTTCTATTTCATGAAAAAGGTTTATTTACATTGAAATGTCGATATTAGACGAACCAAGCGAGTAGGCAGCAGTGGCAGCGGGAGCAGTGGCGCCGACGAGTTGATTTGTCCGCGTAAGAAGAAGCTGCACAAGAAACGCCACAAGGCCACCAAGGCCAGGCATTTCCGTGAGTTCATGGTCTTGTATATTACATAGTTATAAAGCCGTATTTTTTTGTTTTTAGAAAACTGTTCTTTCCAATGTGACAAATTAACATTTAACTAAAATTCGTCACATTCCAATATGACGAATTTTAGTTCTGTGTCTCTGTCCGTGATGCTGTTCGACAGGCCTGACGGAAGACCAGCGCTGGTTTTAATCGACCAGCAATTATGCTGAGTCAGGTCTAATTCAAGGCATACATACTATTTGTTTATTTTATAAGTACATATTATATTATAGTAATATTGTAAAATGTCTTGAATGAAATATTTTTCTTTTTTCTTTCTTTCTAACACTATAATATCACAGGGATTTTTGACTCTAGAACGAATTACTATTCACTATTCAATTCAGTCACTTCTGTACTAATCCAGCTGTCATAATAACTAGCCCCAACAACATGTGTAGGGCTGGGCCTTTTTTTTATCCCAGGGGAACCAAGTGACCAGTAGAAATACTACTCAAGACTCCGGGGGGAAGCCGACGTGGTTATGTCGGCCTCAAAACCCTCCTTCGATTTCCTATACAATCATTATTTTTAGAGTTATTGGTTATAAAGGTTAAAAAGTAGTTTTTTGATTCGATTGACCATAACTCCACGGCAAATCAACATACAGGCTTTTTGATTAAACGTAATTTTAACGAAAAGGAAATTAAATTTCCTAAAAGAGCTTAGTTAGGATTACTCCAGAACCAAATACGATAATAAAATCATGGCCAGAACTGAAAACTGTCTAGTGAGTGAAATGTCTACTTAGAGCTGCAATTTGCTTTCTTTTTTTGTACAATCATTTTCCTCAGAGTTACAGCTTGTTGAAAATCACCTAAAAATTAAGATTCTTTTATTTCCCTTAATTTTTGTGTATAATGTATATATGAATAATGTGCATTGTACAGCTGTATGATGGAATTAATCGGTGTGTTTTACAAAAATTAAATGTTAAACGGTTATATTTTAGCTAGAAAGAAATGTTATAAATATTATTATTATTATTATATTTGTGTAATATAAATATATATTAAATATAAATTCTTAAATAATATAAATATATACAAGGGTGTTATGAAAAGTTTCCGACCTAAGAAAGATACAAAACATTTTTTCAGTTTTAATTTTCAACATATTCTTGTCTCTCAACTCTATACACTTCTCCCAGCAATACTCCCATCTCTGTAACCCGTCTAAATACTACTCGGCGTTTTTCTCTGCAAAATAATTGTTCACGAAGGTGATTGCCTCTTCATTTGACGAAAATCTCTGTCCTCTGAGTGCAATTTTTAGATGAGAGAACAAAAAGAAGTCGCTTGAGGTAAAATAACTCCATGCCAAAAAATCTCCAAAAAACATTCGCCATCACTTTCCCAGCCGAAAAAACAGTTTTTCCTTTTTTTGGAGCCGGTTCCCTCTTTGCAGTCCACTGCTTGGACTGTATTTTTGTTTCGGACGTATAAACTGCGCCAACAGAGCATTGGAAATGTTCATTCAACACGTTTTTGGTCTAACGTGACCAAACGCGGCACCCAACGCGCGGAAAGCTTTTTCATGTCTAAATGTTGATTTAATATGTGACAAACACACTATTTTGACATGTTCGTAACCTCTGCTCTCTCTCTCTCTCTCTCTCTCTCTCTCTCTCTCTCTCTCTCATTTTAATTCGGCGGTCATCTAGCACCATTTGGTGAACTTTGCCGATGTTTTCGTCGGTAGTTGCAGTTTTTGGACATCCAGAACGTTCATCGTCTCCCAAGCTTTTACGGCGGTCACGTTTAAATTGAGTTGCCCAAAATTTCACAGTGGTAATGATAGTGTAGAGTCCCCATACACAGAATCCAACACCTTTGATTTGCGTAGGCGTATTGCCTTTCAAAAACAAACATTTAATGACAGCTCGATACTCGATTATTATGTCAATTTTCATAAAAACACTCACATCAACTCACTCAAACGACTGTTACATATTAATTGCGCGTTCAAAATGACTGAAGCTTTAGTGAGAATAATAATAAATATATTAAATATATAGATTGTTTAAATTTAATACAAACGAAAACAAATTTAACCATTTTTTCTAGTAGCAACGCAGCTTAAAACAGCAGATTTGGCCGAATCTGTGTCAGAAGTAGAAGAGGAGTCGTCAGGGAGTGACACGGCCCATTGTCAACTTTTGTGCGAAAATGTTGACGCTAGGTAAGTGTATATAATAATATATAAATGTCGAAGGCTTGAATGAATGAATGTCCGTTACTTAATCAGGTTGGAATCACTGATCGGATTCAGATGAAATTTAGGACACAGGTATTATATAAACAGAGAAAACTCAGGAATAGCACATACAATACTACGGAAAATTCTGTAGCAATTTTCACGCGAGCGAAGTTACGGACAGAGGTAGTAAATAAAAGCCGATAGATAGTAATAATAAGTAATTAATAAATGTAATTAATAAATCCAGGGATGGAGTAAAAATACTAACCCCTGCCGCCGGGGTCGGCCTGACGTAAAAGGCGACAAAACAACCCTAGCTGCGTGGTAGAGCCCCAAACCCGTCTGGATGGTATACCACCTTCGATGTACAAATATGCTGCCATAATAACCTTGTGTTTAGTTCGGGCATTAGTGACCCAGGTCCCTGTACCCCTATAGGACAGCAGCCTGTTCGCGGTGCCCTCAGCGTTGTAAACATCCATAGATGACGGTAACTGCTTACTATTAAGTGAGCCGTCAGCTTGCCTGTTGTATGTTAGCAATAAAAAAATAAATAATAGGTAAGTAGTTAATAAAATTAGCTTCACGATACAAGGTCCTGGTTGTATCGCTCAAGCTCCGTCGATGCTTTATTGATGTATACAAATATCTGATAATTGTGGTATATATTCGTTCCTTTAACTTAAAAGGCATATATAATCAACTAATTAAACTACCTAAATATTAGCTCAGACTAACCCCGCTCCCAAGAAGTGCGGTTCTTAAGGATTGACTGGTTAACCCCTTTCTCCTTTGTGATAGAGTAATAAACACGTGTAATCGTTTACTCTCACACAAACTGAATCAATGAAACAACAAACAGATTTATCTTCAAAAGGCTGCATATAATTTTGTTTAAGACCTCTGGAAACATTGGTAGCGTACGGGCCTATAACCTAATAAGAATTAAACTTTATTATCGAAAAATTATTTTAATAATAAGCCATCGAAATAAAATTACCAACCATTTAAAGTGATCACACAGGTAGAGGGAGTTTATTACATTTTGTGTTACAAACTTGGGTGGTTGCCTGTCGCAATTATTTTAAGATTAACAATTATTTAACATTACAAAATTATTTTTCAAAGGCGTTTGATGGAACTTCGTCTCTTGGAGAGTTACAAGCGGCGCGGGGGGGACGAAGAGGAGGGAAGTGCCTCTTCGGCCATCTCGCCTCACTCGCATCCCCACTTAGCAGATCTCGATGAGGACGATTCCGCCTGTGAGGAGGAACTGGCACGACTAGCAGCTCAGGTATAGTATATATTCCAAAGTATTATACATTACAGAATTATGCGCTTTGCTTGGAGTGATATAAATTGTGTTTTTGTTCTCTATAGTTTGATCTTAACTAGTTGTCCCTTTTTGTCTGATATAATCAGTTTGCGATCAAATCGTCTTAAATTAAAAATGAAAATAATACTCAACCAATTGAAATTATTTGATAAATATAGGTATCCTTAAATATGAAAAAAATTAAAAATTACGATTGAGCATTTAATATTAAGGAATACAAGACATTGGTTATACCTAGTCAGGTCATAAATTCTGTCACATGTTTAATGTAAAATAATTGTAACAAGTTTATTCATTATGTAACCATTCATATACCAAAATGAACTTAACAAAACATAGATTCTTATGACATTAAAGTTTATTCAAAATGACCTCCGTGATTTTGAATACAAGCCTTCAATCTGCGCGGCCAGTCGTCTATCGCAGCACGAACGAGGTCCATGTCAATATCGGCGGCTGCCTTAATCAAGGATGTCTTGAGTGACTCCAAATTGGGATGAGGCTTTGAGCACGCCTTTTCCTCCAAGTGTTGCCATATCTTGTAATCTAACGGATTCAAATCTGGACTGGAGGAGGGCAAGTCTTCGTGCCGGATGAAGTCGATTTCACGCGCCGCCAGCCAGTCTTGTGTGCTCTTCGCTCTATGAGCTGGCGCCGAATCTTGTTGGAATACCCAGTGCCTGTTATTGAACATGGTATGAGAAACAGGTTCCACAAGGTTCGTCAGGACTGTATTTTGATACACAACAGCATTTGTTTTTACACCTTTCTCACAAAAATGTACCTCTGTTAAGCCCCAATAAGAAACTCCCAACCATACCATGAGCGAGGATGGAAAATGACCTCGTTGGACACGCGGAATACGGTTGCTCGCTTCTTCACTACTGTGTGCGTACACCTTATCATTTTGTTTGTTGTAGCTCTCTTCTACGGTAAACATTTTTTCATCCGAAAAAAGAATTTCCCGATATTTTTTTCCCGCGTACCGCTTCAACAAAGCGCGGCATCTCTTCAGTCTCAGGTCCATTAGACGAGCATTCAAACGATGTCCTGTTTTTCTTCGATATGTCCGAAGCCCTAAGTCTTCATTTAACACCCTTTTCACCGTGGTTCTGCTTAACCCCATCTGAAGGGCCAACAGTTTCTGCTTACGTTTGGGATTTCTTTGAATTCGTGCCTTCACAGCTTTTATCACTGCTGGAGTCCTAACAGACCGAGGGCGACCACTTCTTGACCTGTCATCTACACTAGAGTCTTCATTGTATCGTTTGATGGTACGATAAACGAATCTTTTGGTTATATTCAAATTTTTCAGTATGTTAAAAATTTGAATTGGCGCGTAACCGCAACGATGCAACGCAATAACTGCAACACGGTCTTCTTTAAGCGTCCACTCCATATTTAAAAATGAGTAAAATTCTAAAAGTATACATTTTTATTTTCATGAACAATTCGAAATTCGAATTCAATAAACTTTTTTGTGGCCAGCATTCTAAAAGAAAAGTTTTTACTGTGTGACAATACTTATGACCTGACTAGGTATATTCGATCTATTCAATTCATATAAGTACGTTTTTAACTATAAGTTTACTGTAATTCTGACATATAAGAAATATTTTATCTGTTTACATATTGGAACTTTGTTTTAACGATATTTTTTTAAATTAGGCACAGTGTTTGACTGAGTACCAAGCGGGAGCCGCCTTAACAGGCGCTTCTTTAGCAGGCGGCGCATTGGTGGGAGCGCTGGAGGCGGGGCGAGGACGAGTGACACCCCCAGTCTGTGTGTCCGGCCCCCCGCTCACTTTCAACGTGGACGATGTGTGCAAACCAGGCAACACGCTGCTCTGGGACCTGCTGCAGGACGGCAACATTGTGAGTTTGTATGACAACATTAATAAACATTTTTATCTATGATAATATTCTCATATAATAATATACCGTCATGGTATGATAATTTGAAAGATATTGTTAACGTAATATTCATACTTTCTTTTAGATTGTATAGTACCATAACTTTAATTCGCATTACCCACCTTACAGTCATAAATATACCATGAACAGTGAAATAAACATGTATTTTATTTATCAACATTCGTCTCCGTCCACTAATACAAGCGCTCTAATGCTTATTTTGGGACCAGATAGTGTTGTGAGATTTGTTCCAGTATATTTTTATTCGTGCAGAAGCGGAGAAAGAATACTAATCTCTGCGGCCGGGGTCGGCCTGTCGTAAAACAACCCTGGCTACGTGGTAGGGCCCCAAGCACGTCTGGATGACGACCACCTTTGATCTTAGCATGCCGCCATGATAACTTTGTGTTGTGTTCCGACATTTTTGACCCAAGTTCCTATACCCTTCTGGGATAGCAGCGTGTTCGCGATTCCACTGGCGTTGCAAACATTCATAGGCGACGGTAACTGCTAAATTCTAAGTGGGCCGTCAGCCTGTCTGCTGTCCTGAGTCAATACAGAGTTTGACCCAGATTCTTGTACTTCTAAGCGGATAGCAGTGTGTTCGCAGCGCTTCCAGCATCGCAAGTGTCCATAGGCGACGGTAACTGCTTACTATAAAGTAAGCCATGAATTTGTCTGTGCTAATCCTGAGTAAAAAAAAATTTTTAGGTTCACGGCCTTGCAGATTTTGGCACTCGTGACGTCGCTTAAATCCTACCACAGGATATATCTGTCAATTTGGTAAACATTGTTGAAATCTTTATTTCAAGAGTTAAATTTGACTACTTAAGATGGTCTCATTGTCTCTAAAATAAATCATTTTGTACAGGAACAACTTGGTGAAGGTTTAGCTCTGGAAGCTGAGAAGGCGCTGTGTGCCCTTCTATGCTTCAGCACTGACAAGTTTATACGAATCAAGTTCATCGAAGGCTGTTTAGACAATCTCGCCAATCACAGGTATATATGAAAACATCTCTCGTTTAATTAAAGATTATAAAAAAGTTATAATTCGTTGAAATTCTAGAACCCGCCCTGAGTAATAAATGTTTTAGTATTAGTGGATGAAGAACTATTATTCATAAATCACTTTGTACCCTGTTGAGTGTTGTAATTTTCCAGAACTGCTGAGCATTTAACGTCAGTAGCCCTTTTTGTATTAGATTTGGTTAGGTTCTTATATGACTGCTGTCTGATTCTTCCCAAATACCTTGCATCAGTCTCATCTATTTTTGAGCAGGGAGGTTGTCTGGGGTCTCGAAAGTCTTGGTGGGACACTGGAAGTCTCCTTATATTTGTAACGAACTTGTGTGGTTTTGTTTACTTTAAAAGAGATCGAAATCGAAAAAAAAATTATATTATTGAGGGTATATTGATTTTTTTTCATGTATAGGTCTGTGGCCGTGTCTCTTCGACTCTTGCCGAAATTATTTTCATCATTCCAACAGCTGCGTGGCATGGATATGCATCAGGTACGTACTTTGAAGGTATTACTGGTATTACCTTTTTTGATTGTACTGCGGCCGGGGTCAGCCTGTTGTAAAAGGCGACAAAACAACCCACCCTAGTTACGTGGTAGGGCCTGAAGCCCTTCTGGATGAAAACCACCCTTGGTCTTAAGTATGCCGTGTATACATTGTGTTGTATTCCGGCATTAGTGACCCAGGTTCCTGTACCCCTATGAGACAGCAGCGTGTTTGTGGTGCCCCTAGTGTGTTGTAAATATCCATAGGCGACGGTAACTGCTTACTGTTAAGTGGGCCGGTAGCCTGTTGTTCTTCAACAATATAAAAAAGGCACATAAATATTTATTATTACATTTGAAATTAAAATGTTATGCCATTTTTTCCGGGTAATCTCTGAAACCGCAGGACTTACTTCAACCGTTAGAGATGAGAGTATCCGTAGCGCACCGCAAAACCGCTTCAATGTTTAAGTACTGAAAATTGCTATGTAGCGCCATCGCGCCGCGACTTCAAGCTTACGTACGGTCTACGGCGTGTACATGTTTTGACTTATTCGTATTAATGTAATTAAAGTTTGTCTTTATACACATAAAACTATTTTATTGAACGTTGTTGACATAAAATTATGAGAAATATCAAACCATATTACACCGAGACACATTTGGGACGATTTAGTGAACAGTGAAACGACGGAGGATGAAACATTGGATACAAACAGTGAAGTTAGTGATGATGGGAGCATCATATTATTTATCTGTATCTAGTTCTTTTTGTTTGACAACCTCTGTGGCGTAACAGTTAACGCACTTCGGTACGCTTGCAAAGGTCATGGGTTCGATTCCTGTCTCCCGTCTGGGTGTTTATTTATTGATATGTGAAAAAATAATCCTATTAAAATCGGTTTATAATTGTAAAAGAATTAGTGTTTCATTTGTTAACGTTTTTTATTTTTAAAATATTTAAAATTCCACTAGCACTTTAGGCGCATGAAAAAAAAAACATTGAGCAAACGGTTAACGTTATTGTCATTGGCAGATAGTAGCAGTTTTGTAATAAAACTAAATGTTCGCAAGTTCACTGTACATATTTGTAGGTGGTGATGTGGGCGGAGCGCGAGCGCGGCATGATGCGATTGTTCCTCGAGGACTTGCGCCACTACATGTGCAACGCGCGTCCGACGACCGATCATAACAACTACGCACATATCACCGAATTAACGGTCCGGTTACACTTTTTGACGGCTATATTTTCGCCTGTTGGATCGCCGCAACATTTCAGGTGAGTATTTTGAAATATCCTTCTATTGAATATTATTTATAAGTGTTAAATTATTTGATTCTGTAATCCAAAAGAAGAACTTGGCCAGATCCAGGCCGAAGACCCACGTGTAAACATATCCTTTCAAAGGAACACAGGTTGTTGTGGGTGTATTGCATGGAAGTCCCACACTACCCCGTAACGAGCCCGCAAACAGTGGTTTGTGCATCAAACATTTCTACCTCATCAACAAAAATGAACAAGGGTTAGGGGTTCCTTTTAGGGTTGCAGACTCGTACCAAAAGGAATAACTATATCTGTCCATTCTTATGCGTTAGTAGCAAAAAGAGTAATCGATTGGCCTTGTTTTTAAATATATTCTATTCTTTTGTATTTATGGCCAAGGCGACAAAGCTTTATGGGTTAAGTAATGAGATTGTATTAATTAGGTTAACAGTAGAACAAGTGGAGGAGTTATGGCAGTGCCTGGTGGTGCGCGGTAGTGGCGAGTGCGCGGACTGCCTCTATTCATGGTTACTTTCGCACACCAAGTCTCCTGACCAGCACGCCCTTGGTCTTGACGCACTCAGGTTCCTGTATATCGAGAAGATGCCCACTTTGGACCCAGAGGTCAGTGTTAGTTAAGATGTGTTGTGTTGATATTGTGCAAAATTAATGAAATTGTATACTATTATAGTGTTATTTAATTCCGCACAGACAATAAGCATAATGGGCCTAAGTTTGTACCAACAACTGTGCAACCTTGCACGCATGGCGCTAGGAACGGGCGATTCTCGTGACTGCGCTCACCCACACACACTTGCAATGGATCACTTATGGAAAATTGCACTCAGAGCTAATAGTACTGGTAAGATTTTGAAGATTTCTTAAACTACCATTTGTTTCTATTATCTCATAAATATTTTTCTTGCCAATGTACATTCTATTGAAAAAAAGATGTTGCTTCCCATTTTTGTGGTAGGTAACTTATCAAGCTAAATACAGTATAATAGCCTAATGTAAATTTAAATGTAACGTAACATTTGTCGCTGGTTCGTGCTACAGAGACAACACGCTACATAGCCGAATTATCCGTTTGTCTATGTGTTTGTCTCCCTCGTTAGTTCCATGTGTACTATTTATAATTGGTTACTAGATAACAATAAAATTTATAATATACTGGCACTTACTACTAAAGGCTTCCTTTTAAATACACCCATTCAATTGTATTAATAATAGTATTTTTAAATTGCTGTATTTAATGCGTTATTTGCCGAAAAAAAGTAATTAAAATTACATTTCACTTAATTGCATAAAGATTCTCAGTGCTAATTCAGTGTATACAAGAATTTAAAACAATTTGACATCCTGATCGTTTACAGTTTTCTATTCCGAGCATATATTGACCGACCCCTGTGGTGTGATTTCCATCTCGCGTCTGCGTGTTTATTTAGTACCTGTAACACAAGTGCTATGCCTTACTTTGGAACTAGATGGTGTTGTGTGAAATGCCCCAATATATTTATTTATTTATATCATGTTCACTTTTCTAAATTCAAATAGAGTATTTTAAATAACTATGTATATGAATTAGTTTTTATGCAGTTTTTGGTCTTGTGAGTGGTGGGTTGCTATGAAAATAAATAAAATTTTGTTTGTATAGATGTTTCAATGGGCGCGATTCAATATTTGAATAGCTATTACATGGGCCAACAATTACAGCAAGAGGACGATTTTGTCTCTAAATGCATGTTCCATCTCTCTTCCGCCGCTGAAAGGCTTATATCGAAAGAGCCTGACGGCGACACTGATATGCCTGAGATACCTGATGAGAACAAAAAAGAAACTGAAAATACTACAGATAAACAAAACATTTATGAGCACATGACTGAAGAGGCCGCTCTGCAATGTATACAGAGAGCGCTGTTACTGTTAAAGACACATTTGGATACATTTAAAAGAAGGTAAGTTTACTTTTATTATTCATTCAATAGCATTTACAATTATCCGTACAGGGGCGGAGAAAGAATACTGACCTCTGCGGCCGGTGTCGGCCTCTCATAAAAGGCGACAAAATAACCCATCTTAGCTACATGGTAGGGCCGCAAACCCGTCTGGATGGCAACAACCTTTGGTCTTAAGTATGCCGCCATAATAACTGTATTGTGTTCCGGCATAGTGACCCAAGTTCATGTACCCTTATAGGACAACAGCATGTTCGTGATGCCATTGGCGTTGCAAACACCCATAGGCGACGGTAAGTGCTAAATTATAAGTGACCTATCTGCTGTCCTATAGCAATTAAAAAATAATGGGGGCCGGAGTATTCAAATCTTATTTAAAAGTGAACATTGTTTTGGAAAATGTAAAATATATGCAATGTAGCCAATTAATTCAGTTGTGATGTGACATATTTTAATTACGTCTTATTAAAAAAAAAATTAATGATTTTAAGCGTGTAATAAAATAATTAAGTTTCGATAATGACTTAAATTTTACTTATTTGCATAGATATGCATACCATTTACGGAGGTGGGCGTTAGCTGAATCTGGTGCTTGGGAAGGTGCCGGTGGAGCCGGGACAGTGAGACTGACTCTTCAGCCAGCCGGGGCTGGTCCGAGGGCCACCATCACTCTCCACCAGTCGGATCTGGTTGCGCATTTGAGGGCTCATGTTCATGTTTGGTGGGAGAAACAGGTTTGTATTTATAGATAGTCGTTGCTCAGATGACAGTGAACATTTATAGTACTGCTCACATTTATAAGCACCGCCTATTATCTAAATCCCCTAGACTCTATCCAACGGCGCCCAGTTTGTCTTGTCCACGATCATATACTCATCTATATGGTCCAAATACACTTTGTCTTCAGAGAGACTTTGCGTTTCTTTGCGTATTTTACCGTCTGTACAACGGATAATATTCTAAAGAACTGTTTAGAATAGTGCTTTCGTCATCTTTCTACCGCCGCACTGCCGGCCGTCGGCTGGGCGTTCGTCCACATTTTCTGCAACCTCTTGTGTTCGAAACGATTCTCGACAGACATTGTTCATATCGCGTACATTTCGAACTTGGAATGAGCTTTCGCATTTTCCCATCGCTATACGATATTATTTAAAAAAAAATATATTACATTTCTTCGAGGCCTACAGCGTGCTGGTAATGCCATGGTGTTGCAAACGTTCAAAGGCCACGGTGACCAATAGCAATCAGGTGGGCCGTTGGTCTGATTGTTAAATTCTAGCTATAAAAAAATGTTTCATGCAAAAGATATAGCAGGTTGATGACAGTTGTTTCTTATTATCAGAGAATTTCTCCATAGTCTAATGATTCATTCAGGTTCAATCTTACACTGGTCAAAATTTTATTTAATTATTTTTAATCAGATACAAGGTGAAGAAGGTGTCACCGCGCTTGCAAGTGACGGGCCACTACGAATGATCACGCAGGGCCAAGAATTAACTATCGATTATGATGAAAGGACTCTATACGACATGGGGTTCAAAGATAATCAGGTAATCTGTTATGATAGACGAATTTTTTATAGTATTCCATAGATTATTACCGTGCTGGTGCCGGGACCGTCATGTGGCAAAAAGAGAAACTCCGAGCTCTGGTCTCTAATATGCCGTCATAATAACCTTGTGTTGTGTTCCGGCATCAGTGAACCTGGCGTCGCAAACATTAATTGGCAACAGTAACTGCCTACTATTAAGTGGACCGACAGATGTCTGCTGTTCTTTAGCAAAAACCTAGATCCTGGGACTGGTAACACGGGTGTAGGTTTAAGGGATCTACTTCTTGATGCGCAATCAACACACTTTTACTACTCGTGGTATATTCTCCTTGTCCCAACAAATCTAAACACCACCTCTAATAACAGGCCAGTGAAGCTTTACGCACTTGTCCTAGGAGTAGAAATTATTGCAGTTTTCGACAGGTTTTTAATTGTCTTTCAAAATATTGTAAAGAACTTATGATATGTAGATTTTTTATTTCATTTAAATTATAACAAAAAAATTAATATGAAAGATATAATTTCTTTTAAAAAGTCGAAAGTCACAATATTTTTTATAATAATTTATTTCAGAAATCACATTTCATACATAGAGCCATGAAATACAAAATCATTATATTACTAGACTAAATAATCACATTAAATAAAATTAATATAATAATTACAAGCAGTATTTATAATACTAAAACGTGCTGCATAATTAATTTATAATTTCCATATATTTAATTTCATCTCTCACCTGTTATTGTGACCCTGGCCCAAACTTTTAGCGAAACAATAAAGGCATAATTACACAATAGAAAAAAAAAAAAGACTATTTCATCAGTTAGTGAAGGAGACGCTTAATTTTGATGTATCGTTTACATGTAATAATAAAATCGAAAGAGCCGTAGAACACTTTAATTGTTGCATACAACAAGCAGATTGGAGAGTAACTCCCGAGAGAAACTCCAAAGATGCTTGTCCTGAAGTCTCATTTACAATAAGAGAGCTACTTGCTCAAAAGCGTCAGGCCATAAAAAGGTGGCAGACAACCAGGTTTCCAAAAGACGAAACCCGCTTAAATTATATTACAAGCAAACTAAAGCATGCCTTAGTGGAGCATGAAAACTTCGTATTAAAAACATATTTAAATAACTTAGATGCTACTCAAAGTTACTAACTCTTTGTGGCAAGCCACAAAAAAGTCCTATCCTACAACAGACACTCCTACGTAAGACGTAAAATGGTTTGTGGGCTGCCGATGATGCAAGTAAGGCACTGACATTTGCAGAACATCTGAGTACAGTATTCACACCAATAGTACTGGAATCTCTCAGAATAATTAAATTCACGAACTATTGAGTCAAATCTACCAACTTTATGCTCCAATTAATAATTTCACCTTTATAGAAGTTAAGAAAACAATAGGCAATACAACCATGCATAAATCATCAGGATACGATCTCGTAACTACCCAGTAAAAGAACTACCCAGAGAAGGAATCAGGTATCTCATACAGTTGTTCAACGCCACACTCTAGAGAGGCTTCGTGCCATCCCAGTATAAAGTTGCTGAAATAATTATGATACTAAAACGTGGTAAACGATCGACAGATCCTAAATCTTACCGTCCAATTAGTCTCCTGCCTGTGGTATCTAAAGTGCTGGAGATTCTGTTCCTGAAATGCCTGACACCAATTATCCGGGAATAAAAATTAATACTAGACCACCAATTCAGGTTTAGGCAGAATCACAGCACCGTCGAACAGGTTCATAGGCTTGTGAATAAAATCCATAAAACGTTTGAGCTAAATCAATACTGTTCTACAGTGTTTCTTGACATATCACAGGCTTTCGACAGAGTTTGGCATGAAGGTCTACTGTTCAAAATAAAGAAGACTATGCCAATAAATTACTTCTTATTCATAGAGTCATGCCTAAATGGCAGATATTTCCGGGTCAAGCAAGGTGAATCACATACCAATTTATACAAAATGAAAGCTGGGGTCCCACAGGGCAGTGTTATGGGTCCCACATTGTACCTCATATATACAGCTGATTTACCAGTCTCTAGCGAAGTTGTAACAGGAACATTTGTTGACGATACGGCAGTTTTAACAGCATACAAATGTCCTATAACTACATCACACAAACTTCAAAATAGTCTAAATTATATCTCCAAGTGGTTACAAAAGTGGCGCATTAAAGCAAATGAAAGCAAGTTAACACATGTCACCTTCACTTATAAACAGACAGCATGTCCAGTTGTAACGTTGAATGAAACTCAAATACCGCAAAGTGACAATGTTAAATACTTAGGTATATACTTGGATAGGCGACTGACATGAAGGAAACATATATTAACCAAACGGATGGCTTTAGGTCTACAACTATGAAATTTCTATTGGCTAATGAAACGTAAATCAGAATTCACTGTGGAAAATAAACTTTTAATATATAAATGTAATTTGAAACCAATGTGGACCTATGGACTAGAAATGTGGGGAACTTCCGCAAACTCTAACATCGAAAATACTTCAAAAATTTCAATCAAAAACTCTCCGTATGATAGTGGATGCTCCATGGTTTGTTACTAATAGCAGGCTACACAAGGAACTTGGAATTCTAATAGTCCAAGAGAAAATCCACAACCAAGCAATAAAATATAAGGGGAAACTTACCACAAATCCTAATATACTTATACAAAACCTGGTAGAGGATAACATAACATTCACAAGGCTAAAAAAAGAGGGCACTTCAGGATTTATTAAACCTCATGTCTCTGGATGTATGCCTCCTCCTCCTCCTCGAGTCGTAGTCCTCATGTCTGAGGGTCGTGACCCACACCCTCCAGTCTATCACTTATGGTAGTTTTCCACTGCTTCCTATTCTCAGCACCGTGCAGCGCCTCGTAGACGGATGTGCCTAGTGCGGTGCGAACTTGATCCGACCAACGCGTCGGACTACGGCCACGCGATCGGCTGCCCTCGACTTTACCGGTTACAACTAACTTTTCCAAGTTGTCATTGTCTTTTCGGGCAATGTGGCCGAAGTATTCCAGTATCCGCTTGAGACAGATGGTGGAAAGCCTCGTCCCAGCCTGGATGTATGCCAATCAAGACCTATTTTAAATACCCAAAAGTTGCTGAATGTCTTATTGTGACAGCTTGCAAAAAACGAGGAATCAAAAAAAATATTTAATTAATTTTTTTCTTGTATTAGGTATAGACCAGACTGGTCAATTATTGGGATCAGTTTTAATTTTCCTTGCTCAATTTTAGTTGGTGTTTGTGTCCGTGGGCGTGGCTTGTCGTGGTGCGTGGTCGGAGTGGCCGTCAGCGCAGCCTGCGCCCTTACGGGCACGCCTCCCGACCCTGTTGCTTCTGGATCCCACATATTTTCATCATCTCTTCACCCTCATGCAAGCTCTTGGACAGATGAAGGAGCCCGGACCTAATGGGGTGATTGTTTTATTCTTCTTAATTATATAGCTAATTAATTTTACGCCTTTTATTGACCGTGTAGTGCCTGTCAGAAAATAAATGGCCCTATCCTATCAGTTGCATTGGATGTGAAAGGTTATTAACGGATTACTTCTGCTACTTTATAAACAAATGTAGGGCTTTCGTTCGGAAATGTTTTAAAAAAGTACGCGTGTAGGTAATTTTTTTGAATTTTCACTTGCGTAAGCACAGAACTCAGGTTTTGAAGTCTAAGCTTCGGATGGAACTGGGATGTACAGTTTGTAAGAAGAATTAATATGACTCATTCTTATGAAATTATGTGTATATGAATACTAAACTCTTATATACTTAATGTGTCTCCGTGGTAAATTGGGATTTGAACTAATGGTTGCGAAAAAAGTTCGAAAAACCGAATTATATATATTTTTAATAATAGCTAATACCATGCAAACATCGGGGTGCAACGGCTTCACGAACACCGAGGGGGTCACAAGTTTGATTCCTTGTTACCTTTTCTCGATGATTTCGCGTTTTTCTAACGAGACACTAATTTGTTCACACAACTCGTTGAGATCTGGTGCACCACTATCTTCAGACGTAGCTCCCTCTATACGTCATATATATAAATTCAAATATTAATTACAGAATAAACATTACAAAAAATTTAAAGCTACTGTACTTACACATGGATAACATACCCTTGAAGAAATATTCGGGTAGTCCGTCTATGTATTGTGTTATGTATGTTGTTTATGTATTTATTTATTAAAAAAATGGACAATATATAAATAGTATATCAGTTGTCTAGTACCCATAACACAAGCGCGCAGCTGCTTACTTTGAGACTAAACGGTGTTTTACAAATTGTTGTAGTATATTAAAAATTATTGTTAAATAATTTTCACATTTACTAGGAGCCAGTGGCCCACACAAAAGCGCAACTTCTATCTCGACGTGTATGGGACATTCTCCAAGCGGTGCCATTGAATCCGACCTTTCTAGAAGCTTTCCAGAATCCCGTTGAAAGCAAACTACCAGAGTTATTGGATCCCACAAGTCCACAGAAACTTATGTACTCATTGCACATAATCGATAAACTTAGCTTAACGAATAGTGGTCCGAACGTGAAGGAGGCTTCAATAAGCGTGGATAAGACTGAAGAGGAGAATGTTTGCGTGGAAAATTGGAATGATTTATTCATAAAGAAGGGTGGACTGCGGCTGTTGTACGATATCATGATGTCTGGTGAGTGTAACTATTATTAAAAAGTTGTTTCCGTTTTAAATATTATTAATTAACTTGATATGTAATGGCTAAGCTTTATACCAATAATTGAAATTAATTTATTCTTTAGGCGTTTTGCAAAGGAATGACGACAGCGAATGGAGACAAGACTGCCTCGCATTATTACTGCAGTTGCTATGCCGAATCGGGACTCTGCCATCTTCGGATCCTTCTCAAACACCAAAACTGCATCCAGTACGTTTTTTTTTTCGCATTAACATTAAATTAACTCAAGACAATTTTTATCCAAGTAGTCAACGCGTATATCGCATACGAACTAACTTATTCCGTATTTTATTATGGATTTATATCAATTAATAAACTAAAACAAATGGTAAGGTAATTAAAATAAATTGTTATTAAATTACGATGTTTTTGGTATTATTCATAAACTGCAGACAGGCTGACGGCCCATTGAAAGTAAGCAGTTACTGTCGCCTATGGTTGTTTGCGAAGCTAGAAGCACTGCAATTACGCTACTGTCCTATAGGGGTACATGAACCTGGGTCACTAATGTCGGAATACAGCACAACGTTATTATGGCCGCATACATATAGACCAAGGGTGGTTGTCATACATATGGGCTTGGGGCTCTACCACGTATCATACCACGGTTGTTTTGTCGCTTTTTACGACAGGCCGACATTGGCCGCAGGGCTTGGTATTCTTACTCCGCTTCTGCACGGAGATAAATTGTCTATGATCAATATTATGCGCGTAGTGTACATTAGACGCCGAAGTGAAAATCCATATGTCGGGATGAAACACTGAACTTGGTTCTAAGGTTTCTAGATCTGACCTGGCCCTCTCGTTGTTCTTTGTGAGCTCGCATAACCAATCCATTCATTGCCCATTATGATACCCATGAAATGTAATAGGGTGGTCCCATTTTTTATGCAGTACCAAGACACAATACAACTTTATATATCTATGTTACTGTTTCAGGCTCTTTTATCTCTAATGAGCGTGGAAGAAACTACAGAGAGGCTAATATCGATATTATGTGAAGCAGCAACACTCAAAGAACCAACTACTTACAAGACTGGATTTTGGGGACGAGCACAGGTACTTTATGGGATGGGCTAATCCCATTATATTTTATTCATGTTTTTGTCCCAGTCCCACGTAATGCGTTATCATACTATATTTCTGCACTTGATTTCATGAATATGTCATTTTACATGTAAATAAATTCGTTGGTCCATGTTTCTGACTATATATGTATTATTTAAAATCGAAAATCCTTTCTCCAGTAAGTTTTAAAAGATTGTACATTTTACTTATATATTATGTGAGATGAACTAAAATCAAATGTTTGTAGGTGGTGCAGCACGCGATGCGCATGTGCGTGTGGTGGGCCCGGGGAGGGGGCGACGCCGTATCCTTGGCTTGGTCTTTAAGACGAGCCGCGCCTCGCTTGCTGCTCGATGATGCTGATCCAGCGGTATGAATCTAACTTCAACCTTATTTTAAAAAAATAACAGCCCCTTATTATTATTTAAAATCGTATAGACCCGAATACAACTGACTACGAAGCACTAGTTTGGCTGGCAACCAGCATTTACTGTTAACGTGATGATGATGAATTTATTTCCATAATTTTTCTGTAAGAGTAAATTTTGGACACCATACTAAGAGACAGCTAAGATTATTCATAGAGAAAGGTTAAGTTTCGCTTTACTTTCACCTTCAGTCGCTGATTAAACCAAACTCTTCGTTTAAAGGTTCGTAGGGAAGCTGGCAGCGCGTTATATAGGCTGTGTTCGGGTGGAGAAGTGGCAGTGTTGGCACCGATGTTACAACTCTTGTTGGAGCACTTACCGCGAGCAGCTGATATGAGACCGCATCACCCGCAACCGCCTCATCACCATCATGAGGTGAATATTTTATTCGTTTTCTTATAACAATGAAAACAAAAATACTATTACTATTAGTAATATTTCTCAGTGCAGAGGCGGAGTAAGCACGACCCCTGCGGGCGGTGTCGGCCTGTCGTAAAAGACAATAAAACAATTAGCTAGGTGATAGGGCTTCAAACCCGTCTGGATGACAACCACCCTTGGTCTCTATCTATAAACATATATGTAATAAATAATCTGGGGGCGCTTTATGAGTCCCAACATTATAAAACATTAAAACTAAAGAAGAGAGAAATTAAACAAAGGATTTACCAGCTAGCTAATCTCTAGCCAAGAGATTGTACGTCGCAAAAATACAATACGATCTATGTAATCTAATCTGATCTAATGGCGTTTGCCGTTGTCGGTTATATGGCGGGCGCGCAGCCTTCCATCTTGGCACTTGGTTAAAGACTGCCGTGGCGGGCGATTTCGAGTGAGCTCCGCCAAACAGCAGAGGGTGGCGTTCGCGCCTAACGATATTTTTCCGACCAAATATGATGGCGAGCGGTGTGAACCGATAAGCACCACAAATCTTCACTCCTTTATGTATAAAAATTAGTTCAAAAATAATAAGAAGTTACCGCTTAATGGTAAGCAGATACCGGGGGCACTGCTAACACGCTGACGTTCGCGTAGGGGAACTGGAACCTGGCTCACCTGTGCCGGAACACAACACCATGTCGGCATACTTATAGGCCAAGGGTGGTTGCCATCCAAACAGTCTTTGCTACCATGTAACTAGGGTTGTTATATCAACCTTAACTTCAGGCCGACCCCGACCGCAGGGGTTAGTATTCTGCGCGGAAGAAAAGAAAAGGCCAGTGGCTGCACTGGTTGAATGTCATCACTGTAGGTATTTTTGTTATATTGATTGAATTTTGACATGTTTTATGTTAATTTTATCAGTTTTTTCAGGTAGCTCACCACCACGCCGAGGAGGGCAAGGAGCCCTATGGGCCTGCCTGTCGAGATTACTTCTGGCTTGTATGCAGGTTAATAGACGGACTACCTGATGATTTCTTCAAGGGTATGTTATCCATGTGTACAGTAGCTTTAAATTTTTTGTAATGTTTATTCTCTAATTAATATTTGAATTTTATATATGATGTATAGAGGGAGCTACGTCTGAAGATAGCGGTGCTCCAGATCTCAACGAGTTATGCGAACAAATTAGTGTCTCGCTAGAAAAACGCGAAATTATAGAGAAAAGAACGGAACCGTGCACTCCTGATGACGGTCTTTATGGGCAACTCAGTTTATTGACGCACTTACTGAAACATCCGTTAAGATTCAAAACGTCTGAACAGGGCAAAAGGACTTTGGAAATGGTATGTTTAATATATTTGTTATGATAATTATTATTGATTTTGTCTTTTCTAATATTCATTTAGAATAATGTCTTCGCATGTTGGAATGTGTCTGGGGATCACGAGTTCAATTCCCCGTCCCAAGTCTAGGTGTATATTTATAATATTCATTTAAAAAAGTATTTATCAGTTGTTTAGTACCCGTAAGAGCTCACCTAGCAGGAGCTCTGCTGTGTACTTTAAGAGTAGATGAAGCTATTTGAATTGTCACAGTATATTTTTTGTCTTGGGGTCTCTTTAGTCAGGTAAGAAAAGTAACCCGGAAGGGTATCGAAACTAAAAACTCGTAGATGCACTTCAATAGTACTTACTTGACAATGAACCTCCCAAAGTGAAAGCTCTAAATATAATTGGGATGAAACTGAAATAGGTAGACTGTATAACACCTTATATCTTATTAATTTTTAATATACCTAGTCAGGTCATAAATTCTGTCACATGTTTAATGTAAAATAATTGTAACAAGTTTATTAATTATGTAACCATTCATATACCAAAATGAACTTAACAAAACATAGATTCTTATGACATTAAAGTTTATTCAAAATGACCTCCGTGATTTTGAATACAAGCCTTCAATCTGCGCGGCCAGTTGTCTATCGCAGCACGAACGAGGTCCATGTCAATATCGGCGGCTGCCTTAATCAAGGATGTCTTGAGTGACTCCAAATTGGGATGAGGCTTTGAGCACGCCTTTTCCTCCAAGTGTTGCCATATCTTGTAATCTAACGGATTCAAATCTAGACTGGAGGAGGGCCAGTCTTCGTGCCGGATGAAGTCGATTTCACGCGCCGCCAGACAGTCTTGTGTGCTCTTCGCTCTATGAGCTGGCGCCGAATCTTGTTGGAATACCCAGTGCCTGTTATTGAACATGGTATGAGAAACAGGTTCCACAAGGTTCGTCAGGACTGTATTTTGATACACAACAGCATTCGTTTTTACACCTTTCTCACAAAAATGTACCTCTGTTAAGCCCCAATAAGAAACTCCCAACCATACCATGAGCGAGGAGGGAAAATGACCTCGTTGGACACGCGGAATACGGTTGCTCGCTTCTTCACTACTGTGTGCGTACACCTTATCATTTTGTTTGTTGTAGCTCTCTTCTACGGTAAACATTTTTTCATCCGAAAAAAGAATTTCCCGATATTTTTTTCCCGCGTACCGCTTCAACAAAGCGCGGCATCTCTTCAGTCTCAGGTCCATTAGACGAGCATTCAAACGATGTCCTGTTTTTCTTCGATATGCCCGAAGCCCTAAGTCTTCATTTAACACCCTTTTCACCGTGGTTCTGCTTAACCCCATCTGAAGGGCCAACAGTTTCTGCTTACGTTTGGGATTTCTTTGAATTCGTGCCTTCACAGCTTTTATCACTGCTGGAGTCCTAACAGACCGAGGGCGACCACTTCTTGACCTGTCATCTACACTAGAGTCTTCATTGTATCGTTTGATGGTACGATAAACGAATCTTTTGGTAATATTCAAATTTTTCAGTATGTTAAAAATTTAAATTGGCGCGTAACCGCAACGATGCAACGCAATAACTGCAACACGGTCTTCTTTAAGCGTCCACTCCATATTTAAAAATGAGTAAAATTCTAAAAGTTATACATTTTTATTTTCATGAACAATTCGAAATTCTAATTCAATAAACTTTTTTGTGGCCAGCATTCTAAAAGAAAAGTTTTTACTGTGTGACAATACTTATGACCTGACTAGGTATATATTTTTTTATTGCCGAGGATCATCAAACTGGCTGACGGCCCACTTAATAGTAGGCAGTTACCGTCGTCTATAGATGTTTGCGATGCTAGGGGCATCGCTAACACGCTGCTGGTCACGTAAGAGAATTTGAACCTGGTTCACTAATGCCGGAACACAACACAAGGTTATTATGGCGGCACATTTATAGACCAAGGGCGGTTGCCACCTAGACGAGCTTGGGGCCCTACCACTTAGCTAGGGTTCTTTTGTCGCCTTTTACGACAGGCCGACCCCGGCCGCAAAGGTCAGTATTCTTTCTCCGCCCCTGTACGGATAATAAAAAACTGATATAGGTACTACATAATATATACTTTTTTTTGTAAATAGATACATATTATACATAAACACCCTGACGCTGGACGGGAATCGAACCCCTGACCGCCGCAAGCGTGCCGATGTGCGTTAGCCATTATGCCAGGAGGTCGTCAATATTCTCATATACTACAGATGGTCACCAAAGGGAGGGAGGGGGGTAAAAAATTGTCAAAAATAAGTCACCTAGTTTATGTACGTTCTCTAACCTGAATTGGGCTATTTTAAATTGGTATATTTTTGTTATTTAGGTGTTTGGATTTTTATTTGACGTCCCGAACCCCGACAAGAGGAATCTCCCCAAGTGCAAGTCTCAAAAGTCTCGCGCGGCCGCCTACGACCTGCTCGTCGAGTTGGTGAGGGGTGCTCCCGATAATTATATGGTACTGCATAACAAACTCATGGAACACCATAAACCGGGTGAGTTATACATTTTTTTATTGTCACATTTTTTGAAGGAAAACATTGCACCGAGCATAGGAGCGTTTCTCCATGCAGGGGCGAAGTAAGAATACCGATCCCTGGGCGGCCTGATGTAAAAGGCGACAAAACAACCCTAGCTAGGTGGTAGGGCTCTAATGCATCTGGATGGCAACCACCCTTGGTCTATTAGTAGGCCGCCATAATAACCTTGTGCTGTGTTCCGGCATTAGTGAACCAGGTTCGAATTTTCTTACGTGGACGGCAGCGTGTTAGCGGTGCCCTTGACGTCGCAAGGGTCCATAGGCGATAGGAATTGCTTACTATTAATTATGCCATCAGATTGTTTGTTGCTCCACAGAAATAAAGAAATAAAAATGATTGGTAATATACTTTCTTGTTTATATTTAATTAATTTCAGCGTTTGATTCAAAACTTAATTAAAATTTACGTCAGTCTATACTTTTGTATATTGTACTGTACTAGGATAATTCACACAGCGCCATGTGGTCCCAAACTAAGTTGCATAGCAATTGTGTTATGGGTACTGGACAACTGATATAACTTATATACTTTTCTTTTGTAAATAAATGCATATTCACATGAACACCGAGACTCCAACAAACTAAAGCCGTTACGCTATGGACATCATTAAATCTTCAGACTGGTCTAATCATAAGTAAACTATGTTAGGTCCATCATGCGGATACCCATGGGACTACTGGCCCGCGGAGGAGTCCCGCTCGGAGTGCGGGTATGTGGGCCTCACGAACCTTGGCGCCACTTGCTACATGGCTTCCTGCATGCAGCACCTGTACATGATGCCTCAGGCCAGAGCCGCTTTATTGAGTGCCGATCCAACAACGAGCAGGCACCCGGCGACCTTGCACGAGATGCAGAGGATGTTTGCTTATCTTATGGTATAACTTTAATATACATATATATATAACTCTAATGATATGTGGTTGTCATTGGCGGTTGAAGTTTACTATTCAAAAGGGATTTTTTTTTAAATAAAGATAGGCGTACGTTTGACCGCAATCTCACCTGATGGTAAGCGACGATGCGGTCGACGGTGTAGCACGCTTGCCTATAAGAAACCTGTACACTCTCCTCTTTTCAAAAGGGATAGGAAAAGAATGGATGACTGGAGTTCCATGTTAAAGCAAATAAATATATCTTATCTAGTTAGATAAGATATATTTATTTGCTTTAACATGTTGTGTTTCAAGTTGCACTGGTCTTTATTAGCTATTAACAGTGCGACTTTTATATGGAATGCTCTTTCTCTGATCGATTCTGGCATCTCCAGAATCGATATAGAAATGAGCAAAATAAACAAGAAAAAGTATTCTAGCTTATTATATATTATAACAATAATTTTTTGTGTGAGGTTTTGGTTAAAATTTAACTATTTTTAAATAGGAAAGCGAACGCAAAGCGTACAATCCTCGCAGTTTCTGCAAAGTGTATCAAATGGACCATCAGCCGCTGAACACGGGTGAGCAAAAAGATATGGCGGAGTTCTTTATCGACTTAGTGTCCAAGTTGGAAGAAATGACGCCTGAACTTAAGAAATTAGTCAAAACATTATTCTGTGGAGTGCTTAGTAATAACGTCGTGTCTTTGGTAAGAATGTTTTTATGTTATTTCTATAGAATAAGCCAACTTAAAGTTATTTCACGTACATCAGACAGTAGGCTTACGTCCCACTTAGTAGTTAGCACTTAACATCGCCTATGGGTGTTTGCAAAGCCAGGGGCACCGCTAACACGCTGCCATCTGCATATATTAATACTGGAAAATGGCGGAACACAATACAAGGTTATTATGGCGGCATATTTAAAAACCAGGGGTGGTTGCCATCCAAACAGGACTGGAACCTATCACAATCTAGCAAAGTATAATATATAAGACTTTTCTCTCCCTATTACTGAAACAGAGAAAGGAAAAAACAACTGAAAAATATATGAAAAGAATATCTAATATCTATTAGGTATGAGATATTCTTAATTATATGAACAATAGTGGGAGTTCATTATTTTGAGGGTAAGCTAAATTAATTTTATTTAATTCTCATTGATATTTTAAATTTATTTGGTTTAATGAAGATTAAATTTAATCTGGTAAGGCAGTGTCAACGGCAATCCCTGTCAACATTGAATGTATATTTTCCCTCCATCAGCTTCATTTTCCAGCTTCACCTTCGCCAGCGTATGACCATTATAATTGTTGTGAATTTTTCCATTACCTGCACCTACTCAGCGAAGTGAAAACTTTGCATACGACTGAGATGAACGCCTCTCAGAAAAAAATTCTGTATATTATACTCATAATTTATTAAATAGTTATACTAATCATAAACATATCTCTATTTTGTTTATTATTAACTATCTATTCATTAATTATCTATTAATTACTAGGATTGTTCACACGTGTCGCGAACCCTAGAAGAGTTTTATACGGTACGATGTCAAGTAGCCGACATGAGAAACCTTCATCAAAGTTTGGACGAGGTCACGGTCAAAGACACGCTAGAGGGAGACAACTGTTACACGTGTTCACAGTGCGCTGCAAAAGTACGCGCCGAGAAACGGTATGATGCATTCAAATAACTAGATGATTATTAGTTATGGTACAAGGGTACCTGGTAGCTCAGTGGTATTTTAATAACAGATACCACCAGTGTAATTGAGTGTACTCAAAGACCAATCCAGAGGTCCTTGCTATTCTACGGAGAATTCGAACCCAGCCACTAACTAATGCCACCGTTGGCATGCACCGCTTAGGCAGTTTTTCTCGTGTGATGTCGATGTTTGAGAGAACCAAAATTTAATTTCCTATTTCAATGTATCAATCAATTAATCAATTTGACATATTCTAGGACAATAAAATTAAGAATTTGAAAAACTTAAATTAATATATTCTAGACATGCCACGACATACAGCTTTTGTCATCAAAAATGGATACAGCACCACTAGGACATGTGAAAGGCCACAATTAGTTTGCACTTGTAGTTTACAGACAGCGATAGACATCTTCTACTTTTTTGAGGTTGGAGTGTCACATGACGGTAGCCCTTGTGAAGACCTATTTTTTAGTGCAATGCGTAGATGTCTATGACGAAACTTAGTAGCGTGAAGCAGTTTGCGAGAGTAAAGAGTTCGGACCTGAATCTTAACCCTTTCAACTCTCGCTGCTCATTACGAACCAGTGGTCAGGACGGTTTTAAGCAAAAGACACACCTGGCATAATGTATTAGTCATCTTTAGATTGAGCTGTTGTTGTGTACGCATTAAATATATAAATTTTTATTCTTATGACAAATTCAAATATCCTGTTGCTACTGTAATATTTATCTAACAATATACTTGTCATCGAGAAGTTATGTTTTACATAAGCAAGCAGTTATGCAATATGCACTCGTACATCGATGAAATGGCATTGAACTCGTGTACATCAACAGGGCTTGTTTCAAAAAACTTCCACGCATACTATGTTTCAACACGATGCGGTATACATTCAACATGTTGACCATGCTGAAAGAAAAAGTCAACACGCATTTCTCGTTTCCCATGAGGCTGGACATGTCTGGATATGTAGAGAAACATCTTATGCCGGCGCAATATCAAGGTGAGTTTCATATATTTTTAAACTAACAGCTTAGTTTTGAAATTAATATTTCACAGCTGTTGTTCTTAATTGTTTTCTAAGTCCTGTGGCTGGGGTCGGCCTGTCGTAAAAGGCGACAAAACAACATATGCGGTAGGGCCCAAGCCCGTCGGGATGGCAACCACCCTTTTCTAAAGTATGCCGCCATTTTTTTTATTGCTGTAGGACAGCAGGCAGGCTGACAGTCCACTTAGTGTTTGCAACGCCAATAGCATCGCTATCAAGCTATTGTCCCACTAGGGGACCGGAACCTAGGTCACTAATGCCGGAACACCACACAAAGTTATTATGGCGGCATACTTAATACTAAAGGTGGTCGTCACCCAGACGGGCTTGGGACCCTACCACGTAGCTAGGGTGGATTGTTATGCCGCCTTTTACGACAGGCCGACCTCGGCCGCAGAGGTTAGTATTCTTTCTTCGCTCTGGCATGGGTAGATCATAAACTTGTGTTGTGTTCCGGCATTAGTGACCCAAGTTCCTTTAACCGTATGGGACAGCAGCGTGTGCGAACAAGGTGCCCCCGGCGTCGCAAACATCAGGCGACGCTAACTGCTTATTATTAAGCAGGCCGTCAAAGTGTCTGCTGCTCCTCAGTTAAAAAAAATTTATTCGAATTTGATTAAAATCTGAACGCAGATTATCAGTCTTATTGTTCTTGATATATTGTTATTTTAGAGGAGAAGCAGAAATCAGCGGAAACCAAGAAAGAAGGAGACAGTAGTCCTAACATAGAAATTGATGAAAGCTCAGAATCCGAAGAACATTATGAGTGAGTAATTAAAAAAATTGTTTTACAATTATATTATTTACACGTGCCAATAGAATCTGCGATACCGAAATGGCGAAGAAAAAGTATGAAAGCGGACCCCGGGCACTGAAGCGAAAGTTTGGATTGCAACCGAGATTTAATGATGATGATGTTGATAAATTATATTATAATCTAATTTAGAGGTAGTAATTGAGAAGTTGATATTTAAAAAAAGCTTTTGCTTATGACCGCCTGTCTTTAACATAGTTGTATGAATTAAGGAATTATCACAGTGTGACCCTCCGAAAAATCACTGATTTTCGCGATTTTTTTTAAGGTTAGGATAAGCTAATCGGTTTGGTTTTTTTTTACAAATCAAGGCAGTTACAAATAAAGAATACAAAAGGATTTTTTGTAAGTTCATTTATTTATTGTTCAATGCTGTAAAAAATTATTGAAAAGTTCGGTTGAAAAAAAAAAGGTCCTTCCTGTATTGTGTCCAAAATTGCGGCCTTAATCCTGATCTGAAACAAAAATTTCAAAAACATTATTAATCTGTAGGAAAGCTACTATTGGGCTATGGAGGCTATTTTTTTAAATTAGAAAAAAATGGCGACGGTTCGAACAATACGTATCGAATTGAGACCTTTTTTCGATAGTTTTTCTTAGAAAAAACTTCTACACAAATTTTGAATCCCAATCCTCGAATAGATTTTTTATAAAACTTTACATCACTATCGCACTTTTTGCACTTGAGTATATATTGCATAGCGCCCAAAAACCAAGAAAAATTCTATGAAAACATAGCTGAATATTGGATCGATTTTAACCTCAAACTACGGACTCTTTCTCGCTATTTTCGCCGCCCAAGTACTCGCAAACGTTGTATCGGTCTCAATGGAGTGTCGATTTGTTCCCTTGAATCGTCGTCATATTTTTCAGTGATCATAAATTACTTTTTTTTATTGCTGTGGAACAACAGATAGGCTGACGGCCCACTTAAAGTTACCGTTACCTACACATGTTTGCGCTAATATGCTGCTGCCCCATAGGAACCTGGGTCACTAATGCCGGAACACAACAGAAGGTTATTATGGTGGCATACTTAAGACCAAAGGTGGTCGCTATCCAGACGGGCTTGAGGCCCTACCACGTAGCTGGGGTGGGATGTTTTGTCGCCTTTTACGACTGGCCGACCCCGGCCGCAGAGGTCAGTATTCTTACTCCGCCCCAGCACGAAGAAAACTAGTTCCTTTGCCATATATTTATTTACCTCAAATTACGCATTACAAGTAGGTCATTTTGCAAAAATTGTATCATAAGAAACATATCCCACATCATTTTAGATACGAGCTGATAGGCGTAACGGTGCACACGGGCACTGCAGACGGCGGGCACTACTACTCGTTCATCCGCGACCGCGAGCACGACCACCACGATCGGTGGCTGCTGTTCAACGACGCCGAGGTGAAGACCTTCGACCCGGCGCAACTCGCCGCCGAGTGCTTCGGGGGCGAAATGACTGTACGTATGGTATAACAATACATAATAATAATAAATCTTTATTAAACTTTGTTTACAATAAGAATACATGATTGGTGTTCCCACTTAGTAAGTATATAATTTGCCTTTTAGTAAGTATATAATACCTGTGAGGTTCCGCACTTCACTAGACTTTACATACACGTGTGTGTGTGTGTTTGTGTGGATGCGTGCGTGTATTTTATAGTTGTGAAAATGTCTAATTTATCGGAAAATTAGATATTTATTATACTACATAATTAAATATATGTAATTGCACAATTTATATATTACGCATATCACGGTGATAAGGTTTACTTAACCTGTTAACCTGGGAATAAGATTGTGTATCATTTCACAGAGTTACTCAATTAATAAAAGGACATGGTTTTTAAGTTATTGATTTTATTTATTTCGACTGCAAATTCAAATTTTCATGGCGAAAACCGTGGGTTATGTATGGACATAACCGACATTGCATACTGCAATGGTGCAGTAGTACTTCGTGAATGACGAAATATTTCGTCATACCCGTTTAACAGGTTAAGGACACCCTTTGTTTACCATGTTTATGAAGTGGAAATGTTTGATACACACCGGGTAATTTGGGTCTCCCGTGCGATTCATTCGGGCGCCCCTATATTTGATGAAGGTACGAATTTTCCTGATATACCCACTAAATCTACCGTAACCTTCCTCGATTACCCGCACCCGGACTGTGGGACATGCTTCCGCTTGCACGGACTGTACAGTACCCTACACTGGACCCCAAGCTTCCAAGTGAAAAATTTGGATGTTGATGGAAGTAACATGTACTGTAGTGAACCCATATTAACTATGCAATGTTTTTAGAGCAAAACCTATGATTCAGTGACGGATAAGTTTATGGACTTTTCATTCGAGAAGACAAACAGTGCTTACATGTTGTTCTACGAGTTGAGCCCACCGAAAAGTCAAATAGGGTCGGACAGTGGGCAGCAAGAAGAGGCTCAGGTAAACTTAATCTACTTCATATTTATTTTTTACTAGCCATTGCATTTCCTGGTCGAATAACAGAAAAAGTAAATTGAAAAAATATAAGATGTTATCGTACGCATGTACGCTACACCGCTTGCCTCACTTCTCCGCGGCAAAAAAACACTAGTTTTTTAAAACATTTAATAAGTTTATGTTAAATGAAAATAGCAATATTTTTTTTAGATAAAAGCTAAGTGTCTAAGATATAAAACTTGAAAATTTATTTGAAATCTATCCAGTAGTTCTGCCGTGATGCACGCACAGCTGCAGACCTCTCTATCATTTTATTTATATAGAAGACTAGCTGACCCGGCGAACGTTGTTCTGCCATATAAATAAAATAATACTATAATAAAAAATAGCTTATGTCCTTTTGCAAGATTCACTCTATCTCTGTACCGAAATTCATCAAAATTGGTTCACCGGCTTAGACGTAAAAACGTAACAGACAAACAGATAAACAGAGTTATATATTAATACAAATACTTAATACGTATTTAGTATTTTATATGGCTTACACATAAAAGATAGATATATGCTGTCCCGGGTTTTTTTGTAGGACTATTTAAGTTAAACATTTCCATTATGCATTAAATACTTGTAACTCTAATGATTTTTGCAGCGTACGCCAAAATAGCTAGCAGATTGCAGAATTTTTTCCTACTTAGTTGTCACTTATCGTTATATTTTGGACAATTCACACAACATCTTTATAAATTATAGCCTATGTGTTATTCTGATGTATAAGCTATATTATTGTAAAGTTTCCTTAAAATCTATTCAGTAGTTTTAGCGTCAAAGAGTAACAAACCTACATTCTTAGAAACTTTCGCGTTTATAATATTAGTAGGATGTGTTATTCTTATGTATAAGCTATATTATTGTAAAATTTCATTATAATTCATTCAGTAGTTTTTGCGCGAAAGAGTAATAAACCTACATTCTTACAAACCTTTGCGTTTATAGTATCAGTAGGATTAAAAAAAAAAAAAAAAAAAGACCCTCCAATTTTATTTATTTGTATAGAATGTATAGATAACTAAAATTTGTTTCAATGCACTTTATATTTTCGTGCAGAGTTAAAAGTAAAATATTTGATGTAATTTTATAAAATCTAAAGAATTTTTAAATATATAGCCAAACTAATTGAAAATATGAATGTGATGATGTGATGTCAAAAAATAATAATAATAAATGTCAGAAAAATTATGTTGTCATATTATTAAAGAAATAAGCGTCATTAGTAAAAAATACAAAGAAGAGAAAAGTAGTCAATTGCTTGAGGCTATTGAATCTAATTTTTTTTTAAATTATACTAATTTATCATTTAAATATTACTATTTTATATTTTATTGCTGTAGGACAGCAGACAGGCTGACGGCCCGCTTAGAATTTAGCAGTTACCGTCGCCTATGGATGTTTACAATGCCAGTGGCATCGCGAACACGCTGCTGTCCCATAAGGATACAGGAACTTGGGTCACTAATGCCGGAACACAACACAAGGTTATTATGGCGGCATACTTAAGACCAGAGGTGGTCGCCATCCAGACAGGCTTGGGGCCCTACCGCTAGGGTGGGCTGTTTTGTCGCCTTTTACAGAGCAGTAAGTAAGTGAGTAGTAACATTTACTTATTAATTTTTAAATATACACTTGTTTTAATGATTTTGTTTTGATACTTTATTGTAAATACTAAGGACCATGCATACAACGCTTAAAAAGCACGTTTTCCCTCCAGTCGTCCACAGCAGGCGAATCAAGCCCGTGTTCGTCCCTAGAGCGCAGAAATAGCGACGCGGCTCCATCTATCAAACTGTCCCCGGATTTGCTCAAATGGATATGGGATGACAACATGCAGTTTCTGCACGATAAGAATATATTCCAACACGCGTATTTCACGTAAGTATCTTTATATATTGTTATTGATTCTCTTTTACATAAGAAAAAATTAACAAAGCGCTTAGCTCTAACAGTAGACTGGTCTGGATTTTTTTTATAAAACTAGCATACTTATACTGGCTAAATTAGTTCTATTTAAGACCTATTAAATTCTTGGCGTGTTTTCTAAATATTTATACATAATTGTGTCCTTAAAGAACACATTCGTTCTTTTTAATATTCAAATATTACAAGTTTCCTAAATATAGTTCACAGTAGTTATTCGTATTTTATGATACCTTGAAGCCAGTTTATCTGTGGATTCTTTGAGAAGGAAGTATGTAATTATGTAGATATTAATGATTAATGTTTTATTAGGTTTATGGGACAGATGTGCAGTTCTGTCCCCCAATCGTTGCTAACATTGAGACCGGAGATCACCGAAGTTGCGGCGAGACTTTCTACCTCTTTCTTCATAGAGACATTCATTCATGCGAAAGAGAAGGTATTTATTTTTTTATATTATTTAGAATTTTTGGTCCTTCGAGCTGTATTATGGACAGCGTTATTTATGTTGTTACCTGCCACTTATGTGGGGAACAGAATTTGGGTGTATCCTTGCTGCTGTTTGCGCCGGTCCCTGTCAGGAGGCTTAAATTCAATAAAGACTAATGTAAATAGTACCAAATAGCTACCAGTGAAGGCCGTGTGAATTGCAGAAGAAAAAGTTAAGACCACCAAAGATGCTTTATTACTGTAGGACAGCAGACAGACTGGCGACCCACTTAGAACTTAGCAGTTACCGTCGCCTATGAGTGTTTACAACGCCAGTGACATCGCGAACACGTTTCTGTTTCATATAAGGGTAAAGGGAACTTGGGTCACTACTGCCGGAACACAATACAGTTATTATGGCGGCATACTTAAGACCAAAGGTGATCGCCATCCAGTCGGGCTTGGAGCCCTACCACGTAGCTAGAGTGGGTTGTTTTGTCGTCTTTTGCGACAGGCCGATCCCGGCCGCAGAGGTCAGTATTATTTCTTCGCCCCTGCACGGATAAAAATGTTGGTACAGTCCATTCGCGTTAAGAAAATCCAACCATTCAGGTCACAACAACTTCAAAAATTATGTCATACTGACCAGTTGACAGCAGATCATCGTTCAGAAATGATGACCTGATTGGTCGGGGGGCAGGACTAGGCCGGCAGGCAACGATGACTCACTATTTTCTAAACGCGAATGGACTATAAGTATTATATGTAGGGGTGTGCGAATAGTATTCCAGTGACATTCGATTCGAATTCGATTAATTGATGACCTCCATGGCGCTAGGGGATGTTTATGTATAATATATATTTATATACAAAAGAAAAATATGAAGTATTTCCGTCTGCTAGTACCCATAACACAAACGCTCTGCTGTTTACTTCAGGACTAGATGGCGATGTGTGAATTGTCTCGGTATGTTTATATTTGTTTATTTATATTTATTATAACTTGTATGCATCTTTTCAATGATAAGTTTATATATTTAATTTAGCCAACAATGGTGTCATGGGTTGAGTTAGTGACAAAGCAATTCAACGCGTCGGCTGCGGCCTCGGAGTGGTTTCTGGGTCACATGGCGGACGACACCTGGTGGCCGATGCAAGTGAGTATATTAGCTTGTGTTATCACCCAAACGAGCATAAATGATAAGGAGTTTGGATTAAAAAGTTGGATTGCAGATTCAAATAGGAGATGGGAATTATTTATTAATAAGTTAATATGAGGAAAGACATAAGTATTGAAAACATTGTATTGTCAGCAATGTACTGGGATGGATGTATTTTCAATTTGTTTAATATAATTTAAAAATATATATACCTAGTCAGGTCATAAATTCTGTCACATGTTTAATGTAAAATAATTGTAACAAGTTTATTCATTATGTAACCATTCATATACTAAAATGAACTTAACAAAACATAGATTCTTATGACATTAAAGTTTATTCAAAATGACCTCCGTGATTTTGAATACAAGCCTTCAATCTGCGCGGCCAGTTGTCTATCGCAGCACGAACGAGGTCCATGTCAATATCGGCGGCTGCCTTAATCAAGGATGTCTTGAGTGACTCCAAATTGGGATGAGGCTTTGAGCACGCCTTTTCCTCCAAGTGTTGCCATATCTTGTAATCTAACGGATTCAAATCTGGACTGGAGGAGGGCCAGTCTTCGTGCCGGATGAAGTCGATTTCACGCGCCGCCACCCAGTCTTGTGTGCTCTTCGCTCTATGAGCTGGCGCCGAATCTTGTTGGAATACCCAGTGCCTGTTATTGAACATGGTATGAGAAACAGGTTCCACAAGGTTCGTCAGGACTGTATTTTGATACACAACAGCATTCGTTTTTACACCTTTCTCACAAAAATGTACCTCTGTTAAGCCCCAATAAGAAACTCCCAACCATACCATGAGCGAGGATGGAAAATGACCTCGTTGGACACGCGGAATACGGTTGCTCGCTTCTTCACTACTGTGTGCGTACACCTTATCATTTTGTTTGTTGTAGCTCTCTTCTACGGTAAACATTTTTTCATCCGAAAAAAGAATTTCCCGATATTTTTTTCCCGCGTACCGCTTCAACAAAGCGCGGCATCTCTTCAGTCTCAGGTCCATTAGACGAGCATTCAAACGATGTCCTGTTTTTCTTCGATATGCCCGAAGCCCTAAGTCTTCATTTAACACCCTTTTCACCGTGGTTCTGCTTAACCCCATCTGAAGGGCCAACAGTTTCTGCTTACGTTTGGGATTTCTTTGAATTCGTGCCTTCACAGCTTTTATCACTGCTGGAGTCCTAACAGACCGAGGGCGACCACTTCTTGACCTGTCATCTACACTAGAGTCTTCATTGTATCGTTTGATGGTACGATAAACGAATCTTTTGGTTATATTCAAATTTTTCAGTATGTTAAAAATTTGAATTGGCGCGTAACCGCAACGATGCAACGCAATAACTGCAACACGGTCTTCTTTAAGCGTCCACTCCATATTTAAAAATGAGTAAAATTCTAAAAGTATACATTTTTATTTTCATGAACAATTCGAAATTCGAATTCAATAAACTTTTTTGTGGCCAGCATTCTAAAAGAAAAGTTTTTACTGTGTGACAATACTTATGACCTGACTAGGTATAATCGACATATTACACAATGAAATAAGAAAATCATGGTTAATATACAGCGGAAAATATCTACTGCTGAAACCAAAAACATTCAAATTAGCGAAAATAATAGAAATATTGTTTCCGAGTTCGATCCCCAAAACCTAGGTATTTAGGAGTTTCCACCCGGGCACCTCCTCTAAGGCGTGCGAGTCGGGGGCATCGCACAGTAATGACCAAAATTCGATCCTGCAATCTGTCACAAAGGCTAAGATGACGAACGGGGTTTTTAGTGGGTATACCAGCCACCATTGGCTATTGTCTGCTAGCCAGTTGTGATCGCAGTAGGGAAGTAACACGGTAGACCCCACATACCCGCTTCGGCTATCCTCCCGAAGCTTCGGCGCTTAGAACTTAGAACTTCGAGCATTATCGACTTCGATCCATAACAAGTTTATCATAGAACATGTCAAATAACTAAAAGATTGATTGTTTCTTCTTTTCTTCTCTTCTTCTTCTCTTTTGAAAAAGTATTGAGCAATGTTAATGTATTAATAAATAGTACCGTTTGTTGTAAATACTCCTTTTTACTTTGACCTCTCTTGGTATCACACTCGGAAACCAATCGAAAGGTCACAGTTTCGTATTCTAAAATGGCGTGCGTTGGCAGTTCGCCTAACGTGCATAGTGCACTATAGCATAATTGCCTCGTATCGACGATGAAGGAAAATACCGTGAGGAAACCCACATACCGAGCTCACAGGTATGTGTAACCCTTTAACGCGTTTTGGACAAGTGTGGTGCCCACCTACTGTCCCGACATACTGTCGATTTCCTGTAACTGTGGGGTATTATGGGCTGTTCTTATCTTTTTATTTACTACAATTATTATAGGTAATTCAATTAATAGTAACACATTAAACGCCACGGAGGTCACCGGTGACCTCATCTTGTTTACTTGATTCCGCCATGGGGGATCACCGGTGCCCACACGCGGTTTTGTTTGTTTATTATTAACTAGCTGTTCAACGCCCGCTTCGCTGGTCGAATAACAGAAAAAAGTAAATCGAAAAAATGTGAAGTTTTCCGTACGCATGCGCGCTACACCGTTTGCCCCCACTTCTCCGCGACAAGAAAATACATGTTTCTTAAAACTTTAATAAGTTTATATCAAATGAATAAATATATCGCAATATTTCTTTTTTAGTTAAGAGCCAAATGTTCGGAATAAAATTTAGAACATTTAATTGAAATGTATTCAGTAGCTTTGCCATGATGCGCGCATAACGGCAGACCTGTATCATTTTATTTATATAGATTACAAAACTCCACGGTAGATCTTTATACCCCAGAATAAGATCTAAAAATACCTAAACTTCAAGAGTAAAGATTTTTTTATATTTCTATAGTGGCGTTTAACCCCTAGAATCAAATACTCTAAATAATCATTATTATGTCTTGGTCTCTATTCCTCCAAATGGTTTTATTTACAATTTTACGATAAAATACTCTTAATAAATTTATTAAAATATTTAAACTTAATTTTGAATAAACTAATGCTACTAATGATTTCAATTCTAATATCTTTGTTTCCAGGTACTAATAAAATGTCCGAATCAGATGGTGCGGCAAATGTTTCAAAGGCTTTGTATGCACGTCATACAGAGGCTCAGGTAAATTGTTGTATTTTTTTTTTTTGTAGATATTAAATAATATTAATCAGTCTCTAATCAGGCGAGATAATGACTCCATAGAGCGGCTGGTAGTGCAGGGAAATGTGGAAGGCACACAATACAATAACAATGTGTTTTTTACAACGCATTCTTATTGTATAATCGTTCTGATCAGATTCTGCCATATTAGTAAGATACTTGATATTTTTTAACCCGTGGAATGTTTGTCTGTTACAGATCTAGTCATTGCGCCCTGTACCTGCAGGGCACGGAGGAGGGCGAGGACAATAGCAAATTTGGCGAGGCCGGTTGTGTTACTAGGTTTATAAAGATGTTAATATCGTTGGTGAGTTTTTATTACTCACACGAATATTTAGTAATACCTGTTTTCTTGTCTTTTACTTAGGAATAAGGAATGTCACTGGGCAAATAGGCGTGTAGAGGTAGATCTCTGCACTCTGTACTTATTTGTGAACAATAAAGAGATCATTCATTCGGTGCTGTCGAGTACCGAATGCATAACTTCGGATACATCAATGAAACGTCTATAAGAGGAACTAACAATTGGCAGTAATTCAGCAAAAAGCAACATTCAAACTTCTGAAATATTAAAAACAAATGTACCTAGTCAGGTCATAAGTATTGTCACACAGTAAAAACTTTTCTTTTATAATGCTGGCCACAAAAAAGTTTATTGAATTCGAATTTCGAATTGTTCATGAAAATAAAAATGTATAACTTTTAGAATTTTACTCATTTTTAAATATGGAGTGGACGCTTAAAGAAGACCGTGTTGCAGTTATTGCGTTGCATCGTTGCGGTTACGCGCCAATTCAAATTTTTAACATACTGAAAATTTTTAATATTACCAAAAGATTCGTTTATCGTACCATCAAACGATACAATGAAGACTCTAGTGTAGATGACAGGTCAAGAAGTGGTCGCCCTCGGTCTGTTAGGACTCCAGCAGTGATAAAAGCTGTGAAGGCACGAATTCAAAGAAATCCCAAACGTAAGCAGAAACTGTTGGCCCTTTCAGATGGGGTTAAGCAGAACCACGGTGAAAAGGGTGTTAAATGAAGACTTAGGGCTTCGGGCATATCGAAGAAAAACAGGACATCGTTTGAATGCTCGTCTAATGGACCTGAGACTGAAGAGATGCCGCGCTTTGTTGAAGCGGTACGCGGGAAAAAAATATCGGGAAATTCTTTTTTCGGATGAAAAAATGTTTACCGTAGAAGAGAGCTACAACAAACAAAATGATAAGGTGTACGCACACAGTAGTGAAGAAGCGAGCAACCGTATTCCGCGTGTCCAACGAGGTCATTTTCCATCCTCGCTCATGGTATGGTTGGGAGTTTCTTATTGGGGCTTAACAGAGGTACATTTTTGTGAGAAAGGTGTAAAAACGAATGCTGTTGTGTATCAAAATACAGTCCTGACGAACCTTGTGGAACCTGTTTCTCATACCATGTTCAATAACAGGCACTTGGTATTCCAACAAGAATCGGCGCCAGCTCATAGAGCGAAGAGCACACAAGACTGGCTGGCGGCGCGTGAAATCGACTTCATCCGGCACGAAGACTGGCCCTCCTCCAGTCCAGATTTGAATCCGTTAGATTACAAGATATGGCAACACTTGGAGGAAAAGGCGTGCTCAAAGCCTCATCCCAATTTGGAGTCACTCAAGACATCCTTGATTAAGGCAGCCGCCGATATTGACATGGACCTCGTTCGTGCTGCGATAGACAACTGGCCGCGCAGATTGAAGGCTTGTATTCAAAATCACGGAGGTCATTTTGAATAAACTTTAATGTCATAAGAATCTATGTTTTGTTAAGTTCATTTTGGTATATGAATGGTTACATAATTAATAAACTTGTTACAATTATTTTACATTAAACATGTGACAGAATTTATGACCTGACTAGGTATTTAATATTTGGTGACGATGCGAGAAAAGAAGATAACTGTTAAACAGTTTGTATATGTAAATTTATTTTATTGTAAAATAGGAAGAAGAAGAAATATTGCACAATAAATTGCACTATTACCTGCGGACCCCGGGCACCGAAGCGGAAGTTAGGGTTGTAACTGGGGTTTAACGCTAAAATTATTAAATATTTTTTTATTGCTATGGATGTTTGCAACTTTAGGGGCACCGCGAACACGCTGCTGTCCCATAGGGGTACAGGAAACTGGGTCACTAATGCCGGAACACAACACAAGGTTATTATGGCAGCAGATTTATAGACCAAGGGTGGTTACCATCCATACGGGGCCCTACCACGTAGCTAGGGTTGTTTTGTTGCTTTTTACGATAGACCGATCCCGGCAGCAGGGATTGGTATTCTTACTCCGGCCCTGCACGGAGAAAGGTTATTTATTTCCAATAAAACCAAAAGTTATTTATTGGTGTGTTCTTTCTTTTGTTGTTGTTTATTGCATATGCGCCCATTGCCTATGTATTTCATATCTGTATGCTTTACCAATATGTAATTTTAGATGGAGAACGGAGCGCGATCTCATTTGAGGCACTTGACGGAGTACTTTAGCCTATTGTACGAGTTCAGTAAAATGGGGGAAGAGGAGGGCAAGTTCTTGCTGAAAATTAACGCCATCAGTAGCATGGTCAACTTTTATTTAGGACAAAATTCGGCTGCGGTAAGATTACTGTCATTTAAAATGTCCTAAACTACGGACGCCGAGTAGGAAGAATTTCGTACGTTGACCTGTTATTATCTGTCTCTGTCACTCCCGCGTAAATATAATGAGTCCTCGCTCGCACAGAGCGATGACCGTCCTGCTCGGCGTCAGGACTTTAGATCTTTATTGACGGTGAACAGTAGACAGGTTGACGGCCCACTTAGGAGTAAGCAGTTACCGTCGCATATGGATGTTTGCGATGCCAAAGGCACCGCTAGCACGTTGCCGTCTGCGTATCTCATTCAAGATTATGTTAATAACTGCATATATTTAGATAACAAAAGTAGTTGCAAAGCTGAGTTCTTTAAGTTATAAAAAGGAATTTCTGAGGATTTCTGGATTAGACTATATAAACTCTATTTATTGTATATTACAGCTACTATATAATATTTAGATGCATGGTTTGGTCATGTAATGCGAACGGACGAATGCAGTATAACTAGGAAAATGATAGAAATGACAGTGGATGGATACAGAAGTAGAGGTAGAAAAAATGGATGGTTTGCATAAAAGATGATATGATGGAAAAGGGTGTGAATGTTGCGATGATGGCTAACAGAGGAGAGTGGAAGGAGAGAACAGGCAGGCAGGCGGAAGAAGAATAAAACCATATAGAAATAAAGAAATTAATTTATTTCAGATGAAGTACAGAAACGTATACAATCCATACTAATATTATAAATGCGAAAGTAACTCTGTCTGTCTGTCTGTTCCTCTTTCACGCCTAAACGGCTGAACGGATTTTGATGAAATTTGGTATGGTGATAGATGATAACCTAGAAATGGTCATAATAATCACGCCATCGTTCTTAGGGGGTAGGCAGTAGGCAGATAACTAAATTGAGTTAGTGATTTTTTGTGCTTATCCGGTATCTATGAGAATCGGCCAACATCTATTTTTCATCCCCCTAAATGTTAGGGGTAGTCCACCCCTAAATTTTATTTTTTATTTTTTGACATTTTATTATTTTTATGGCAGAACAACGTTTGCCGGGTCAGCTAGTATTATAAAATTTTGTTTGGTCGAATGAGGTTGACACTCAGCGTTATGTTGCAACGATTTTGTCCGATACAAAGTTGGTTTTTATGACAACTTCTATATGTTTTTCAAATCACTTGAACCCATTTAAAGATACATACATATAATCAAGCCTCTTTCCCATAGGGGTAGGCAGAGACCACTTCTTTCCACTTGCTACGATCCTTACATACTTGTTTCGCTTCGTCCATTTTCATTATTCTCTTCATACATGCCCTTAGGTTTAGGTTACTCTTGACCTGGCCTTTTTTTTAAAGATCAAATATGTATAATTAGTTTGTGGGGAACCTTACCACTATGTTTGTATCACTGCCACCACGATACACAGTTTATTTTTTATTATTTGTATAATTTAGTTTACAGTAACACACTGTTCCACACATCTGATCAGAAAGCTATTGTTTACTATTTGACATTTATATATCACGAGATTAAGTTGCGCTGTCAATGAGTTACGCTTGACTGGCTTCTCTGCGGAGGTAGATCGGTCGGCATGCGAGTGCCGGCCCGATTCGGTGAGCGCTAAAATGATGCGCTCGGGATATTTATTTATGAATATCCCACAAGTTATTATATGAAACTTGTAGATGTATTATTGTAATGGTTCTTTTAGGGGGACTCGCCCACAGAAGAAGCTCACGGCAGTGGAAGCGGAAACGCAGAGACTGCTGGTGATAAATTGAGACCGGGGGCCCTGGACAAGATGGTGGCCTTAGTCGCAGGTCTAGTGGAGAGGTCGCGTGACGCTTCAGGCCATTTGGCGCTACAAGAGCCCGACGCGAGAGCATTGCTGCATGCGAAGGTGGGTTATATATTTTTTTTTAAATTGAATCAATTTCAGAATATGTAAACGTAAAGCCTTTTTATGCTTAGTGTGCTTAGGTTTATCCGTGCAGGGGCGGAGAAAGAATACTAACCTCTGCGGCCGGGGTCGGCCTGTCGTAAAAGGCGACAAAACAAACCACCTAGCTACGTGGTAGGGCCTCAAGTCTGTCTGGATGGCGACCACCTTTGGTTTTAAGTATACCCCCATAATAACTTTGTGTTGTGTTCCGGCATTAGTGACCCAAGTTCCTGTACCGTTATGGGACAGTAGCATGTTCGCGATGCCGCTGGCGTTGCAAACACCGATAGGCAAGAGTAAATACTAAATTCTAAGCGGGCCGTCAGCCTGTCTGCTGTGCTGCAGCATTAAAAAAAGGGCTCGCGTTGTGGTCGTGTGGGACTCCCGTGCAATGCGCCCGTGCTACAGTTGACACGGAGATTCACGTCGCTGTTATACTCACTAAATCCGTATTCTTAGGTATAACACCGCCGTGCGTCGCCCAGCCTATAGAAGGGGACGGTACGGGCACATTGTACGGGGAGTTACACACCACCCCCAAGCGGCGGGGTGTGCCTTAGGCATTTTCAACTCCCAAAAACGAAGTGTGCCAGTAACTAAAAATACAATTATTTGAAATCCCCACTTCGAACTATAATAATTTGAAAATTGCTAACTTACAACGCCGTAGAGCGTGCTTGTAGGCATAGTACTATATACCAAGTTGAAGTTAGTTGATAGAATGTTCAATTCTTCGGCCATATGTGTATTATTGTAGCCGATCACGATAAGACTATAAAGTAAATAGAAGATTCCTTTTCAGGGTTTCCCATTCATATACCAACAGACCCGCGACTGTTTGAATCTACAGCAAACCCGATCGCTAATATTCGCGATGTGCCGGTGGAATGAGCCCCTCGCCCAGAAGATTGTTGGCATGATATTCCAAGCGATCGCCAAGCATTCGGAGGTAAGACTATTTATCAAATATCATTTATTGCCACACACAGACGTTACAATCAATATACAGTATACATATTATACTAACAACAATATACGAGTATATATCATATTTAATACATCACAAAACGTTTCTATGAGCGACAGGGATACCAACTCAGCGTACACTGTGTTTTTAGCACAACATTGATTTTCAGTTGAGCCCTTCCATTTCAACATGACAGTTTTCTTTGGCGCACAAATTGTATTGAAGTCGATTGATCATCAGTGATAACTTATGAGATAAAAATAACTATAATTAATATTATAACACAATAACAAAAAACATTATTTGTATTTGATGACAAACTTATAGCAATAGATTTTGCATATCAACATCTGCAGGAATCACGGGTTCAATCCCCCGAATCTGGGTATTTATAAGTACTTTTAAGTATATAAGTAGCTCATCAGTGGTCTAATACACATCATACAAGCGCTCTGTTGATTCAACGATCCCTAACACCAGTGGTCGGCCACCCGTGGCTCACGAGCCACATGCAGCTCTTTGACTCTTCGGCTACGACTCTTCCGCAAAATGTTTAGAACAGAAATATTACTTATCCATACCAATATTATAAATGTGAAAATAAATCTGCTTGTCTATTACGTTTTCACGCCTAAATAGCTGAACCAATTTTGATGAATTTCGTATAGAGATAGATTCGACCTTGGAGTAGGACATAGGTTATTTTTTTCAATTTGTATGGCAGAACAAGGTTTGCGGAGTCACCTAGTTATCTATAATTATTTCCGTAATAATGTCTCCTACCAAAGCAAGGCTTTTTTTATTATTTTTTTTATTGCTGTAGGTCAGCAGAGAGGCTGATGGTCCGCTTAGAATTTAGCAGTTACCGTCGCCTATTGGTGTTTGCAACGCCAGTGGCATCGCGAACGCGCTGTTGTTCCATAAGGGTACAGGAACTTGGGTCACTAATGCCGGAACACAACACAAGGTTATTATAGCGGCATACTTACTCCAGACGGGCTTGAGGACCTACCTCGTAGCTAGGGTCGGTTGTTTTATCGCATTTTACAACAGGCCGACCCTGGCTGCAGAGGTTAGTATTCTTTCTCCGCCCCTGCTCCATAAGCACATGTTAACAAAAATAGCTTTTTGAATAAATTTGAAATGCGTATTATCTATAATTATCACTGCCCTACACGGAGTCACGAATCCTCCTTTTAAGCATAAAAAGATAATTAAAAAAATGCTATTAGTAATAAACACGAATCTTAAAATAATTATAAATAAAACAATGTCTTCAACAGAGTTCCAGTCCCTTTTTTAAGCTGCTGACCCTCCTAGTGGAGGGAAGTGGCGGTGGAAGCGGAGCGGCAGGCGGACTGCCTTGCTTCACTCAGCTGGTACTGTCGAGGCTCTGGGATGTGGCGGACATGTGCCCCCATGCGGCCCTAGAGTGGCTGGCGTTGCAGGTACGTAAGCTATGTATTTCAAACTGGATGTGTGTGAATTGTGCCACTATATTTATTCTTATTTGAAGGAAGTGTTCATTTTAACAACACATAACCTAAAAAACATTGTTTATGATCATCATTCCGGTTGCAACCCAAACGAACTTCAGTGCGCAAGCGGAAGTTCCGCGCCCCGGCTTATTTCTTCTCAACTTAAGCACGCTTTTTGGCATTTCAGTGTGTCCATTGGCACGCATTTTTTACGACGTCAAGTCAGTACTTTTGTTCTCTCCTCCTACTGGATTCCTAGTAAATAATTTAGGTTAATATATAGGTAATTATTTATCGTACATCACAGTAAAACATTTTTTTTATTGCTGTAGGACAGCAGACGGGCTGACGGCCTGCTTAGAATTTAACAGTTACCGTCGCCTATGGGCGTTTGCAACGCCAGTGGCATTGCCAACACGCTGCTGTCCCATAAGGATACAAGAAGTTGGGTCACTAATGCCGAAACACAACACAAGGTTATTATGGCGGCATACTTAAGACCAAAGGTGGTTGCTATCGTACGTTTTTAGTATAATAAAAAAAATGTAGTCGATCTTTCTGGTAATATGAATTTAATTTTTCTAACATTCCGTGTCGTTCAGCCAACAGCTGATTTAAGACTGAAGTGAAAATTCGGAATACTGCCTGAAAGAAAACAAAAATTACATAATCATTAAAAAAAGTGTGATTAAACACAAGGCACTTAATCTTGTATTTCTACATTCAGCTCTTAAGCAGGTCTTAATCTTTAGGTGCCTCGCAACAAGGCAGCCCACGCGTGGGCCCTGCGAACGGCGGATAAGTGGGTAGAAACCCAACTCTTGGCTGCGAATGCGGCCAGGGTGAGGGCCGCCGCAGCATTGCTACTCGTTGCCCTTGTGCCGTCGCAGCACTTTAGGGCGGGGTACGCCAGGGCGAGGCCGCAGCCCACCGTGCCGCACCATCTGTCCAAGTTGCCAGATATTGCTCATCACACCCTGCATCAGGTAATTATTCTAAATATTTTTTCTTTTTTCTTTAATATTTTAAAAATGTTATTTTTTTGGTTAAAAAGATCTTAAAAGTTTAAGTCAAAAGATTTATTAGTTGTTTATTATTACGTACCAGGTGTAAGTGGAAATCATTTAGAGAAACCTATGTCTATGGCCAAATCTAGTGCCTAATGAAGAAAGGAGAAGAAAAAAAACAAGTTTTATTTAAAGAGTAATTTATTTTTAACTTGTAAACAAAAAAGAGCATTTTTGTCCAGCAATAAAGGCTAATTTTATTTTATTTATTTATTACGTACCAGTCAGTATAGTAGGGTTATGATTTTTCTATTTTACACGTACAGGTGATCTCGGTATGCAGGTTTCCTCACGTTTTCCTTCACCTCTGGTACATGGCAATTATGTTATAATATGCACATTAGAGGAAGAAAAACTGCGTAAGCGGCGCGTACCATCGTGGAATTCAAACCCTTCTAGGACTTCTAGGTTATTCTTAGAGTATGATTCCGCTTGGCTACCACGCACCTTACACATCTACAATTAATTATAAAATTGATATTTCAACAACATTGTTTTATATTGTGTGTGTAGTTTACTTTGGCGATCTTCCATTTCATTTTATTCTTTCTGCCCAGTACAAGCAAAAATATGAAAGATGGATTTGACTAAATTTTGTTCTTGCAGAGGCATGTACCGTCAAATTTGGAAGGGAATCCTTATTTCAAAGTCTCGTCTATCTTTTAAGTTAGTACACTAACTGGTAGATGAAGTTAATTTGGCCCTCTGAAGGTCTTGGTCCATCAAAGGGAAGGGTTATTAATAAGGTGTTTAATATAATAGGTCTTTACCTATGAAATTGCCGTTCTACAGTACTGGCCATTTAAATCAATAATTTTTGTTTGGCTAAGAATTCTAATTTCAAATTAATTTTATTTTAAAACTAGCTGTACCCGCGACTCCGTCCGCGTGGAAAACTTTGGGCAGAATTTTTTGGATATATCTTATGGTTTATTTTGGATTACAAACCCTATAAACCCTAAAATATAAATGAATTATGCAAACAGTCAGTATTATCAAATGCAACCGTTACGGCATGCGCCGTCTAGCCTAAGCTATTTCATATGATTGATGACATAAATCTGTGGTTAACTTAAATTGGAAATTCAACCTACAATGTCCAGCCTAAGCTGAACCCTGGTTCATATGATTGATGATATAAATCTGAGGTCAACTTAAATTGGAATATAAAATTTCCGAAACTTATCATTTTTAACAAAAACTATTTTTATTTTCTAAAACAAAAATAGCCTAAGTTACTCTTTGATACATCAACTATCTGCCAGTGAAAGTCCCGTCAAAATCGGTGCAGCCATTTCAGAGATTAGCCGGAACAAACAGACAGACAAAAATTGTAAAAAATATTGTTTTGGTATATGTACCGTGTATAAGTCCGAATGCACTTAGTAAAAATCGGTTATTTTAATATTATAAACAGACCCTCCAATTTTATTTATTTGTATAGAAAACATGGAATTCTTTTTCCAAAAGTAGTCATTTGTTTATTGATTAGTATTACATTTTCTTCGCATTTCAATCTTTTTCGTCATCATGGATACGTTAAAAATTCGAGTAATTATGGAATATGAGTACCGTCGTGGCAGCAACGCGGCACAAGCGGCACGCAACATCAACGACGTTTACGGAGCTAACACTACAAACCGACGCACCACCTGTTATTGGTTTGCTCGCTTCCGTTCTGGGAATTTCGACCTGAAAAATGAACCTCGCGGTCGTCCGAAGACTTTGGTCGACAATGACGAATTAAAGGCGATTGTGGAAGCTGATGATACACAATCTACGGCTGAATTAGCAGCAGCTTTCGACGTTAGCGTCGAAACAATATTGGTCCATTTGCGTCAAATTGGCAAGGTAAAAAAGTTTGACAAATGGGTGCCCCACGAACTCAATGATCGCCAGCGCGAAGTACGCGTGAGACATGCCTTGCACTGCTCAACAGACACACAAATGAAGGAATTTTGAACCGTATTGTTACCTGCGATGAAAAATGGATTCTGTTTGATAACCGCAAGCGCTCAGCAAGTTGGTTGGATCCTGGTTCAGCACCTAAACAATGCCCTAAACGAAAACTTACGAAAAGTGATGGTCACTGTTTGGTGGTCTAGCGCCGGTGTGATTCATCACAGCTTCTTACCAAACGAGGTGAGCATTACTGCAGATGTGTACTGTGAAGAACTGAACACAATGATGGAGAAGCTGGCACATCTCCAACCAGCATTGGTCAATCGCTTGTCTCTGCTGCTCCTGCACGACAACGCGCGACCTCATACTGCACAGCAGACGATCTCCAAGTTGCAAGAACTGGGGTTGTAAGTTCTCCGTCATTCGCCCTACTCACCAGACCTTGCGCCTACAGACTACTACTTTTTCCAGAATTTGGATAACTTCTTGGCGGGAAAAAAATTCAATACCCGAGAGGCAGTACAAAATGCCTGAAGAATTTGTTGCCTCCCGTCCAGCTGATTTCTTTAAGAAGGGCATCAATAAACTGCCACTGCGTTGGCAAAGATGCATTGATTGCATGAGTGATTACTTCGATTAATACAAATAAAAATACATGATAAAAATTTGTTTAAATTTTTTCATACAAAACGGCAATTTCATAGGTAAAGACCTAATATTAAATGAGATTTATAAGCAAAAATTTAAAATTACATAGTACACAGTACACATTTCAGTACAAGCACGTACGACAAATGACAGATCTACCTGTCAAAATATTGAGTAAAAAACTATATTTTCTTTTTTAAACATTAAGAATGCATTAACTTCCTACACACATTACCCCAAATTTCATCCGTATGCATATAGATATACTAAGAAACTTTTTCAATTCTATGACAGGTGTACAGTATACTGCTGGGGAAACTGAAAGCAGCGCGCAAGTATACGGACATTGCAGTGCACGGCACTATGAAGCTGACCGCCTATTTCGGAGTCATGTCGTACTGCGTTATTAGCAGGGTGGAGAAATTGCTGGTGAGCACACTCATTTAAAAATACATGTTTCTTTTATTACTTACATATTTTATAACTGAGATGGGCAGACAGGAAAGCGGCCCACTCTATAGTAGGTAGTGGTATTGTCGACGCCGTGCCGGCCTCGAAAAAGAACTGGAACCTGGTTTACGAGTGCCGGAACATAACATAAGGCTATTGTGGTGGCATGTTTTAATACCAGAGTTGGCTGATTCAGTCGAGTTTTGAGCTCTACCACCTAGCTGGGGTTGTCTAGTCGTCTTTTACGACAAGCTGTCCCAGCCAAAGGGGTCAGTATTCTTACTCCGCCCCTGCAAGGAGAAAAAGAGTTATAAAGATAAGATAGCATACGATGTAATTCTTCTTTAAACAAGAGTTTTTACGAAGGGTTCCAGAGCTTGATATATTGTTAAATCAATACTTGCTATAGAAAGTATTTGTCATTAGTTAAAGAAAATCTATCTATCTATATCTATAAAAATAAATGTTTGTCTGTATGTCCTTTATAGAATCGTAAACTATGCATTTGATCATGTCATGATCTTCAGCAAAGTGTTGTGCATGAGCCCACAAAGGTTTCTGGTACGACCAATCTTTAACAGATGGCGCCACTATCATTCCGATGAATTTCATTTATTGCCGTGACAGTTGAAAGTAAAAATTTATGTAAACTGTGTAAATTTAAAAATTAAAATCCATGTTTTAATCATCATCATCATCCCAACGTTATATCCCGGTTGCAACCCAAACTTTCGTTTCGGTGCCCGGGGTCCGCTTTCCGACTTTTTCTACTCCACTTCGCACGTCTTCAGCATCACCGGTAGTGAGCCCATTGGCACGCATATCACCCCTTACGACGTCAAGCCAGCACTTTTTGGGTCTACCCCTCCTGCCGGGGCCCGGCGGAGGCGGCATGGCCAGACATTTGTTTCCTACGTAAGCATCCGATTGCCGTAAAACGTGGCCGTACCAGCGGTAAAATCCATGTTTTAATATTATGGATGTATCGAAAATGTTTTGCATCTTTGCATAAAAACTCTTTCCTTTATATTACGAACATATTTATTATAGCCAGCTTGATTCGATAATAAAATATTAGTGAAGATGTACTGTTCCCACGTATCCCAATGATCCCGACAGATATGCCATTCGAATTCAAACGTTTGCAGTTCCCGGTGCGACTCGCTTTCGCAATGACTATCAATAAAGCACAAGGGAAATCGTTGCAAGTGTGTGGATTTAATTTGGAGAATCCATTCTTCTCACATGGGCAGCTCTATGTGGCCTGCTCACGCGTCGGAAACCTTCTGATTTATTCGTTTACGCACCAGATGGAAAAACAAGAAATATTGTGTATCCCACAGCACTTCAATAAATATACAAATTGAAACGAAACGCTGCAATGTCACAATTTTTTCGACATGGACATAATCAATAAAATGACTCGAAATAAATTCAATATTTGTGTAATGTCTTTTCTTCAAATTTTTTTTAGTAAGTGGCGTAGCAACGCGCGCAGGGTCAGCTAGTAATATATAGAAATACCTAATCATTATTACAATCATAGGCCGTGTGGTCTGGCCAGAATGGCTATAAGTTTATCTACACGGGTGCACCTGGTGGGCAAAATGGGGTTGCCATAGGGCTCTCAGAGGCGGTCCAGGACAACATTTTGAAGGTGAAGCGCTTTAGCGACCCACTTGATACACCCACGGATGGCAGTCGCTCCCGAAAAACTAGCCAAATAACAATATGGTTAGAACACGGAAAGGATTTGTCACGGATAGGGCGTAGCGGCAAAACGACGCGCAGGAACTTCGCCCCACTATTGTGACAAGGACTAGGGCTGCCGTGCCGTGGGTGAGCACAGCTAAAGACATTAGCCCCATCCAAAAGGAAACTCCGCTTCGCAACTTGGAAAAGTGGCGCGCTGACTAGATGCGTGAGAGAGTTGGCCGATGTACTCTCCAGGCGGAGAGTGGCCGTGGCGGTCTTGCAGGAGACTCTATGGAAGGCCAGCAGATACCGGTTTATTGGGAATGGCTACAAGCTAATCTACACAGGTGCACCTGGTAGGGAAAATGAGGTCGCCATAGTGCTCTCTCTCGGAGGAGCTCCAGGACAATATTTTGGAGGTGAAGCGCTGTAGCGATCGGCTTATGGTTGTGAGGGTGCTTGTCGGTGGGGTAGTCACCCATTTGATAAGCGCCTACGCGCCACAGACCGGTTGTAGCGACGCCAATAAGATCTACTCAAGATGGAATCTACTCGGAAAAGTGCTTCGTGGGATCCATTGTCACATGGGATCGTTTTGGGTGGTGAACTAAACGGTCATGTAGGTGATAAATGTGGGGAATTTGAGCATATTCATGGTGGATTTGGGTATGGTAGCCGCTACATGGAAGGGGAGAACATCCTCAATACGTATGCGGCTACCGTCCTTGCCATCTTGTAAACACGTATTTCAAAAAGAGACCCGAGCATTTCAGCACCTACAAGAGCGGGAGGAATGCCATCCAAATCGTACTTCCTACTCACTAGGAGACACCACATCAGCAAAGTATCCATCTTCAAGGTCATACCCGGTAAGAGTCACTGCACAACAGCGTCTTCTTGTCATGGACCTCTGCCTGAAGCCCAAAGGCAAACGTGTCGATCGCCTTCAACGCCGAATTAGGTGATGGCTGCTTGATGAAGTCAATTCCCAGGAGTTGTTACGACAACCTGACGGTCGTCGACAAATATAGATAAGAAATTAAACAATTTTAAATTATATACAAGTTTATTACTAATATAAAGTACTGAATGAATTAACAATTTAGAGTTCGGTTTATAATTATATAACCGGGACGTGGGTACAAGCACTAAGAGGTTTATATCGGGCGTTAAATCGTAAGGGTGTAGGGTGACTTAGCTTAGGCCTCGTCCTGCGCGTGGAGGGTCATCAACGTCCTTTCCTTTCACGGGGCCTGACGTGCCCTGCCGTTGGAAGTGGTCTGCAGCTCCAGCCCGTACTGAGGGTGGCTGCCTCGAGACCGCTGCGAAGGATGGCAGCTACGGGTTGTTGTTCCGAAGGACCCGTTCTGGGGCGTCTGCTCTCAGCCCGTACGGTGGACCCTCTCCTCTGAAATGCGTCGAAGATGTTTCTGTAGCGCGAAAGACCCGGCACCCTGACACCCTGGACGACCAGGAGTGGTGTCGGTATCCTTCGCGTTACATTATAAAAACACGAAAGTGGAGTGGTGATAGCTTATGTCCGTCTTTATAATAACAAGCAAAATACGGAATGAAAATTAAATAATAAAAAAAATATAAAAATGAAAATTGTCTAACCAGGAATCAACTAACTACTATTACTCGGACTATCACCATTCCACCACGCCATAAACACAAAGAAAAGTTTAAATATAAATTTGAACAGAGATAGGTAGTTTCAGCATATCAAAAAAAAATAAAAAAAAATAATTCAATGAAATGACCTTCGACATATGAATCGTCGGCTTCCAAAGGAAAATCCGTTTTAATACGGTATTACAAAATAACTTACGTTTACAGATTACTAGATCTAATTAGCGACATTAATTTTTATACATATTTAAGATTTATGACGATACGTCGGTGGCATCAACATTAAAAGCTTATTACAACTACATTAGGTTTACAGTAAAAAAACAGATATAACTAAGAATACATACAAGCCACGACGTTAACCATTTCGCGAGTATAATTACATTTTTTATATATTTTTAAAGAATTTAAAACAATAACGCGGCGAGCACGTTCGCCTAACACAAAATAATAAGGTTATGATTTACATTTACACCCACGTGACTAGTCCCGGTAGCTTCTTGTTGATATTAACTTGCAATATTTAAATATAAAAAGAATAATAATAATTTATTTTGGATTAATCTTTAGGCACAAAACTAGGCAATAGCGACCGGCCCTAATGGACTTAATTTTATGAGCTCACCTGAGGGTTATGCACTAAAACTTTATATTACAACTTTATAATATGTTTACAACACGCGCACGTTAAAAAACTTAACTGTTGAAGGACGGATACTTGCAGGCGTCTTTCGGGTGTGCGAATCTTGGCGTCCATCGCAGCTTCGCCTTTTTATACTGGCCGTCAGGGCACCGCCCACTTTTTCGAAGGTTCCAGATTTGGCTTCTAATGGTTTGGCATGGAAAAGTACTGGGTAGCACCTGTACTTTGGACCCGCTACTCGTTTAGACAATGACAGAGCTATAGGCCAGAGGGGCAAAGAATTATTTGTGACGTAAGCCCTGACGACACTTGGTTCCCGTTCTTCGTTCATTTGTAGTATTTTCGATGACCGGTAACCGATCGAATGATTCGCGTTCATTCATCTTTTTACTTATCGATGGACGCTATTCAACTGAACGATTTCTCGAAGATTCTTCCCAGCCGTCGTTTAATTCTTATCTACCTACTTTTAAGGTGCGCGATCGAAATTATTATCTGGTTCGTTCCGTTTAAATACCCTCAAGATTAATTATTATATATTGTTGAGATTAATTCGAAATTTTTATTAAGTATTTAAGGATTAAATATTATATAAAGAAAATTAATTATCCTACTCTTGTTACAACGTAACAATACCCCCTCTCCCAGAGAAAGGATTTTACGTAGTAAAATCCGCTGCGGTAAGCGCCTAATAGGAATAGAACCGCCCAGTAACTGTCTTACTTACATACCTCCACTATCAAATACCTATCATACGTCCTAACACACGACCTGTCATAATTTGTCTGAAGAAATTTCTATATCTACAGACTGCCATACAACCAGAGTACGAATCTATAATAAAGATTGGACTCAAGAACAGCACTGCATAACAAAGAGCGTCTAAGGGATAGAAATACTGTAACGTGAAACTTCTGTACGAATCGGTACTGTGTAATACGTTTGTCTTTGCTGGATTTGTTACAGTCACGACCCGCTGTAACTAGTAGATTAGTGTAGGCTTATTTAAAGAGTCACAACCCGCTCTGACGAAGAAATTAGTGTAGGCTTATTTATAGAGTCACAACCCGCTCTAAACGCGCATAACGCAAAACAATAAACAGCAGACGAGCAGACCTATACCAAGAAACTGTCATACTCCGCTTAAAAAAATTGCACAAAGCAATTAACATAACGTGTGTAGACTTATATAGAAGTCTTACAACACAAAACTCCCAAACTAAACATCAAAATTCGTGTAGGCTTATTTAAATCCAACAAAGGCAACGCATACAGAGACCGAAACGCAACAACTATTTAAATTAAAATTATTGTAACGAGAAAAAAAAATTAAAAATTTTAAACTAATATTCTGAACATTACTAATAACAAGAATCGAACCGGTAACTGTGACAGCGTTGTATATGCTAATGATTGCTTAAACAAAATTAAATAAACTAAATGGCATTGTGAGTATGTTTAGTCTTTAGCGAATTTGTTACAGTCACGACCCGCTGTAACGAGAAAAACAGCAGACGAGTAGACCTATACCAAGAAACTGTCATACTCCGCTAAAAAAATTGCTAAAAAGCAATTATAATAAACCGTGTGCAGACATACATAAGTCATACAACACTAATATTTAAAACTCCCTATCAAAACATCAAAATTCGTGTAGGCTTGTTTTAATTCGCTAAAGGCGACCATAATCAACTACCAAACGAACTAATGTTGTAATCAATATTACCGATACAAAATAAAATAAATACTAACATATCATACCTCCGGTTAACAATTCGAAGAGAGAAAAAAAAATTAATGGGTCGAATCAACGAAAATTATATGATAAATCCAACGCCTATAATCCGCCCGAATATAAAAACATAAATAACTTGACATAAGGATCAGAGATACTATTAAAGTGTTATAACATACTACTTCTAATCTGCGAATGACTATTTTGTACGTGAGCTCAGGTTTAATTAAATTTAAATAATTCATGTTACGGTCCATTTTTAATCCGAAATATTTGAAAATAAAAAAAAATTGTGCCAAGTTAAATTAAATTAAAATAATTAAATAATAAATTTATTAAATACTGAAATTAAGTTATAACGGGACAGCTATATTGAATTAAATTAAAGAAAAAAACAATAATACGCAACGAGATGTGACACGTGGGTAAAAATATAAAATAAAAAAAAATTAAGAACGATGTAAATAATTGCACGTAATTGCCATTAAATTTTCAGACCAAAATTAAATTATAAAAATAATATAAAACCCACTAAATAAATGCAAAATATGCACCAATAATAATATTAATATCTCTGAAATAAATTACAATTACGTACAACACATATAAACACAATTGAAAAAAAACATTAAATAAAAATTAACTGCAATTGAGAGAAATTAAAAAAAAAATCAAAGTTATTATAAAAATTAAATCTACACAAAAATGTTGTAGAAAAAAGAAAATTTATTAAATTATTCCACTGTGTAGTTCTCGCGCAAGTGTGGGCAATCTGGGATGTTGGTCGATTACCCTGCGGAGCCAGACGACAAAAATCGGCTACCCGTTCTCTTAAGGAGAAACGGATCGGTGGTACCACCCCGTTCAGCCTCGTCCGCTAAGACTTACCACCTGGGTGAAGAATACGGACACCACAAAAGTACAAAAAATATAAACCTCTCTGTGCTATGCTTTAATTGTTGGGCGCCACTTTGTTACGACAACCTGACGGTCGTCGACAAATATAGATAAGAAATTAAACAATTTTAAATTATATACAAGTTTATTACTAATATAAAGTACTGAATGAATTAACAATTTAGAGTTCGGTTTATAATTATATAACCGGGACGTGGGTACAAGCACTAAGAGGTTTATATCGGGCGTTAAATCGTAAGGGTGTAGGGTGACTTAGCTTAGGCCTCGTCCTGCGCGTGGAGGGTCATCAACGTCCTTTCCTTTCACGGGGCCTGACGTGCCCTACCGTTGGAAGTGGTCTGCAGCTCCAGCCCGTACTGAGGGTGGCTGCCTCGAGACCGCTGCGAAGGATGGCAGCTACGGGTTGTTGTTCCGAAGGACCCGTTCTGGGGCGTCTGCTCTCAGCCCGTACGGTGGACCCTCTCCTCTGAAATGCGTCGAAGATGTTTCTGTAGCGCGAAAGACCCGGCACCCTGACACCCTGGACGACCAGGAGTGGTGTCGGTATCCTTCGCGTTACATTATAAAAACACGAAAGTGGAGTGGTGATAGTTTATGTCCGTCTTTATAATAACAAGCAAAATACGGAATGAAAATTAAATAATAAAAAAAATATAAAAATGAAAATTGTCTAACCAGGAATCAACTAACTACTATTACTCGGACTATCACCATTCCACCACGCCATAAACACAAAGAAAAGTTTAAATATAAATTTGAACAGAGATAGGTAGTTTCAGCATATCAAAATAAAATAAAAAAAAATAATTCAATGAAATGACCTTCGACATATGAATCGTCGGCTTCCAAAGGAAAATCCGTTTTAATACGGTATTACAAAATAACTTACGTTTACAGATTACTAGATCTAATTAGCGACATTAATTTTTATACATATTTAAGATTTATGACGATACGTCGGTGGCATCAACATTAAAAGCTTATTACAACTACATTAGGTTTACAGTAAAAAAACAGATATAACTAAGAATACATACAAGCCACGACGTTAACCATTTCGCGAGTATAATTACATTTTTTATATATTTTTAAAGAATTTAAAACAATAACGCGGCGAGCACGTTCGCCTAACACAAAATAATAAGGTTATGATTTACATTTACACCCACGTGACTAGTCCCGGTAGCTTCTTGTTGATATTAACTTGCAATATTTAAATATAAAAAGAATAATAATAATTTATTTTGGATTAATCTTTAGGCACAAAACTAGGCAATAGCGACCGGCCCTAATGGACTTAATTTTATGAGCTCACCTGAGGGTTATGCACTAAAACTTTATATTACAACTTTATAATATGTTTACAACACGCGCACGTTAAAAAACTTAACTGTTGAAGGACGGATACTTGCAGGCGTCTTTCGGGTGTGCGAATCTTGGCGTCCATCGCAGCTTCGCCTTTTTATACTGGCCGTCAGGGCACCGCCCACTTTTTCGAAGGTTCCAGATTTGGCTTCTAATGGTTTGGCATGGAAAAGTACTGGGTAGCACCTGTACTTTGGACCCGCTACTCGTTTAGACAATGACAGAGCTATAGGCCAGAGGGGCAAAGAATTATTTGTGACGTAAGCCCTGACGACACTTGGTTCCCGTTCTTCGTTCATTTGTAGTATTTTCGATGACCGGTAACCGATCGAATGATTCGCGTTCATTCATCTTTTTACTTATCGATGGACGCTATTCAACTGAACGATTTCTCGAAGATTCTTCCCAGCCGTCGTTTAATTCTTATCTACCTACTTTTAAGGTGCGCGATCGAAATTATTATCTGGTTCGTTCCGTTTAAATACCCTCAAGATTAATTATTATATATTGTTGAGATTAATTCGAAATTTTTATTAAGTATTTAAGGATTAAATATTATATAAAGAAAATTAATTATCCTACTCTTGTTACAACGTAACAGAGTTCGCCTCTGCCATCGGCGACAAGTGCGCCGGTGGTGAGGGCGAACCGGTTCAAGCTTACTGGGACAGGGTTCAGGTGGCTATCCTTGGGTCGGCGAGGGAGGTACATGGCGAGTCTAAGGGCAGACGCAAGTGTGTCAAGGAGACTTGGTGGTGGAACGACTCAGTTCAGAGGGAGACCAGGGCGAAAAAAGCCCTTTTTAAGAAGTGGCAAGCGTCCAGATCTCTTGAAGATTGCTACGCATACAGAGCTGCCAAGCGCGCAACTAAGAAAGCTTTAGCCAAAGTCAGATGGGACCACTTATAACCATTGTGCGATAAGTTGAAATCTCTGAGGGGCAGAAGCTCATCTATAAGTTGGCGCACTCCAGGGTCAAAGCGGCCCACGATGTCTTCAAGAGCCGCTGTGTAAAAGACTCCGGGGGCAACCTGTTATGCAAGGACCTCGCGGTTCGTATTTCCACGAGCTACTGAACAAACAGTATAAAGAGGTGCAGCCACCAGATCTTCCTCCAAATCAAGGATTACTACCACTGGTAACGTCTGCAGAAGTCTCCATTGAAGCCTGGAAGGCGATGGGCTCTCGTGGTGTGGGCATCTTAATCAACTTTTTTAACCAGACACTCCTCACCGGTACGATCCCGAACCAATGGAGGCTGAGTATTACTCCAGTCTTAAAAGGCAAGGGATCGGTACAGGAGTGGGGTAATTACCTTGGTATAAAGGTCATGTCCCATACCATGAAGCTTTTCGAGAGGGTGACCGATTCTCGGATTCGACAGGAGTGCACTGTCTCGGGATGTCAGTATGGGTTTCGCCCTAGTTATGGGACCGTGGACCCTGTTTTTGCCCTACGGACTATCACTTAGAAATACAGGATGAAGAATACGCCTCTGCATTGCCTGTTTCTGAACATGCAGAAAGCCTTTGACTGTATTTCTCGGGTTATGATCTGGTGGAAACTGCGGTCTAAAGGGGTTCCAGGGACTTATATTGACATTATCCGAAACATGTACCGCGACTCCTATTCATTCCATAGTTCGGACCACTGTTGGCGACATAAAACCTTTCCCTATCACTGTCGGGGTATATCAAGGATCCGTCCTTAGTCCGTTTCTGTCAGCGTGATACTAGACGTCCTATCAAACAGCGTCAGAGATGCACATGAGCAGCCCCTATGGCTGCTCATGTATGCTGACGATGTTGCGCTGGCAGATACGGCCAGAGATAAGCTAGTGCAACGCGTGAAGGTGTGGAACGAGTCGCTTGAGAACGGTGGTCTCAAGTTCAATGTGGCGAAAACCGAGTAGTTTACCTGTAACTCCACAGATCCCACACCCGTACGCATAGGCGGCAACACGGTCGAGCGCGGATCTGTATTTCACGCGTCTAGTAACATCGATTGCGACCTCACATCGATTGCGACCTCAAGACACGCATTGCTGCCGCGTGGGCCAAGTGGCGTGAGGGACAGGTCTACAGGACCATCATTAGGAACTCCCGCATTCGGGGCAGTCTTAAATTTCAGGAGTGTCGACTTCGTTGGTACGGCCACATTCTACGGCAACCGGATATTTACGTGGGAAACAAAAGTCTTGCCATGTCGCCTTCGCCGGGGCCCGGCAGGAGGGGTAGACTCAAAAAGTGTTGGCTTGACGTCGTAAAGGGTGATGCGTGCCAATTGACTCACTACCACGGATGCTGAAGACCGTGCGAAGTGGAGTCGATAAAGTCTGAAAGCGGACCCCGGACACCAAAGTGGAAGTCTAGGTTGCAACCGGGATGATACAACGCTGAGATAATGATGATGTCCTAATCATTATCACATAATATTGTTATAATGTTGACATATACAGATATGTCAATGAAAACAGAATACAGTTTCATATCAAATTTTTCTGTCCATCTAAAAATTGGTGAAAATTGCCACTAGCAAAAAGACTGCCCATTTGTACCTATGAAATATTTATAAATTTCACTAGTTTGATACAATATACTAAGATTAGGAAACCCTTCTCGTTGGACAACTCATGTGATCAATTAATCTAAAAAAAATAATATTGAAGGTTTGGTATCCTTTGCTTAGTTCAAATCATATGAAGTCTTATCTATAAAAAAAATAATAAATGCTTTCTTATTTTTTTAAACAGCAGCAGTACAGGAAGTTTCACTTATTATTTACAGTTCGGTCAATATTTCAACGATCTATGGGATTTATACCATCCAGCGATATCGGAGCCCTCCGTGGCGGTTCACCCCAACAAGCAAGCGCTGTTGACATTTTGGCACGTTGTCTGCGTTGATTGTCCCGAAAATGTACAACTGATGGTGTCAAATCCACGGCTCACGAAGCATATTGCCTTCAATTATATACTGTGAGTATTTTATATTTTACTAGCGGTTACTTCCCTCTTCGCTGGCCGAATAACAGAAAAAAGTAAGTCGAAAAAATATGATTTATCGTACGCATGCGCGTTACAAGCCTTGCTTGCCCTACTTATTTGCGCCAAGAAAACACACATCACTGAATACGTAGAGCTTATAAAAATCGATGATTCTTAAAACTTTTTAACTTTATATTACATGAAGATATCGCAATATTTTTTTTTAAATAAGGGCCAAGTGTCTTAGAAATAAAACTTTATTTAATTAAAATTTAATTGATATCTATCCAGTAGTTTTGCCGTTATAGCTCACAATTGCAGACTTCTATCATTTTATTTAAATAATATAATAATGATTTAGGAAGCTAATTTTAGTCGGTGTATTTATTTTTTCGTCTTAGAAATTATTTATACAGTAGAAGTCCTGTAAGTTGAACTTGAGGGATTCGCCCAAAAAATCGAGTTATAGAGTTTTCGATTTAAGCTAATTTTGTAAGGAAACATTCGACTTGTAGAGGTTAAAATTCATTCCAACTAATTTTGAGTTAGAGAGGTGAAATAAATAAAAATCCTAGTTATAAGAAACAATGCTGTTACATTAAAGGTTGTAAAATCAAAACATTGCTATGTTTGAGATACAGAGGTCCAATTTATTTTTTCGAGTTGTAGAGGGAAAATAAGAACTGGTTTACTTTTAGGAGCTCGTTAATTAATTCTACTTGTGGAGGGTTCAGATTTCGAGCGGAGGTTAAGGGAATTGAAAGGAAGGGAACACACAGCATTTTTTCGAGTTAGGAAGTCACCGACTTATTAGTAAAAAAAAAACAATAACATACTCTTCATATAAGTCTAAATTTTCAGTATTTTATAATACTAGCAAATATATAAGGCACACTACAGTTTCAAAATTCTTTAAATTATTGTTTACTTTTCGACGGTTGCTACCAATCAAAAGGGCGTAACTTTTGGAATGTTTAAATTAGTCGAGATTTAATAATGTAATTAATTCTAAGAAGACTGCTTATTTACAAACTTATTAGAAGCATTAAGTACAGCGATCAATATCATAGCACGGGGAGTAAAAAACGAATAATTGTGGCCAAAAGGCGTTTCATGCGAATAAATCCGCCTCTGAAACTGTAGTACTACTTCGAATCAAAGTAATACCGAACAGAGTCCTTTTTTTGCTTCTTTTTTCGACAACATATTAAACCATTGTGTCGAGGGTTGCCCTATGCTTATTTCGGTCTGAGATAAAATGTGATATTTATGCAAAGCCATCGATTATCAACATTTCAAACTTGATACGAAATATTTTTGATCAATAACTGTAACGGTTTCGATTCTAGAGGGCACATTTAGAATGTTTTTTTTTTGTCTGGTTGTCGGTTAAGGCGTAACGGACAACCCATGTCGGAAAGCTTGAGGAAGTCGTCACGACTTATTTTCGTCCCGCGTCTGGGTGTTTATGTATAATATGTAATTATTGACGAAATAAAAGTATATAAAGTAATATATCCGATGTCCAGTCCATAACACAAGTGCAATGGGACTTGGACTACTTTGGGACTAGATGGCGCTGTTTGAACTGTCCCAGAATATTTATTTATTACCATGGTGTGTTACTTATGTTATGGAATAACTTTTGTGCAAAAATACAGTCTGTATATATAACATACTCATTGTGTCGTTGGCTAGTGCTGACCACGACGACGGCGAGGTGGTTGCATACAACCGCGCCATGCTGCCGCCGTACTACGCGCTGCTGCGCCTGTGCTGCCGCCGCTCGACCGCGTTCGCACGCTCCCTGGCGCAGCACCAGAACATCCATTGGGCGTTCAGGAACATCGCGCCCCACGCGCACCTATACCCCGCCGCTGCTGACGAGCTCTTGAGGTGATCGTCGCTTTACAATTAATATTGTTTGTTTGTCAGCGTTTTGAGTCAGAGTGTTTATGTATAGTATGTATTAATTTTTACTGCCGAGGTACAGCAGATATGTTAACGATCCACTTAATAGCAAGCAGTTGCCGTCGCCTATGGATGTTTGCGAAGCCAGGCTCACCGCGAATATGCTGCTGTTCGCGAAGGGTCGCTGGAACCTGGGTCACTAATGACGCTACCCTACACAAGGTTATAATGGCCTGGTCTCTAATATTTAGATACCAGGGGTGGTTGACATCAAGACGGGCTTTGAGCCCTACCACCTAACTAGGGTTGTTTTATCGCCATTCATTGCAGGCGGCCTCTGGCCCCAGGAATCTGTATTCGTACTCCACCAGTGCACGGAGAAAATCATTAATTAAATAAATAAATTACTTAGCTCGTTGTATGCTTCCGAACAAGCGCGGCGTATGCGCAATCTATATGTTAATTCTCTGGTTATAAAACATACTGCTCGCTTCGCTTGTATTCCTTCATTAGTCTGTCTTGTATTTTAATTTTTGTTTGTTTGTGTGTTATCTTGTTATGTGCTATGATACAGTTTTTAAGCATAACAATTAATTATAAATAAACATAACTCAATATTTTTATATTACAGGCTGGCCCGAATATTGGCCGCCAAAGGGGGCCACACAAGCGGTAACAGTAGTGGAAACAGCAACAGTACGAGCACCGGAAACGAAACGGCCGATAGCAGGGAAGCGGCTGCCTTCAGACGAAGCACCCTGTCCGCTTATTTGCAGGGTAAGATTATTTAAATATTTGGAGGTGGTGCAGGACTTCTTGGCCTCTGACAGATTTGTCTGAGTGTTCTTCAAACAGAGATTTTTCTTTGAATTCGTTCTTCAAACAGAGAGCCAGGTTCCGGTATTCCATGTTTTATTCGATCAAAATATGTGTATTTTATTTTCATAAATGATGTTTAAAAAGATGCTAACAAAACTAGATAAATTAATGTGAATGAGAGTTATCTCATTCACATTAATTTATAGCTGTTAAGCTGCGTGAGCGAGACAAAAGATGTGCTATTGCGCAACGCGCGCCGTTTTAGACAGTCGCGGTGCTGTTACAAATATATTAAATGTATTGTCTACTTCATCATGTTCCTATCGAAAAATGAAGTATGTTTTTTTTAAATAAAGGGTTTTGTCAGTATATTATGCTCTTGCAAATTAGCAGTCTTATCTCGTGCTCATATAATTTATTTATGTGGGTAAGGTGCAAAAAGGCTCTGGAATTTCGGCCTATCATAATACTCTACAACGCTTTGTACAGGAGTGAAAGTTTTGAATGCTGCCGATAAGAAATGCTTTGAAGGAGTATATTATCATAATAAATTATAGATTAAAAAAATAAAAAAATAACATGCTTTTAACATGTTAATGGAACTAAAAAGTAAAAAATAATTCTTAACATAAGAATAAAATTACTGACAAGAAAATTAATGTCACTTTTCTAAAAAGCGTGGGGTGCTCGATATCAATAAATAATAATTTAATAAAATATTAATTCCATTCCGAAATGCAGAGTTAGTTTCAAATATCGTACAAAGCATCCCATGCTATTAGAACAGTCACATTAATTTTCTTCCTAAGTTAAGAATTATTTTTTACTTATTACTTTGATTAACTATAAATGCGTGTTTTTTAGTTTTTTAAGCCATTTATTGTCAATTCCCAAACGTTAAATGTTTTTATTTAACGCCATATACCGGCAGAAGGAAAAGAAAGCGTTACCTGATGATCCTGATAAGGACTATGGGACAAAATTATATAATTTGTATATTGTCATTACGTCTTGACAAGTGGGCAAAATTTAAATATTTTTTTCATCGTTCAAAGTTGGCAAAAATCGAGTCCGAAAATTCCATTACATAGATCCATACAGTCAAGTTAATAAAAGCTCGTTAAAAATGCGTAGCTTTAAATTCTTCATATCTCTAAATCCTTCGAGACTTTAATCCCTTAGTCGGTCTATTTAATTGTATGTACATTACGCTATGAAGTAAATAAAATTTACACGGTAAATTTAATTTTGTACAAAGTGTTACTGTTAAATTAAATTGTGTTTTTTTAGGTTTAAATGGCAGAACATGTTGGACGACTTTAATATCTGCGTTTTGTACATTAGTTGAAAATGAGGACGACAGGCTGTATGTAGTGTACAACGGAGGCTTGCAAATCACCTTTGAGGTCAGTTTTTTATTTATCTGTATAAATAAAATTATAGATGTCTGCCTGCAGTTGTGCGCTCATCACGGCAAAACTATTTCAATTAAATTTTTGTCATATAATTAAATTAAAGTTTTATTTCCTTAGCCTTTATCTAAAAAAAATATTGCAATACCTTTATTTAATATACAGTTATTAAAGTTTTAAGAAACATGTGTTTCCTTGTCACGGAGAAGTGGGGCAAGGGGTGTAGCGCGCATGCGTAAGAGAGGGGAAGTATCTTCTACCTCTGCCTCATGAGAAAAGCAACGCGAACGAACTTGCGCATATCAGCTACTGTGTAGCATATTAATACTTAACGGCCGTATCGAGTCTGCTCGGTCTTTCGTTCTTAGAATGTATAAGGTTCTAAAATAAAAGTGTAGTATTTTTAAGTGTTTTTTTTATTTATTGCTGAAGAACAGCAGACAGGTTGACAGCCCACTTAATAGTAAGCAGTTGCCGTCGCTTATAAATGTTTGCGATGCTAGAGGCATCGCGAACACGCTGCTGTCCCATAGGGGTACAGGAACCTGGGTCACTGATGCCGGAAGATAACATAAAGTTATTATGGCGACATACTTAAAACCAAGAGTGGTTGCCATCCAGACGAGCTTGAGCCTCTACCGCGTAGCTAAGGTGGGTTGTTTTGTCGTCTTTTACTACGGGCCGACCCCAGTCGCAGAGGTCAGTATTATTCCTCCGCCCCTGCACGGATAACTATAATTATAATATGATGTAAAACATTCACTGTTATTGTTTGAAATTTAACTGTCTTCATTAAGGTTCTTGAACTCAACACCATTTCCCGATAAATTATTCGCATAAATTGCCTCTCCTTCCGCAGGAAACTCTTTGCAGCTTGTCTTTTTTATAATTATCAAATTATCTAGAAATATTTCGTTAAAACGGATCAACAGGCAGATATTGCTGTAACTAATAATACTGAGAAAATAAACATTGTGCATAGAAGAAGACCCTAATGCATACTAAAAATTCATGCCAAAACGCAGAGCTACATAGCCCGTCCTAGGAAGTCACGACGAAAAACCGTAATTCTAGTGTCGTGCTATAGTGTTAATAATTTTTTAAATTCTGGCTATCTAGTTTCGGCTATTTAAACGAGTAGTCGTATCAACTCACTTAGGCAATTGTAAAAGCCAATAAATAGACGTACTATTTAACAAGCCGTATATATAATTAAAAAATGTAAAGATCTTCTGGGAATGGTACCAACACAATTATTCAATTTAATTAGTATTGTTCACGCAGATGTGAAAAATATTAGGCAGTCACAATAATTAATTCATATTATTATTCAAATTAATATTATAATAATAAACATATTCATAATTCTTATAAATTCCGGTGTATAGGCTTTACACAGCCTTCACGCCGTATTCGTTGAAGGCACCGGGGGAGGCAGCGGAGGTACCGGAGGCGGAGGAGGGGCGGTCCGAGCTGAGCTAGGAGCTGCATTACGTTGGACGAGGTCATTGTGTCGCACCCTGCGGACCAGGAGAGACGCAAAGGAGGCGCGCGCCTTGCTGCTAGCCTGTAAGGACTGGCCCGAGTGTGCCAGGAGGCTGCTCACCATGCTCAATCTACCCCATCGGCTCAATCATCTGAGAGATGCGGCGTTAGGTAAGAAAATTATCCCAATTATTATTATTATTATATGATTCAAGAGTCGTTTATTCAAACCATTAAATTCAATTGATCTAACTAAAAATGGTTCTTACACATAGATTGTTTTGATCATTTATTAAAGGATAGACTTGATAGCATTAATAATGTTTGCGATACAAACATTTGTGAAACTATTTAGCTAAGATTATTTTAAATGGGTTAATGTGAATTTAGACGGGTATAGCACCAAGAATTGCAATCCCACTTTATGCCATTTTGTTAACATGTAATTTAAAAAAAATAAGTAGTTCTTTTTAGTATTAGAATTGAAATTTTATGAGGATAAACATAACTATACAGTACAGTCACATCTGTTATTACTCTTGAATTAATAATTAAAAAACTCGTTTTAAACATTTATTTATTTATTTTATTATTTATTAACAGGAGTGCTGAAAGAGTTAGTGATGATCGGTGGTAGTGCGGCGTTAGGGGCTCTAGTACCGCTTGCGGCGGGGGCGCACTGTGCAGCTCGGGGGTTAGTGACAGCAGGAGGCGCAACTCGAGGCCGACCCCCGCTGCCCCTGTGCACCCCCCGGCAGCACCACTCTGGGGGCCCGCTGGCACCGGCGTATAGGCCGTACCACAAATTCATTGGTGAGTAATGGAAGCTCGATGGGCCATATATGTATTATGAAACTAAACACACGAAAACAAATTCATTCGGAGTAGTACAGTCATATCTATCAGTCCATCCGTGAAATGAAAAACTTGTGACTATGCCTTCTAGTACTAAAAATTATTTTCCCTTTTTCAGAAACAACATAGTTAATAACTTGTAACTGTTCAATTAATCGATTCTGATTTAAATACTTTATTTTACAGATACGTGCTGTCGAGTTGCGCGCACGCAGCGCTGTATGTCGGACCAACTGGTCCTCCTGTCCGCGTTGTGCGCGTTAGAAGCGATTCCTCTTCGGTTCAACTACTTCGCTGCTTTCTGGCGAGATGTTGCTCAGTCGCCGGTAATTGTAATATGTATATTCATTAGTAAATTCTTAAAATGTCCGTCGAGATATCCGTATATTGTTACTATAGAAAAGTTTAGATGATTAATAATTATTTTTACTGTGTCACAGCATAAAATAATTAGAAAATAAATAATGGCTGAATAATGCACATCGCTTCAAATTAACTACGCAAGACATTTTGTTTATCCAACTCTAAGCCGGATAAATTAATTTCCTTTCTCGTTAGGTCATTATACATATTTTAAAGCCATTTGCTAACATTCTTTGATTATATAAATAATATGGTAATAGTGAATAAACCAAAAAAAAGTAGTATAAGTAAATGTACCCATACTATGTGACTTATTTTTTGTCAATTTTGTAAAAAATTAGGAGGTTAACCCCCTCCGTCCCTTTGGTGACCATACATAGTATATGAGAAGACTTCCGCTAGTTTTCTTGTAGCAAATTATAAATACGGTTTAAATAATTTTTAGCGGACAAAAAAAATATTTGGATTTAGAAAAGTGCATATATACCTATAGTTAGAAGTAAAAATTACTAAACACTAAACGCGCCATATTTGAATGTAGTTCGATAAAGCGCAAGATTTAGAGGATATTTGACTACGTGACTAAAACCTAAGCGCCCTCGACCTCACTTCTCCCTGTGACAGCGTGGTATTTTGATGACCTCCCCCGCCCCCCGCTGAACGGGTCACGTAGTATATTCCCTAATAATATTGCGGAACAAAATTAATTAATTCTAAAATTATAACAGGCCGATTCCAAGCTGGAGGGAATGCTGTTGGAGTGCAGCGTGGTGTCCGAATACATAGACGCCATACTCCTCGATGAAAGGGAATCCCTCGAAGATCCTGCAATCCATCAGTTTATGCAGCATTATTATCCAAAGGTACTAATTTCTATTCGGTTTATAGCACAACACATATTGTCTCGTTTGACCGATACTATTAGCCTCACTTGTGCCAGCATCTGTAGGGCCAAGGGGCTTATTCTAATACACTATGGCAACTATTACAATCAAAGTGTACAATTATGACTTAAATAGGCGTGCAGTACAAACTAATACTGTATTACTTTGTATATAAGACCCACATTTGTGCGTGTTTTTATGAGTCTGTATTCGTAATGTGTCTTATATTCCATGGAGGTGATTGATGACTGCTATACTCCGGACGCCGAGCAGGAAGAATTTCGTCCATTGACCTGTTATTATCTGTCTCAGTCACTCCCGCGTGGTCATTGCTCTATGCGAGCAAAGCGGCGTTATATTTACGCGGGAGTGGCAGAGACAGATAATAGCAGGTCCAATGGACGAAATTCTTCCTGCTCGGCGTTCGGAGTATAGTATTAATTCTTAGTACTTTATCATAAAAATACTTAAATCATATATTTTTCTAATTCTAGCTTAAAATATTTCAAATGCGTCTTCTTCTTCCTTTATCCCAAACTATGTGGGGTCGGCACAACATGTTCTCTCCTTTCACTCTCCTCTATTAGCCGTCATCTGAACATTCCCACCTTTTTTTTAACCTTCTTTTACACAATCCATCCATCTTTTTTGTGGTCCACCTCTCCTTTTGCATTCATCCACTCTCATTTCTAGCATCCTCCTTGTTACATGACGCTCCTCTCTACGCATTATATGGCCATACCAGGCTTAATCTATTACTTATCAACTTCTCAATCTCTGGCGCTATTTTCAAACTTCCCCTAATATACTCATTTCTAATTTTATCCATTTTTGTAACTCTGCTCATCCATCTCAATATTCGCATCTCTGCTGCATGCAATAACCTTTCATCTTTCCCCTTTGTGGCCCAACACTCTGATCCATGTAATATGACAGGTCTTATAACGCACTTATAAATTTTATCTATAAGTCTAAACGGCACTTGTGGGTCGCACATTGTTCCCGAGACCTGCCGCCATTTCATCAAATGCGTCTTATAATACGGTAATAAAATACCATCATGTCATTTTATGAATACATGTATGGCGGTAAATTCATTTTTTAAACTTCTCAACCCGCGAAGAAAGGATACAATGCGGCATCTTCAGGTTAGGCAGCGGACGTTCTTCTTCTTCTTCCTCCTGCCCTTATCCCACATTATATGGGGTCGGCACTACATGTTGCAATACTTGTAGCTTAGTTTTTACAATCAGCCGCCTGCCTGGCGTTAACACCTTATTGGGGAAAAATCTGTCGTCCTTTTTTTTAAATTATTTTTTTCGTTTTACATTGATAATAGGACACGAAATTTCGCTGTCAATCATCTAATATATCCTCAACACGCGACACGACTTTTATTGGTTTCTTCTTGAGTAAACAACATCCGAGTGTAGGTTTGGGTGTGCAGGGTGGCACTTTTGCCGGGTCGCCGACTTTTACGGGGTCCGTGCACAATTCACATTCGACAACTACGTCACGAGGGCTTCTAAATAGAAAATTCACAGTGCCGAGAGTCTTCGAATGCTCTTGGCCCTGCATTCCGTTGCACTTGAATGCAGACACAGGCAGCTTGCGCACAATGCGTCTATCTTCATATATTTTGGTGGTGGCTCACAGCAAGCAGAATTTTGATAAGGCAGCGGACTTTTTTGTCAAAACTAAATTTAGGAAAAGAAGGATTTGAATTCAAGCAACGTTAACAGATGATCAAATGTCTTATTAATCAAGTTTCGATTATTGAACAAGATTTGAAAATATTATTGTAAACGTAATTTTTTTAAGAGATTTCCGGATCAAAACACAGCTGACTAAAGAATAGAATTTTTTTACAGTGTTAAAATAATTCAGATGGCAAGGCCCAATGATAGGCACTTCATATCGTAATATAAATTATAAAAATAAAAATCTATTAATATTTTAGTAATGTTGATCCTTTCCACCCGATAGATATCGTGCGGTGGAGCGGGTGGCGCCCTAGAGGCCATGGCGGAGGAGGTTGGTGGCTGTCTGAGATCGGCTCCGCTCACATCCCTCTTGGGCCCGGTGCGGGGATTGAACCTACTCGCCCAGCGAACACCGTTTACTCCGGCAACGGCGAGGGACCTTATCGCGGCGATATCTGCGGCCCAGCATCGCATACAACATGCGGCTGGTAAGTAATATTTCTGAAGATAAGTTTTTATTGCTGGAGGACATACAAAATACTTGAATAATATTTAATTCACATAATAATAATGGCGCGCGTTAACCAAATCACACAGCGGTTTCTTCCCCCTAACGCATATTATGATCTAAATGAATACTGGGATCATTTATGTGTATCCCGCTGATCCGCCTTGGACAAGGGTGCTTGGGACACTGTTCGTCCCATCTAGGGGAATTAAGACATTGTACAGCTGTGAGACATTGTTTTTTTTTATTGCCGTTGAACGGGAAACAGGCTGACAGCCCACTTAAAAGTAGATATATTTTTAAGCCTTTAGAATTGATGATAGAGGAGCCTTTTGGAGCCCAAAAGCTGTGTTTTGCAAAGATTTTTCACAGGTACTAAATGTGTAATGTTCTGTTTGCATCGGTGCTTTTGTACTGTCTTCAATGGATGCATTTAATTTGTGCATATGCTTGTAAAATAACAGCTCATAAGGGAACGTACCCACGCGACTTATTTTTGACATTATTATTTCTTTCTCCATCTGTGGCACTTATATCATAGTAGGCACACCAGACCAAAAAACTGCCTAAGCGGTGCATTCCAATTCGCGAATCAAACCCGTTACCTCTAGGTATGTCCTACCCTAGAATGTGATATCAAGTGACGCTTGAATGAATTCTCTGAATATAATAAACTTTTAATGAGTTTTCCTGCAACACCGAAAACACAATTATGGAACTTGTGATAAAAACACCGCCGGGAATCGGGCTCGAGGTGGATCCCGTAAAATTGACATGTTGCATTATCTCTTTGCGAGCATATATAGATGTCAAATTATGTATTCCAAATTGTAAGTATAAGAAATGATTTTAGGGATCTGGACGTATGTATAACTCGTAATTTATATGTAGGATTGCGACTTCGATGGCCAAGTGGCCAGCGTGCTTTTTTTTAGTAATTAGCCGCGTACTGACTGAGAGAGCAACCTCGCGAGGCAAATCCTCGGTCTGTCAGGACGTGTTTCGCCCGAGGCAAACGCACGCGCTGCCTCGCTCAAGCGTGTCGCGTCCCAAGCCGAGCGTTGTCGGTTTTTGTCGATGCTCAAAGGTGCCTCAGTAGGTTTGCGCGCACTCAAGACGATTGTGTTTTGCCTCGCTTGTTTAACGAACACGGAATCATGGATAAAGAACAGTATCTCAAATTAATACAATTATATGGTGAATATAGACTACTTTGGGACGCGCAATGTCCTGATTATACAAACAGAGGACTTTTTTCTTTTCTTTTTTTGTACAAGTTGATGAATGAGTATAAAGGCAGTGGTGGCGATAACCTTCCGAATGCACGGCCTCATGATCTCAAGCAGAAGAACTAAATATGCGCTACGCTCGCGTGTCCTCTGTTCGAGTTGTGAGTCATAATAACTGAACGTTTGAATCGTTCGACTCTGGCTCAGCCTCGCTCCAGCTCGGCTTTGCCGCGCGCGGTAGCCTCATACATATTTAATGCAGATCGAGGCTGCTCGCTCAGTCAGTACGCGGCTATTAATTGTAATTAAAATTTGTAGCAGAAGAAGAAATGTCAGAGCCGGAGACGATCCGCGAGACGGAAAGTGAAGTGGTTCGATGTCATACGCCCGAAGGGAGCGACGATGAGCCGCAAGAGGAGAACACCGTAGACATCGACGATGAGGAAGAGGAACCCTCTCCAGGGCCGCCCAGGGGCGCTGAGTACTTGGCGCAGTTGGCTCTGGCATTGCAAGCACTCACCAACACAGCCCAACACGTCGTCGGTGATGGGTAGCTTTTTTTGAAAATTATTCAAAATGTGTATGTATTCTTTATAGTATTAGTAATTCTTGTAATATTAACTATTCAGATACTAGATGGCGTTGCACCACTTTCTCAAATATTGTTCGAAAGTTTATTCTATAAACAATAGAAGCAATGTTTAAATAAGATTACTTAAATTTTATTTAAATAAATTATTTAGGGAGCGTTCAAGTATTACGTAACGCAGTTTTTGGAGATTTTTGACACACCTCCCCGACCCCCTCCCCCTACGCGACCGTTCTGAAGGGTTAAAAAAATGTTACGTAACGCGTAGTTCAAATCACTCCTCCCGCCCCTGTAACGCATCGTAACCTTTTACAAGACCCCCCCTCCCCCCCAAATTCGTTACGTACTACTTGAACGCTCCCTTATAACATCCCACAAATATTTACCTATTACATATATAATTTTGTTAAACCTTATTAGTACATATTATTAGAACTTGAGTCATTTATTTGGCAAGTAGCGACTGCAAAGTAAATGGAAATATATTTATTTCTCGCAAGCACTTAACGTTTACCTTATGTTTTAGCTCAATTATTTTTTAGACCTTCAAGTTATAACTTAATTTATTTTAAAACTTATATAGTCGATTTTTGGGTTTATATATGCTTAATACGCACGTGCTTGTAAGGAATATCGATAGATAAAGTTTTTCTTACATCTTTTACTCCACATGTATATTTTAAAATAGTTGAATTACGATGTTCTAAATTATCACCTTAGTAATTCGAGATCAGATTGTTAATGAAATCACTTAATAGGAACAAAAAGGAAAACGGACGTTAACGATTTTTTATAGATCAGACATGAGACTACTCCTTAATGACTCAGACTGCGTTTTTTTCTCCAACCCTTAGCAGCGCATGCATAATAAAATATGACATATAAATATATTCGATGGCAGAGAATTTAAAGATAAAATATACTGAACATATGTAGGAATGGTTTATATACATACAAATAGGTTCCAGGTCAGTTGAAGTAGAGAAGAACATTTTCCGTAATTGAGTATTTGAAAAAAAAATATTATTGATTTTTTTTATGTATTTTAAAACTTTATTATTAATAATATTGATACTTAAATCAAAAAACTTAAAAAAGTTGTTTTTCAATTAATTATAAACAATTAAAAATTGATGAAATTTAAATAAAGATCACGTGACTATAAACGCGCCATGATTGGTCACCATAGTTGTGACGTTGAAATGTTATAGCTATTCAATAACAGTACAGAGATAGAGGCTATTTAATATACGGGATTAGACAATAACATTGAAAATTTATTTGTATATTTAGATAAATAATAATTAATAACAATGGTATTAAGAAATACTTACATCGAAATGATCTTCACAACAAAAAAAATTTGATTTTGTTTTGGGATTATCACGGTGCACTGCTCGAAACCATTTATTTCGACATTTGTCATCTTGGGGAACATTTAAAAACATTTTGTCAGGAGTTTTTTTTTGTAGTATTTGTACATAATTGTACAAAACAAGAACGATAACATTTTAAGTTCGACATTTTTAACTTTTAAGGGAATGCCAGGTCTCCATAGTAAATTAGAACCCAAGAGTGCCCAACATATTCATAGTATGGAAAAATTATATATTTGTTAAAAACATTTCAAACTGTTAACTAATGATTTAAAGATGGGAATAATTATATTTAAATAAAAAGTACTCAAACGATTGCGAACATCGCGAAGTTTGAAAAACAATAACAATGAGCTGTCAACTGTATTTTTTTTGTAGTGTTGCCAATTCGTAAATAATTAAGTTGATTAACCTATCATTGTAATCGATTGTAAGATTATTATTTCACTGTTTAAATCGGTGATAGTCAACGATTTGTATATCAGATAGCAACTGTTAGGTTATTTTAAAAAACTGATTTAAATCTTTAGAAATGATATAAAATTGACTCAAGATAGTTTAATAAAATTGATATCTGACTCATTCGATGTCATACGATTTGTTGCGATGAGGCTATCTTATAGTAATTGATATTAATACGGGTGTTATGACAGTTTTTATTTAAGTCCCCCTCGGATCGATTATTATATAATACCATCGTGGTTTAGATTCTAAACTAGATAATTAAATGTATCATTTATTTTGCCATAATTTTTTTTATATTTATGTCTTTCGATAACCTATAAGCGTTGTGACCAGTGTCTGTGCTAGTGTCCCTCATTCATCTTTTTGGAGGACACACCGCTTAAGGTCCGTTTATATCTACAGACATTGAGCGTGTCAGACACGTTCCGGGACAGACACCGTTTATTTACATCTGAGCGTGCCAGACACGTGCCGGGGCAGACACTGACAGGCTCCGTTGTCAGCGTCGGGGCCGCTATAACAAGCAGTTTATGAATAGCTCTCACAATGTTCAGACACTTCTCTGTGGAAGATTTATTCATAATTGCGTTGTTGCTAGAAGAGGAAGAGCAGAGTAAAACAAAAAAAAAATGAGCAAAACCCATGGCCGTACATCCTATGCCCAAGAAAAAACAATTAAAAGGAGTCTAAAAAAGACGTCTGCACGGTTCCGATGCTATGTTCACACTGCCCGGCAGGTAGCCACAGACACGTACAGACTTGAACCGTACAGACAAAATATTCTTGCCGCGAATACTGGCCGCGCACGGCCCGTGTCTGTTGGTGTCTGCGCGGTCGTGTAACGATAGAAATAAATACGTTAATAGACACCGTATAAAAGAATATTATTTTGTCTGCCACGGCACGTGTCTGACACGCTTAATGTCTGTAGATATAAACGGACCTTTAATCGTCAAATATATTTCAATAATACCTGCTTTTCTGAGTGACTCTTAGATTAGATTCGATCGCAATATAAGCTATAGGTTTAATAAGTTTATTGCGTTTACTGAAGCGTATATAATATTAATACCGAGCGTTACGCGATATTCATTTTACGCAATTTTTACATACATTTTTTGTTGAAAACTAAGATGAACAATAACAAATCTTATTCGTTAATTAGTTGAATGAAATGATCAATAGTACTAAAAATAATAAGATGACACACGATACCTAATTGATCGATTAAGGTTAAGATTAATCGATTTAGTGATTAATTATTTTTAAAGGGCAAGTCCGTGTTGCATTATTGTTATTCAAACTTCGCAATATTCGCAATCGTTTGAGTACTTTTTAATTAAATATAATTATTCCCATCTTTAAATCATTAGTTAACAGTTTGAATTTTTTTTAACAAATATTATATAATTTTTTCATAGTATGAATATGTTGGGCACTCTTATTTTTCTATCAACTGCAATGAGTGAAAACTAACATTATGACGTCACACGCGCTCGAATTTGTTCGGGAGTTGTCGGCGTGTCTTCGGTACTGGATTCAAAAATTAATTTTTATTTTGAAATAACTTTGGAATTATTGCGAAAAAAAATAAAATAAAAATAGTTTTGTTATAAAACTTATACATGATCTTTTCATTTATTACAAAAAAAATTTTTGTTCAAATACCCAATTGGAACCTAGACGTGTATGCAAATTTGCCATAACCGGAATTTAATGACAAGAAAATTATATGTTCAATAAACTAATTTTCGGGCATATTCTTAGAACGTTTTATTCCTATAGTAAATATGTCATGATCTTTGTAATTTTCTTATGTTTAATAATTAGTTTCATTTGGATAAGGCTAAGCTGATGCTGATGCAAGGAACTAAATTTACTAAATTAGCTCTTACAGGTGTAACTCGTTGGCATCTATTTTTCAATATCCATGACTATGTATGTCTACGTATAATACTGCCGCCCTCGTGGGCCTCGTTGACACCTTTGTCAAGTTGTCGCTACATGTATGTATATTTCGAATGCAATTTTTATCATTATAGAATTAATTGCCATTGTTACTTGTACAAATAATGTCATTAAAATTTCATTCTACATTATTTTCATATTATTATTGGATGTTGCTGTATAAATTGCCGTCTTTTCTATTTTTAGGAAATTTATCTATGTATTAAGATTTATTGTATGCATTTCTTTAGTTTTAAAATGTAAGTAGTGGATCACTAATATATATACTATATATTATAAATTTTAATGTGCTCGCGATTTGCCTAAAACGTGTCGGTACTATATCCTTATAATATTTAATTCTTATTCAAAATTATTGCGTTTGGGCTGTGAAATTTTTAATTTTATATGTGAACTATATTATGGATAATATGAAATCCCCATTGCCCCTCAGTGGTGTTAAGCGTGAAAGTAAATTATTGTCATAGGAATAACTATTCACCCGTCCATGGCGAGTACTTGATTACAATTAGGGGAATTTCTTAATTATTAGGTCAGTAAAATTCGAAACTACCCACTTAGACAAATAAAAATATTTGCCACAATTTCACATTAATGTTTACTATTTAAGAAAGTTACTTTGCCTCGTTATAAAATCTAAATTTACATAAGAATGCAGTATTCACTGTCTGTAACAATATTAAACAATTTATTACAATTTTTATATAATTATAAGAAGTATAATCTCATTATAATTAGTATATTTAAATGTAATAGCTAAATGTATGTTTATGCGATTAATTGAATTGCAGCTGTTGTGTGTAAACCTGTCCATGTTAGTGTTACCGACACTATCCACTACGCTATTTAATCACAAATTTATGTATATTGTGAAAAAGTGTATTTGTAATATCCACAAACAATCTGATGGTGTGCTATGAAAGTGATAACGCGATATAATATATGTATGTTTAATGCATTACACGTCACATGTTGACTTTTAATTTGCATTTAAAGTGATGTGATGAGAGAGGAGGGGATGATTGATTCTTGACCTATCCATTAGCGATGGGTGGTTGACGGTGTTTTCGTTAACGTTGATTTACGTTTGTCAACTAGTTAAATTTGTCAACGCGTTAACGTGCTACTAATATCACTCACAACATATATTTTATTATTTGATTTAATGTATTAATGGAAAACGTTTGATTTAATCTTACATGACCGTTCCTTCATACTTTTTCTTCAGGCTTAGGACAGACTGGTTCCACCAACATGTATAGTCATCCTTTTCTTTTAAAAAAATAGTATTTGAAAAATCAACTCTTGCCTATGCTACTTATAGTTCAAATTCGAACGTCGTCCGTAATCTATGATATTATTTTCTACGTAAGTATCGAGGTAAATTCATTGAAGGCGTTGACGAATTCAACTAATAGTTGATTCATATGCAGTTAACTTTGATACGTTGACTGGAGATCAACGGTTGATCCAACTAGTTCGTTGATTCAATGCCCATCGCTACTATCCATTCTTAGCTATGTTTAAATTTCAACCATATTTCTGTAACATTTCAGAATGGATACATCATAAACTTTGAGGACCATTATTATAAATTATTTTAATTCATCCTATTCAAAAAAAGAAGATCCTATGTATGCAATACATTGCAAACCGAGGTTGTTTCTTTTTTTTAATTTTATATGCTTATTCGATAAGCATGAACAATGCTACACGTTTATAGTATAAGCATGTTTATGTTCATAGCATGCCATAAGTGGTGTTTGCCGTTAAATATAGGATTTCGTAATACGCCAATAGATTAGTCTCCAAACACTATTTTATCTCACATTAGTAGATAAAAATTTTCACTATAGCGAATTTTATAAGCAATAATAAACAAAAACGAATTATACAGTGAAAAAGTATCGTCTCAATTTTTGCATAATAATTTTTTTTATTAATAATTGTTGTTAGATTATAAACAATTGACTTTATTGTGTTATAATATTGATAGTTTGTGCGAAGCTCACAGTCACCAGAAATATTTGGACTTGTTAACATATTGTGGTGCTATCAATATGACGTGTGAAGGGACTGCTGAAAGAGACAGAATGTTTAATTTTGTCATGATTTTAGAGCTTATTAATATATACATTTATATAACTTTTTTTTAAATTTAAGGCTATTCTTATGTTTCATTGAAAACGGATAGCACCCCTGGAAGCACTTCCAAGTTTCCAGCGATGTTAAGTCAATTTCTATGAAGCTTGAAACATTAGACTTTTGTATTATAATTACGTTACTAGCACTGAAACTAGAGTTTTGGTCGAATATAACTGTGTTATTGATTATAGTTTGTGAAATATAAAAAAAATACTGTAAATCAGATTGGAAAGCCAAAGTAAACAGTATTTTATAGAACTTTGTTTCCTTCTTTCTCATTTCCCTATTTAAGTAAACAGGATATAATACTAAACTAATATAATAAATGTAAAAAGTGCATGGATGCACGTTATTACTCCATCATGCCAGAACAACTAAATGGAATTGGATGATATTTGGTACATATATAAATTCTGGAATAAGATACATAAAATCCACTAGAAATTTCCACGCGAACAAAACTGCAGGTTAAACGACAAGTAATAGTAAATAAACGGAAGCCAGCTTGTTCAAAACCAATTCAAGATAATTTTCATTAATGGTATTTATACTTTTTTATAGTTATTTGGTGTACCTATAGCCCTGAGTCACTTACATTCAAAAGTTGGTGCACTTGGTTCTATAATGGACTAAGGTTTTATTTTTTAAAGAAGGCACCGCCAACGAAAGTCCACTCAGGACTCTGGGATGGAACAAATGATTCAACAAAGTTTAATGACTTAGGTCATACGATTATCAGTCTTACTATAGATGAGCAGTAAATTTTTCCATTAGCCTCATAGAAACATTTTTTTTTCTCTTTCATAAATAAAACTAACATTTTATTTCAATTTATGATTAATAATTGACTGCCATTTAAAATTTTTTCAGTTTATTTTAAAATTATACTATGTGAATAATAGACAATTTCTGATTAAACTCAAAAAACACTCGCTAAAAATGTAGGATCTCATTTGCAATAAAAATACAAACCCATTTACAAATACATTTATTTCTTTTTGACCTGTACTACTTTGTTTTTAATTTCTATTGGAAATTTATCAAGTAAATTTTTAGCACAATCCAAGCAGTAAGCTTTTATATAAAATATACTACAATCCTTAGTTATACAAACTGGCCTCTCACACACCGAACAATCTGAACCAAGTACCAATGTCTCCCCTTTACCCGGTGGACTGAATGGATCTTTCATGATGTAACTTGGGTATTTAAGAACAATATTACGGGAAAAGGGTGGATGAGTTCCTTTGTAATGTGCTTTTTCATGTATACCACATAAAGCACATTTGAAGTCATGAATGATTTGAACTGCTTCCTCTTTGTCTTTCTTATCTTTCGCTTCATTGATTTTTGACTCCTCCATATTTTACTAAAAATAATAACAAATATAACCACTATTTAGAAAACAAAAGTTATTGTATAGATTCAAGTATTTTAAATAGTTATATTAAAAATATTTATTTAAATACATTATACATACATAAATAAATTTCAGACAATGTATTAATTATTCTAATTTGATATTAGCTTTCTCTTTAGGAGCTTCGATGGGCCACCAAGCAGGCTTCAACAACTTGGCTGTATACTTTCCAATGATCAAAGATTCAGCTTCTGAAGCCTCTTTAGTTCTAACCAAACCTATACCATAATCTTGTATAATCCCCCTCAATTTCCCTAAGTTTGCTTTTGGATTATTACTAGAATTGATTATTGAGTCTTTTTCCAAACCCTCTTCAATTTTATTTAGAAATTTAATGGGCATAATTCGCTTTCTGACTACACCTGTGTGGTGAACTCTAGCAGTTAACTCTTGTCCAATATAGCAGCCTTTGTGGAAGCTAACTCCATGTAAATAATCACAGTTGTATTCTAATGGAAAACTAGTTCCTGGTGGTATGTCTTCTGCTCCTTCACTCACTCCTAGCTTGTACCTTAAGTACTTATAGCCTTCTTCACTTTTTTCTACTAAAGTATCTTTTCCAGCTATGTCTGTAATTTGTTTCTCTTGCATAGAGGATGGTGTGATCATCCTATAACCTAAATCACTAAGGCGAGGATCTTTATAAATTCCTACATTATTTTTTTCATTTCTTACAGGTTCTAATGAATTTGATACTAAAACCCAGAGTTTATAGTTTTTGTTTACATCTCCAATATCCACTGCTCGTCTCAATTTGTATAGTTTTAAATGTTTTTGCAGCATGCTTAAAACATTTTTATCACATTCAATCATGAAGGAATTCTCTTTTTCCCACTTATGAATTAAGGCGTCGTACATGACTCTACCTTTATTATTTAGAAACATCGTGTACATAGACTCGGCACCCTCTTCGAAGTGTCCCATATCGTTCGTTATGAGTCCTTGGAGGAATACTCCAGCATCATTACCAGAAATTTTGAGCAAACTCCGGCTTTCTAATGGATACAATTTATTTACCTGCGCCTCGCTGTGTGAATATCGTAAAAGTTGCCTTACCAAACAGTGCTTGATGAATAATTTATTTACCTGGTACAACATCATTGCAGAGATACTTTTTAAAAGTAATTTTCTTTCTGTTTTCCTTAAATTTCTGATGAAAACATTGTAATTTGTGAAATTCAAGCGTTATGACAGATTGCTTGACAATACTTGACATGCCCTATATTTGACAATCATATGTTTTTGACATTAATAATGTCGTCTAAAAATTTAAGGAGTTTGAAGTATTTGTGCACAATTTACTTTTAAATGCCTGTTTATGAACCCTAGGTTGTTTCCATGTGAGTCCAACAGCTGTAGAGGTTATTAATCACTAAATTGGTTTCCTGTATAGTAATATCAAAATAAAGAACATTTTGGCTTGAACTAGTGTTTACCTGGCAAGCATATACACCATGTATATGCTTCTCTGGCAACTTATCTAGTTGATCAAAATGAAATCTGTACTGAACTATCGCTTAAAACTCCTGTTCATACTTCTTCTTTTTATAATAACTCCTTCATTGTTCATGCTATCAAACTCTGGAATGCACTGCCTATTGCTATAAGACAAGCTAAGTCACTACCAACTTTTAAAAAATTGGTTAAAAATCACTACCTATCTTCAGTGTAACAACAAAACATATTTATTTATGTATTCTACAAATATAGATATTTAAGTATGTTTATCTATTTATTTATTATATTTTATATGTATTATTGAATTTTATGTATATTATCTATTTATTATGTAAATAAAATATAATTATTATTTATTACCATACCTCCCTTCCACATCAATATAACACCAATAATAAATAAACTATAGCCCGGGTTGCCTGGAAGAGATCGCTCTGTAGCGATAAGGCCGCCCATTGTAAGTCAAGTACATATTGATTGTGTAAATAAGTTTCATTGTGTTTATATAATTGGTTTACAATAAAGTGTTAAGAGAGAGAAGAGAGAAAGAAATCTGTAAACCGTTTTAGGTTAAAACCATTTTAAACAACCCTTAACCGCAAAACGGAAAGCTTACCGTGTGTTCCCAATCAGAAATATTAATAGAATACTGTAACACTTTCATAATTTTTTCAGGTAATCATATAGGGGCGCCTTTTAATAATGATTGAAAGACAGACTTGCGGTTTTCCTTACTATGTACCATATTGTTTCCTCTTTGCATAATAAAAGCAAGTTCTAGTTAGTCCAGTGACAATAGTTAGCAGTGTACGTCCATGCTCTATCGGTCACAACTGGGATTATCATCCCAGTTATCATAATACCTTATATCAGAGCATATTGGTAAGAACAGGTTGTATGTAGTTTATATAAAAATATATAAGTTATGTAAAATCTTTATTATATAATTTAAAAGTTAACATATCAAAAAACTTACAATTAGCAACAGATTTAACGATAACATTAGTCGGATGTACCTAAATGCTATGTTTAAACCTGTGAAGGTTCGTGTAACATTACTCGATTTTTTTTATAATAATAATAAGCATTAATAAGAATTTCGAATGAGCACATTAAGTGAGCCAACAAGTACTTACCTACATGTACTATATATATCAAAGTAATTGTTAGAAATATTAAAAAAATATGCTAATTACAATTTAAATACTATAAATCTAATAAATGGATTCTATTTCATTTAATATTAACGCTATCTTCCTTACATCGTCTGTTTTCTACGTAAAGCCTTGTTACGTTTCAATCAACAATTTAGTTCGACAATACATACTTAGCGTTTAAATAATGTCTGGCTAAATTCAAAGTTTATTTCTAATCGCCTAGTCATATATGATAATTAATTGTGAGAGATTGTCAAGAATTGTAAAGTCAAAAATGTGACAATTTAAAATCAATATTTTGAGTGTATACTGGTCATACACGAGAGGAGAGCGAAATAAGGGAAAACCAATTTGGGTTTATGCCCTGATGAGGGACAACAGATTGCCATATTCGTTGACCTCGAAAAGGTATATCTCGTAAAGATAAGGTAGGAAGAAAGCTTTTGTGGTGGGCCATGAAAGCGAAAGGAGTGCCTGTGAAGTTCTTCCACCTTATTCGTGTGATGTACGACGATAAGGCAAGTACATAGGTCCGGTCCCTAGCTGGCGTCACAGACAAGTTGTGTTGCGGTGGGTTTACATCAAGGATCGGCTCTTAGCCCATATCTATTCCTCCTGATTATAGATGCAGTAGCATCTATATAGTCTTTGCCGATGACATTATGCTGGTTGGAGAAAATGCTCACGAGGTTCAGAGCGGATTGGTGTGCAGAAAAGGTGTGAATATTCAGATGACAGCTAACAGAGGAGAATGGAAGGAGAGAAGATGTTGTGCCGATCCCACAGTTTGGGATAAGGACCGGAAGAAAAAGACTGGTCATAGTTCGCATTATGATAATGTTGAATTATACTAAATTAATAATTCCTTTCATTTCTTAATCGTATAGAGTTCAGACGTATTTAGCTTATCGTACCAAAGCCAAGTGATAGGCATTATATCCAAGTGCACCTACCACAAGTTTTGCAAGCATTAAGATTCGAAAATGTTCTTTTTTTCAATGACTGCAATTTTTTTAGCGTTCATCTAGAATACTTGTACGTTCTCTCGGAGAATACGTCATTTCGATCATGTCTGAGTTCCGCTGGTTCTTAACTGGGGTTGCGATCAGCGACGCTGGCACGGAATCCTGGCCTTGTTCGATGGAAGCTGTCACCAGCTCCGTAAGAGTAGGCTCCGATCTCATGGAAACGTTGTCTCTTTTCGTCGGCGAACTGTTCAGTGATCTTGATTTCAATCTTGGAGATTTCTTCAAATATGGTGTTATTTTCTGAAATAAGCGAAAACTATTATTCGTCATCTTTTATCTGTCGTAAACAGCAACACATGTATTATTGTTTTGCTAATATGCATCAAGAAATGAAGGAATCATTTTGGACAAAACGCTAACATAAAAAATTATTCGGTCATTTTGGGTGCAGTAGATATATATTTTTTTGGTTCCGGAGGAGATAAAATGTACTTAGACCCTACTTGCAACGCGGACTCCAGTAGGTGCATGTAGCCCACCCATACCCACTAAAAATCTCCCCCAGGCTTCTCTGTAGCTGAAATTTGAGGTGCCTGGAAATAGCGCGAGCGTACTACCACCACCCCAAACAACATTGCTCCACAGTGGACGTTAGTCTCTTCTATCCTGGAGAAGAGATCCCCAGCCGGGAGCTGTTGACACGCCCGCTTTTTTCCAACCCAAATATATTGGCCAATGGTCGTTCTCCGAAATCCGACGGCGAGTGCCCATACATGACCGGGATAAGCGAAAATCCAGCCCCTCCCGTTCCATTGCCTCGTTAGCAAACATGACTATCTCGCAAAAGGTGGCGACGGCACCCCATTCGGTGACATTCTCGACCATCGCTTCAATGAATGAAATGTATTGTGTTTAATAACTATTAAAACTCTGATTTTATGACTTCTATATTTATAAATTCACGTTTACTTTCCTATTTTAATTATTAAGTAAACGTAAAACAACTACTACGTATAAACAAAATTTCCCACCTGTTGAGGATCCCTAACAATATAGGCTCCCGTGCGTTTAATTTGAAAGTCAGGAGCTATTAGGCATCGTGCTAGCAACAGAGCAGCCGCACACGCCCAGCTAGCCCAAACACCAGCGCTGGCAGCTTTTGTAGCAGCGATCCTGCCTCCCATACCCCACGATGCATTCCAACCTAGCTCAAGGAAAGGGTTTACTGCGGAACATCTATAAAAAAGATGAAACACACTGAATATTTTCTTAAACAGACTGTTGGCGACTCGTCACTTTTTTTAAATATTTTAACAGCTTTTAGATTTTAACACACTTTCTTTAAAAAAGAATTAATTAAATTTAATAGACTATCAAATCATAGGTTGGTGTAACGGAACCGTGTAAAGGTGGATTTCTATTTGTCTGACGTGTTGTGTCGTGACGCGTGAGAAGCATATCGGTTTCATACATTTAATATGGTTAGGGACACATTTGTATGGCCGTATACAGAAAGAAAGCTGGAAGCCTACCAGCGCTTATCGGCGCCGGTCCACGCTGGTAACCGGCGCTGGCATTTATATGAACAAGCGCCGAACGTCGCCGACAAGTTCCGGCACGCGCCGGTCAACGTTGGCGCTGCCCGCCATATAAAATATAATAATAATATATTATTATAAATTACTAGCTGTGCCCGCGACTCAGTCCGCGGAATAGTGACTTTGGGCAGCATTTTTTGGATATATCTTTTGGTTTATTTTTGATTACAAACCCTTTAATATAAATAAATGAAATATGCAAACAGTCAGTGTTATCGAATGCAACTGTTACGCCATGCGCCTCCGGAATACGTGCGTTCGAACCTACAATATCAGCCTAAGCTAAACCCTATTTCATACGATTGATGATATAAATCTGAGGTCAACTTAAATTGAATAACGACCTACAACGTCCAGCCAAAGTTAAACTGTTGAATAAATAAATTTATAAGATAGTTCCTAAGTGTCTCCGTAAACGTTTATGCAAATATATACCGTGTTAAATAAGAAATCTAATTTAAGTTTTATTTAAATATTGCCTAAATCCAACATAAACCCTATTTCATATGGAAATAGAAAAATTCCGAAACTAATAATTTTTAGCTAAAACTATTTTTTTTTTCTAAAATAAAAATAGCCTAAGTTACTCCTTGTTACATCAACTATCTGCCAGTGAAAGTCCCGTCAAAATTGGTTCAGCCATTTCAGAGATTAACCGGAACAAACTGACAGACAGATAGACAGACAAAATATTGTAAAAAATGTTGTTTTGGTATATGTACCGTGTATACGTCCGAATGCACTTAATTAAAAGCGGTTATTTTGATATTACAAACTGACACTCCAATTTTATTTATTTGTGTAGATTATTATATTTTTTGTTAAATACAGAAATGTAATAAAATGTTTCTTGAGTCATTCTTGTATATCTATAAAAATTTAGATCATCAAATTTCAATTGTTTTACAAATAAATGATGGTATTCTCCCAAACGTTTCCTTTATCTATTAATAAGATATATAGCTCGTTTTTGCATTTTTAAATACACATTTCCTAACAAAACCAAATCATCGTCCAATGAGTCCGACATTTTGCTCGTTCTGCTTCCATCTGCTTGATTTATGTAGAATGGACCGGCGCCGATAAGCGCTGGTAATCGGCGCCGATTACCAGCTTTCTTTCTGTATACGGCCTATGTCGTGACGCGTTCTGTCGTCTGTCCTAAATGTATGAACCGATATGCTTCTGACGCGTCACGACACGACACGTCAGACAAATATAAATCTACCATAACGGTTTAAATTTTAATAATTATTCTTTCATACTTTGTCGTTACAGTTGTTACATGACCAATCGACAGTTTATAAAGTTATTGTAAAAAAAAAATGCAGCGTGCATCGAACGTCGGCGGTCCTTCGAGCCGGATACAAACTATTTCTACGCTCGCCTTCTTATAACTATTCTAATTTTTGGTCTACTACTTTTAGAGTACTAAAATTTTTCATAATTATTTGCTAGAACTAGTATGAAACATCTATATTAATTCCTTTTTATGTGATTTGCAGCTGATGAAGTAACCGCATAAAAGAAAAATTTTGACTTACGTCGTTGTATTCGTATGAATGTAGAACTTTGCACAGAAGTCATGTAAGCCGCCATTAGTAATCGTAAAACTGTGACCTGTCAGGCCTACCATCACCAAAGCGAAGATAAGTGCTGGAGCTAGTATTCGCCATGGCTGAGGTAGCCTGAAACATACGCCAGAAATTACCTATCTAATAAAGCGATCGATTGTTTTATATAAGAGAAGTAAATACTACAGTCAAAGGGTCTGTCAGGTGGATATAAGCAGTTACTTTTATTTAAAGTGAAATTAAAATGGGTTAAAATAATGAAAACAATAAATGGGATAAGAAAAATGGAAAAGATTGAGATAGCAGAGAGTAGCCAACGGAGTTGTTATACAAAAAATCTTCTTCAAAAAATTCAGCGTTTTAGATTGCAAAAGCATCGTCATGCACATATTGCAGAGTAATACACCGGTTGAGCCAAGCGCCAGTATAGGTATTCTGATTGCGTCTTACAGTGAAAAAAGAGGTTTTTAACATAAATTAAGTGGTTATAAATATTTGCCACCCATTGGCTTGCAGGTCTACTATCTCATAATACTTTTTTCTCAAATTATTCAGTTTAATTGTAGCTTTATATCTACACATATAGATATAAAATAAGAATAACCACCCTTAGCATATTATTTTTCGGAGAACTAAACAAGCTGCAACATTCTACAGTAACTTACTCTTTTTTTAAATCTTATTCAAAAGAAGTTGCATACAATAACAATCAACATAATTTTTACCCGGTCCTAACATGGCCTCCACCAGCGCACATGGTAAACATGGTCAACCATACAGCAGCTAGTATGGTGGACATGATTGGCATGTACTCAGCGAACTCGCACGTGGCATCCGACTCGAATAGAGTTCGTGTAGTGTCCAGCATCCATCGGTGGGTTTGGTTACCTGTAAACGATTCCTTCTTAAAGTGCTGGTCTTGGAAGATGTTTTTAGTATGAAAAAAATAACAATACAAAAATAAAACGAAACGAATTTCAAATTCATTACAACTTGATAATTGTAAAATTATTATCAAGTTGAAAATGTTGGTTACTTGTCCATCTAAAACAGACCAAGCATAATTAACTAAACTAAAGGTACATAGACTAAACCAAATCAAACAAATATCAGTCATAAATGATATTCTAAATATGTTAACGACGTACAGTGAAACAAACAATTTAATTATTATAAGTACAATAACTGCTATTGGTATTGAAAATCTGTGAATCTCGCGTATCGTTTTGTGATTTGCAGAATCAAGTACCTATGTATTTTGATAGTGGCGCCATCTTGTAATGGCGTCAAAAGAAAATATTATTATGTCTGCAAATAACATTTGTACTGAGAGAAAACATGCAGAAAAATAAATTAGTACAAAGATCACAGTGTAAGATAAAAACAAACTTCTAGTCTTATCTCTTGAAAAATCAGCTTTTCGAACCGAAGTAGTTAACGTGAAGTAGTACAATGACTGTTGATTTGAACGAAGCCTATGTTTTAGTTTTCCTATAGAAAAGAAAGATACTTTTAGAAAGATCAGTTTAAATGTTATTACTATTAAAATACTTGGTTTCAAATAGGCCTTGAAAATAATACAACGGAATAATACTCGGAAACGTTGTTCTGCCTTATAAAAGTAGTCTATCGTCGTTGTCAAACCAATATCTGATAAGTGCACTTTCATGAGATTTTAACATTTTGACTATTATGACTGGCTTGCCACCCAATGTTTAATACATAAAACCGCTATGTGAGTTTAATCATTATTACATTACTTATTAAAGTATACTTATAAATCACTTTAAAATATTGTTTCTAAGATTTCCTTTAAAGCCATTCAAGACTTACGAAGAACAAACGACGAAATTAAACATCGTAAGGTAACTTTCACATCAATATCACTAGCTTGTTACAATCAATGTGCCTTAAATAACTATCGCAGGTTTACAATCAGTCTGCAGAAGAACCACATTATTTAATCCCTACCATATATATTATTTTTATCTATACATTTGTCGTGTACAATTTACCTGTCTCAGTAGTTGCATTGTTACTTTCAGGAACTTCAGCGGATGTATAATTTGTATCATTTTTCATAATAACTTTAGTCACATTGATGCCTCTTTGGACGGCAGTGACATTTTGAGCATTTTCAGTTTTATTATATTCCTCATTCCCACTGACATTTATCACCAAAGTGTTATCTGTATCATTGATCTCAACTAATCGGAATTCAAGCTCTCTTGGATATAATACGCAGTGGCCTCCAACCAATTCCATCGTGTTTCGAAGGAAAACATAATTCATAATGCCAAATACCGCGGCAAAAGCGTAGAGGATCAAATGGCATACTGAAAAGTAAATAAAAAATTCAATTTATTAATACGTTTTAAAAAAATTCACATTCTGTATTAAAGAAACAAACTACCAAATATATTTTTATTTATAGTACAACGTGTACGATCACATATTGACTAGGTTAGCATAGAGCTTGCAGTTCCAGTGGCCTTGTATAAAATGGATATAGAGAATTAAAATGGACAAAAACGAAAAAAGAGGGAGGTTCGTGCTTCGAGACTGTTTTGGTCTTCGAGGCTGTTCGAGTCTCATGCTTTCGCAAAAGGTGAAGGCAAGAGCTTCATAAATTATCGAAGAATATTACGAAGCTAAATTTTTTAAGGAAATCATACTAATGTATGTAATTACTTCTCCAAAAAAATTAGTCCAAGGAAACCAAACCTAGTTCTTGATGAAGTGAAAATGCTTTTCACACACGCTGCCCTAAGGGGTATGCTGACGTGAATATGTCAGCCTAACCGTTCTTCAACGGCCGTCATAGGGTTCTACGATAGCTGCTATGTGCTGCTGGCTTTTGTTCTTTGCTTTTCAACATGCCCACCGCCCTAGTAAAACCACACCGTTGGTCCTTCCTACACACTGCGTACCGACCTGTTACAATCGCTTCAAATCCCTCACTTAATCTCGAAAATAGAGATTTTTACAACAAATTTGTCAAATGGCAGGCGTAAGCCGAAAGGATAAATTCATGTAACCAACGAGCACATAACTTCCATTTGAGTGATTAAATTTTGATGAGAGTCACAATTGTAACTGTTATAATTTAACCAGGAAACATGAAACTGAAACCTAATTATTTTAAAATTTCAATTACTAATCAGTTTATGGTTGATATTTTCCTTTTATATGTAATTATTTTTATGTTATCTATACGGTATTTCCGTTGCTATCTGGATTAGCCGACTTTATGTACGACGAAACACGGTTGAAGTGCCCTTCGTAACCTCATTTTGGTCGGTATTTTTAAATTTAACTATCAGCGCCATACCGCAGTAGTTTATTTTGAGGTGTCGATTCAGATCACGGAGTTAGTAATAGATAATTATGTCATCTACCGATTATCTGATCTGATTTTGTAGTGATACAGAATTAAAACAATTAAATAAATCCATATACTTTGTATAAAGTACCTAATTAATTTAAATTCTTCTCAAATCCACTTCGTTTATCTATTAGTGTTTACAGGGCCAGGGTCCATTTGACTAACCCCGTAATAAAAACCTAATTATGTCATTTGTATATACTATTAGGTACCTAGCGATGTCTGTTGGTGGGGTCGCCTTTCCTTGAATAAATATACTCGAGCAATTCACACAGTGCCTTCTAGTCCCAAATCTATATTAGTCAACTGATATTTAATATACTTTTTTTTGTAAATAAATAAATAACACTTAGACTCAGAACGGAAATGGATCCCGTGATCTCCATAAGTATAGTGACGCGCGCAAGCCGCTGCGCCACGGAAGTCGTCAATTATTTATTGTTTGGTATTTACTAACTAATTCACATCAACTAACCCAGGTAAAGATTTAAGTTAAGATTGTGTTAATTTCGATATTATTCAAATTAATACACACATAGTTTAACATATTATACAATTAACTTAATTATAAAGAAGATAAATTTTACAAGTAAACACTCAATAATTTTAAGTACCATATATATTTACAATAATTTAACAAATATAGAAATCCTATTTATGGTATTTTACAGTAGTTATCGAAATGTTACAACGCGAGTCAGTAATTCGAGAAAATCTGTCAACTTAAAGTTAGATAAAGTTGTTATTGTTAGAGGGTTACTTTAATTAGTCAGGATTCGAACCGCAATAGTTGTTTAACGTAGTCAAACGTAATACAGGTTGTGAATTTCAATTCATTCATTAATTTGCTGCAGACAGCTGACAGGCTGACAGACCACTATAGTAAGCAGTTACTGTCGACAGTAACGAAGATGGGAGGATGATATCAAGAAGGTGGCAGGACCATGTTGGATGAGGATAGCAAGGGATAGATCGTCGTGGAGAACACTTGGGAGGCCAAAGAGCAAGACAATCACGGAACCGGTGCAGGTGTCTAAAACAAATAATAACATTCAATTACGTTGCCTTCATAAACAACCATGTTTAATATTATTAAGTACATTAGTAGATATAAGATTAAATGTAGCATATAAGATCGTTAATATAGGCTTTAACTATTATTATTATATTCCTTTATATTTGGACAGTAACCGATTAATAAACCTAGCAATCGGTTAAGTTGATATTTTTCAATAATTCAAAACAGTTTACTTCTTACGAATGTGTGGTATTTGCGAACCGTGGAATGAAATTCACATGCCAAGTTTGCCACTGGTTTAAATCAACGCTTACGTCAAACGGTCCATACGTTTGCAACTCATTGGCGATCTCTTTGTTTATAGCGATGATTAAATTATTAACTATGGATGAATGAGGCGGATTTGCATCATTTGTTCTTGGATACATTGTAATCTTGTTACTTTGCTTATTGGGTTAAGGTTATTTTTAGAATGATTTGTTTCTCGGATTACTCAATAATATCGTGGAAATCAGATCTGTTGTAGTTAGAAAAAGCATGACGCTCATTTGAAAAACAACTTTTCATCCCTAAGAAAGCATTCTAATGCTACTTACTAAGTTTGAGAATAATAATATATAAAGAATTAAGATGAAATTAATCAAAGTCGTGTTTAGAGTTGACACTAGTTGACCCTAGTTAACCGTTGTTCTTCCATATAAATAAGAAAAAAATACTTAATTACGATCACTCCTATTTCACCCCCTTCGAGTTTCATTATCGCGACACAAAGTAAGCCTATGTCCTTCTCCAAGCAAGCAATCTATCTCTGTACCGAAATTCATCAAAATTGGTTCAGCGGTTTAGTCGTGAAAACGTAACAGGCAGACAGAGTTACTTTCATATTTATAATATTAGTATTGAAGGATTGCTGTTTAGAAAGAGTTTGATGTTTTTATGAATTCATTAATTTATACTTTTTCTACTATTTTATTAGAATAATGTCGTATGTTTTAATTGTTAACCATTTTAATTTTAATTTAATATTTCACTAATTAAATTTTACCCTCAGCAATAAAGAAAAAAAATAATAAAATCTTTAAGAGTATCGTTGAAAATATCGTTGTTGGATACATTATGTTCTTATGTAGGTACTTGTAGGACATATCCGTCCGACATATCTTCACATCCGTGCAGGGGCGGAGAAAGAACAATAACCTCTGCGGCCGAGGTCGGCCTGTCGTAAAAGGCGACAAAAAACCCACCCTAGCTACGTGGTAGGGCCTCAAGCCCGTCTGGATGGCGACCACCTTTGGTCTTAAGTATGCCGCCATAATAACCTTGCGTTGTGTTCCGGCATTAGTGACCCAAGTTCCTGTACCCTTATGGGACAGCAGCGTGTTCGCGATACCACTGGCGTTGCAAACACCCATATGTGATGGTAACTGTTAAATTGTAAGCAGGCTGTCAGCCTGTCTGCTGTTCTACAGCAATAAAAAGGACATAATTAAGATTTTATATGTAAACATATAGCTGTTTACTAAATACCATATATCTAAGAAATGTGAATTAGCAGAATATTACAGAAAATAATTTAATGACTTTAGGGCGAGTTTTTTGATCCGTTGTTAACTCGACCAATGGTCACATTTTGGGACAAATGGTTAAAATGATGCCATTATGCGTTTTTTGATGTATAGTTAGGCTAACCAATGGTCAAATATATAACCATTTGTTTAAAAATTTAACTACTCGAATCGGACTGGTTAACAATATGGCGGATGGTTAACTCTAGTAGCAACAGCTGTACATTCAATAGTTTGAGTTTTGAAGTAGACAGTTTGTTTATATCTAACCGTTGCAAGTGTTTTAATACAGTTGGGTACAGTGTAAATAAATATTATTAATAATATTATTATTAATAAATTGGTGTTCTACTTTCTACATTTTCTAGTGGATCATAGCATTGTTGGATACTTTGAATCATCAGAAAATTCTTCAGACGATGATTTAGCAGTAGAATACATTCTAATGAGGAGGCCTAAAAGAAAGAGAAGGTTTTAAAATTAAGAGCATTTTCATTTATGATAGTATCTCCAACAAAAATTGTCTTATTTCCTTACAATGTGACACCAAAATAAAACTAATATGTACAAACAGCTATTTACATGAATTGGTAAAAATTGATAACTACTTCCTTAAAATTAATTTGTTTTTCAGCCATTATGTCCAAACTATTTTTATATTGAAAGAAGAAATACTTATAACAATCACCAGACACAAAAACAATTCCGAACTTCGATCCCGAACCTTTTTTTATGTATTACGTTGACACTTTGTACTCGGAATTGCCACATAAAAAAATTTTCTCCACAAAAAAGTGTACCAAAATACGGTTCATACAAGTAGCAACATAAATAACTATTGTTAAATTTAACTATAGTAGATTTTGTCATCAAAAAACGAATATTGACTATAACCATTGCTTACTGTTTTAGCCATAGTTATTTTGTCTAATTGTTAACGTAACTATTACTATGGATCAAAAAACTCGCCATAAGAATTCAATTAAAACGAAGAAGTATTTATGCAGTGAGTAGTAGAAGTGTGCACTGAGAAATATTGTTTGAAATCACATTTTAATACTTTAAAATTCTGTTTGAAATGACCTCAAAAAGGAGTGGTACGACGTCGACTGAGTGAGGTCATAGTGACATAATGCCTGTATCTTATCTGCTTTAGACTATCAAACGTGAACATTGCCAAACTATTTGAATTTTTTAACAAAAAAATTTTTAACAAGAAATTTGAAATGAATGCATTTGTATATACTCCATTGTTCACCATTGCGTAAATTATGTAACATATTTTCCTTTTTTTAGCGCTGTGGAAGAGCAGAGGACACTACAAGACGCCTACAGGCATTCGAGATGTGGTGTTACCGTCGCATGTTACGCATTAGTTGGACGCAGAGGGTCAGGAACGAAACCGTGCTTCAGTGCGTTTATATGTCCCGGAAAATGTTGCCTTCTGTCAAAAAGCGCAAGATAGAATATCTCGGCCACGTGCTCAGGAACGATAGATACATGCTACTGCAGTTGATAATGATGTGCAAAATGGACGGAAAGAGACGCGCTGGGCGAAGAAAGAAGTCATGGCTCCGGAATATCCGGGAGTGGACCGGTATTGCCTCCGTCAAACAGCTGTTCCGGCTGGCTGCTGATAGAGACGAATACAGGAAGCTAACGGCTAACCTTCAGGATTGAAGAGGCACTGGAAGAAGAAGAAGGAAGAGCAGACAAGCTGACGGCCAATAGTAAGCAGTTACCGTCGCCTGGATGTTTGTGACGTCACGGGCACTGCTAACACGCTGCCGTCCGCGTAGGGGGATTGGATACTAGATATCACTTAAGTTGGAACACAACACAAGGCTCTTACGGCGGCATACTTAGAGACCAAGATAGCTGCCATCCAGACGAGCTGGGTGGTCTTCCACCTAGCAAAAAATTTACTGGGATCTGAGTGACGTGTTGATTGTTTCATGATGTTTTATTTAAATTTTATCTTTTAATTTAACATTTTATTCGCGTTTATTCTCTGCAGCAATGAAAATGTAAATTTTATGTTATTATAAGCCTAAATATCCTAATAGGTGGGCTGGACGACAAAAACGGGACCGGGATGAGTGGCGAAAATTCGGTGAGGCCTTTTTTCTACGCCGGAAAACGAATGATCAAGTACCACGTCGGACTCCGGAGGGAAGCCGATGTGATTACGTCGGTCTCACCGTTCTAACCCTACGGCGGCCACTCTAGTGCTGCTGACTGAGATGTGATGACCAGCGGCGGCTGCAACGGGAAGGCCATAAGATCAATTTTTCGTCATAGCTCTACGACAAATCCTAATATATATAATCCTAGTATATATAGAGTTGAGGGTAAAATTATTAATAGGAAAAACTAGCAATTCTCGCCCTGTTTGCTGGTCGATTGAACATAAAAATTAAATCGTTAAAATCTGAGGTTTTCGTAGGTACGCATGTGCGCTACACCGCTTGTCCGACTTCTCCGCGGCAAGAAAACACACATCACTGAACAGGTGGTGCTTACAAAAATCGTTATTTTTAAAACTTTAATAACTTTATATTAAATGAAGATATCGCAATAATTTTAGATAAGGTTCAAGCGTCTAAAAAATAAAACATAGAAAATTTACTTGAAATCCATCCAGTAGTTTTTCTGTAATGCGCGTACATCTTTATCATTTATTTATATAGAAGATGACGATTACCTTTCCATGATTTCAGATGGCGAGACGCCCTCTCGTCCAAACCGCGTTGATCATAAAGAAGAATAGTCATCTTCAGTCTGCACTTTAGTCCATATTCATTGATCTGAAATAATTGAAAAAAAAAGAGATCTATCTATATACTCGTATACTTATATAAGATTTATCTATCTATAAGGAAAATGGGGTTCCTTTGACTCACCATCAAAACAAAACTACTGAACATATCGGTATGGGACTGCTACCATTCAACGCAGAATTTGTGGTAGAGATTATATAGACTATTTAATTACCCTTTCTCATTTTTTTTCGATTTACTTTTGCCTGTTATTCGACCAGCGGAGCGGACGTGATCGGCTAGCTTTTATTAGATAACTACTATATTATACTAGACTGTTATCGGTTTAACATATTCATAGTTTTCTTTGGCGCACACACTGTATTGAAGTCGATTTAATATATAAGAAATAAAAATAACTATAATTAATATTTTGTTACAAATAAACGACATTACCAATCACTCAGAGAAAAAAAAAACAAATATTAGAAATTAATTAATTAAAGGAACATTTTGTTATGTATTTTGAATGAAGAAAATTATATTTCAACTCAATCAAACAAAAAAAAAATAAACACAATGACCATATCTTTCTACAACACTTTTCAAGACTGTTAAATGGACGATTTCTGCTATACAAGAAGATTCATTTTATATTTGTTCTTGAAAGTTAAAACGGACATTTTATCAAGGAGAGAGAACATTACGCATGAATTATTGACTAGGCATGCCTTTTAAGTTCTGTCGTTTCCATATTTCCTGGCAATTTCGAATTTAGAACTGTTCTATAATCGAATGTGCTTAAATTTTGAATCTCAAAACAGTTGAAAGTATTAGGATTAATGCTATTGTTTAGTCACAGCGTCGATTGGAATCTGTCAGGTCACGTACGAAAATGAATCTTTCTAAGGAAAATGTTCGTGCAATAATTTTCTACAAATTTAGAAGAGGCCTGACACGGCTTCAGTGTTTTGAAGAGCTAACATCTGTGATGAAGCCCCATGTCTGCGGACTGTTGAACGCTGGTATTTAGAATTTCAGCGTGGACATACTAGTGTTAGTGACAAATCTCACTAACGGCGCCCAAAATCCACCTTCACTGAAGATAACATCATTGCTGTGAGACAACTAATTCTCGAAGATCGTCATGTGACGTATCGAGAGATAGAGGCTCTATTAGGCATCTCAGGGACAATCATTCAGAAGATCTTGCATGAAGCGCTTGGTGTGAGAAAGCTAGTTTGTCGTTGGATACCGCATCTGCTTTCCGACGATCACAAGGCGGCCCGCGTCAGATGGTGTAAGAAAACTCTGCAAAGGTTCAACCGAGGAGAGTCAAATCACGTCTACGACATCATCAGTGGTGACGAATCTTGGATCTATGCCTACGATTCTGATTCCAACCAACAATCTAAAATCTGGGTCTTTCAAGACGAGCCAAAGCCGATTAAAGTGGTTTGTTCTCGAAGCACTTCAAAGAAGATGGTGGCTACGTTCGTTGGAAAAACCGGTCATGTTGCGACTATTGAACTTGAAGATAGAACGGTTAACGCAGAGTGATATACCATAGTTTGTTTACCACAAGTCATCGCCGAACTTCGAAAATCTAACTCAAAGCGACGCATCATCCTGCACCATGACAACGCAAGCTCACCCAGCGCTCGTCAAACGATTGAGTATTTGAAGCAGGAAAAAGTAGAAATTCTTGACCATCCTCCATAAGTAAGTAAGGATCTCTTTACATTTCCTAAAATTAAGAAAAGTCTTCATGGTCAAAGGTTCCAGTCCGGTAAAGAAGTAGTCGACGTTTTCAAGTCAGCCATTTTGAACACCCCCACTTTAGAGTGGACTAAATGGTATAATAACTGGTTTGAGCGAATGGAAAAGTGTATTAAGCTACGTGGTGAATACTTTGAAAAAAAATAAAAAGTACTATAAGGTTCTAGTTGTTTTTTTCTTCAAACGACAAAACGTAAAAGGCATGCCTCGTATACTTTCTATTAGGTATGTTTCTGAAATTGCTATACTTAGGGCGATTATGTATGTATATTTAACATGATATGTGTAATAAATTATTGAGTAATGAGACAACGTTCTTCTGGGCTCGATCCTCCCCTTAAGGTTACGGACAGGATACCCGTCACGCTTGTCCAAGGCGGATTGGCGAGTTACGGTGATCTCCGTATGCATTTCCTCACGATGTTCTCCTTCGCCGTTGGTACCTCACAATTTTGCTATAAATCGCACATTAGGCGAGAAAAACTGCCTAAGCGGCGCATGCCATCGTGGTATTCGAACCCCGAACCTCTAGATTGGTCTCAGAGTGTAATACCACTGAGCCATCAGTTACTGTACTGATTACCAGTATAGGTAATGAGTACCTAATGAGGATAAAATCATCATCATTATCCTCTTATTGGATGTTATTCCCGGTTGAGCCAGCGATTCACAGTTGTATACAATCATTGTTCTTAAGTGAGGTTCAAACTTTAACGCACTTTTTACGTCAATGCTTTGAGGCAACTCTTTATTTTTATCAAGAAACCACATGTTGTAATATATGACTGAATTCGAATTCTATAAAGGCGACTGCTGCCTAGCCTTACGTCCTTACTCCGAAAAAAGAATCTGAATGGGCATCATTCAGATTCTACTACGGGCGAAAGGAGGAAAAGAGAAGTCTTGTTAGTCACTGTTTAAGTTTCTTTGGTGAGTGACGGGGTAGGTTTATTCTTAAACTTAACCACAGCTGAACATTCTGATAAACTGTGAATTAAAAAAAGTAAACATCTTGATTGCAAATCAGTTTGCTGATTTTCAGCAAGTGCAAATTGGAGTATTGCAACTTTCCATATATCCTTGAGTAATTTTGAATGTTTAGTCTAAACGCGTAGATATTGCGTAAACATGTCACAAACATTACGCAGGTCGAATACGAAATACTTAGGTGCATGAAAACTCTAAGTTTTGGGTGATAATGTGGGTCAAGTAATATATTCTATTTTCGGAACACGGACAAATCGATAGAAAGAAAAAAAATGCTACAGGTACCGCATATATCTATATACCTTGGTTATTATCATAGTAGTATTTGTCTTAAGATGTATTTTCCGTGCCGGGCGGAATAAAGATACTAACCCCTGCGGCCAGGATCAGCCTGTCGAAAAATGCGACAAAACGTGGTAGAACTAGAGTAGCTACGTGATAGAGCCACAATAACCTTGTGTTGCGTTCCGACTTTGGTGACCCAGGTGCAAGTAATCCCATGGGAAAACAGCGTGTTAGCGATGCTCTTAGCGTTGCAAACATCCATAGACGACGGTAACTGCTTACTACTAGGTGGGCCCTCAACCTGTCTGCGGTTCCGCAGCAATAAAAAATGTAGTATTTCTAGTTTATATTTGAAATACTATTTTACCAACATTTGAATAATCGAGATGATAATGTTTCATTCCCATCGTCAGAATTATACATTATACTTGGTTTTCAATAAAAGCTAAGTGAATTCCTTATTTCATATATTCGCATAAATATAGTCTGGCAGGTAGTTAGAATAAGGAAAACCTAATAAACTAGTCAAGGTGGAGAACTATATTCTAAACCTTAAATTTCTAGAGATAAGGTTGTAATATTACTAATAAACAATAACAACGAAAAATAGAATTATAGTTAGAGTGTTTGTATAGCCGTTTTTTTCTCTTGTCAGTCTTTTTTTAAGAAATAGTGGTAAATTTTTATGATTACACTTGTAAAGGTGTATTTCTAAATATATTCTGTGGGTGGCTATATATACCTCGGCTATTTTGTGGCGTGTAATTTTATTTTGAACACCTGGAAGTATTCAGAATGATATTACTTCCTATAACCAATGAGTAAGCCATATATTTTCTATCCAGTTACAGCGCCTCATAGCGGATCCAATTGAATTTAATATCCAAAGATCGTTCTTAAACAAATATATTAGGTGAAAACTTATTTAAGATTATTTATTATGTATAATGGGGTGGGATAAAAGAGTTGCATTGTTACATGCTGCGGAGATGCGAATGCTAAGATGAATGTGTGAAGTTACGAAATTGGATAAAATTAGAAATGAGTATATTACAGAAAAGAAAGTGTGAAAGTGGTTGAAAAATTAGTAGCAGACTATCATAGTTTGGTTATATATTGCGAAGGCAAGAATGCCATATTACTAGGAAAATGATAGAAATGGATGGATACAGAAGGAGAGGCCGACCAAAAAAGGTATGAATGTTGAGATGACGGCGAATAGAGGAGAGTGAAAGGAGAGAACATGTTGTGCCAACCCCATAAATCTTTAGGCATCTTTATATGAACCGGAAACATTGCTATCGAACGGTTGAACGGAATCAAACGAAACTTCACAAATATAGGGTAAACTAGATCATAGGTAAATGTACTCGTAGGCATGAATAGTTCATAGAATTTATCCTATGAACTTATCTGCGTTAAATTAGCAATTTCCATCTAAAGTCACGGGTTTACTAGTAGTATATATTGATATCCAAACTTATATATACACCTTAGTAACGAGCGACAGAAAATCGATATCCACGAATGGTGCTAGCTACAAAGCTGTCGGTAATAAGTCCAAAATAATTTCCCCCGAGAGGCTTCACCGTCCGTGGCGACCTAATATTGTAATATGTTTATGCATTTATTGTGTACAATGTTGATTATATGGATATTTGTTGCCAATTCATTTGGTATTTTAATTACCAAATGGTTGGCAATTAGGTCAACGTTGCGAGGTAAACAATATTAAATAAATGTTGCCATAAAATATTTAGTATATATTATTAGTACCATTTTTTTGCCCGCTGAAAACTAAACCTGATTAGTGCCGCGTCGGAACTCCAGGGAGAAGCCGACGCGGGTATACGGGGTACTGCCCTGTTACTGCGAACACTCAACTGGCTAACAAAAGATAGCCAGGATGGTCGCGGCGGCATACTCACTAAAAACCCCGGTCACCATCTAAAGCCTTCGTGGAGGGTGGCAGGATCGACTTTTGGTCATTACTCTGTGACGCCCCCGACTAGTGCATCCACCTTTGGGGGTGTTCCTGGTGACACTTTCCGGACCAAGTAATAAACACCCATTCGAGGAGGGGAAATTCCTCACGCACGCTGCCCCCGCGGGTAGGCCCTTTAAGTATGATCAAGCCCCAAAGACCTCGTCGCACACTCGTTGGATTAGGGAGACGCAGCGCAGAGATCAACACAATCACAAAGACAAGCACACACCAGCTGGGACCATTACGGTTTCAGGCGCCAAAACTAATATTTTTTTTAGTTTATGTTTCAGGTTGGCCATCAAGGACGAAGATGAAGTCATCGACGGGCCGCTGCGATGCCTCGCTGTTCATATAGGCGTGCGTCCTTCTGCGGCCAATTTCCCGCCACCGGGGGGTAGTCGCACTCCGATTTTATGCCGGGATAAAAACGGTCGCCTCGACGCCCGAACCTCCCCCCCTGCATAAGGGGTATTCTACCCCTTCCGTCTGGAATATTCTTTTCCAGACTAGCTACGTAAGCAAGTATGTGGTCAAAGATGGTACATACGTCGTACAAATGCAAGTTCGATTTTCCTATCGGCGCTTATGCTTCCCCAAACCGTCCATGAACCGCCACCGTAACTGAATCTTTCTTCAATGCAACACTGTGTAAAACGCTCTCCCTCTCTTAGATCACCTTCTTCAGATTACCATACAACATGATCTTATTCTCGTCAGACAAGAGAACTTTGCTCCATTGAAGGTATGACCAATTTAAGTGTAAAGTTGAGGCGCGCTCTTCGGTGGTCTACCGTCAACTTTGGGCCATTAGCTGGTTTATGACGTTTCATGCCACGCTCCGCCAATCTTCTTCATAAGGTAGAATCGCTTACAGTCAATCCTCGAACCTCCCAGAACCTCTATTCACTGCTGCTGCAGTTGAATAGAGTTAAAGTGGTGATTTCTTAGAGAAACTGACCCAATATACCGGTCATCTTATTCAAACGTGACTCGATGTCTATCAGATCCTGGACGGTGAGTAAACATAACAGTCTCCCCATAATGCTGATATACTCTATTAACAGTAGAGAGGCTTAGATACAATCGTTCAGCCACAACACGCTGACTATGCCCTACATTCAGCAACGCTACGACTTGGGCAGATTCTGAGGGCGGGGTATCTATATTTTTTAGGAAAATATCTGTTTGGTAGGATGTCACAGAGCTTAGTTAACAATCATGCTCAGCTCAGAGCTCAGTTAAAAAAGACGATAATTTATGCAAAAACAAATGTGATACTTAATCACATTTCTTTTTGCATAAATTATTTCTGCACTTGCAGAAATGCCGACGGAATACACATTGAAAACAATTTCTACATTCATTTATTGGATGAAAATTCGAAAATTTAAATTCAAATTTGGAATTCTGGTACACCACTGTGTAGACTAAACTGCCAGCTATTTATTGGCGTTTTTTTTAATGGTATCAATCCTCTCTTTCATTTAAATGCCGCCTGAATAATACTTGCAGTAGAGAATCGACTTTTTTGACGATTTTATATAACGTTGCTCTAGATACTCTTATTTGCAAAGTGCCAAACAATTATATTTTTCCGTATACAATTATTTTACTAAGATAAAATATTAATAAGGCGAGTGTGAATGGAAGTGTTGGAAGGGGTAGACCTAGGCGGACGTTTCGAGACCAAATCAGGGACGTCTTGAAAAAAGGCCAGATCAAGAGTCAAGAGTACCCTAAACAGAAGGGCATGTATGAAGGGAATAATGAAAGTGGACGAAGCGAAACAAGTATGTAAGGATCGTAGCAAGTGGAAAGAAGTGGTCTCTGCCTACCCCTACGGGAAAGAGGCGTGATTATATGTATGTATGTATAAAATATTTAATACTTGCTTTAATTTTTTCTTACACATATTATCCTAACTAATATTATAAATACGAACTAATATTATAACGCTTTCACGCTTAAACCGCTATACCAATTTTAATGAATTTCGATATAGTCACAGATTAAACCTTGGAGAAGGAAGGCTACTTTTTTATTCATATGGCAGAACAACGTCTGTTGGGTAAACTAGTTGTAAATAAAATAATACGCTCACAAATGTTGATTATATAATTATATATATGTACTTCCAACATAATAGCTACTCGTATTTTAATATATTATTGACATAATTAGTCATTGTCTAGTTGTTGTGAAACAGAATTCTGCAAATATTAAACATTACAACAATATTAAGAAAACATACACCGAGTAATTACGTGCGTATTTGTACTTTATACAGTTTTATTTCATTTAATGGAAAATTACGACATGAAACTGTCGCTAGAACATGTTGAGAAGTACCTTGTATTTAGGGTGCTGTAAAAGACGATGACACAAAAGACTTCTGCTATCTTACTGACAGCTGACAGCGATGGAAGGGTCCATCGCTGTCAGCAAGGAAACATGTGAAGGTACCCTACCGTCACATATTTTCTTACCCTGTTGAAGGTTTACACGTGAAGAAATTACCAAATCTAAGTCATTGATCTATTCAAATATTATAGTTCAGCTATTTTACTAAAGAAAAGACGCGTTACAAAAAAACATAGTCATAAAATTACGTGAGTTATACAGAAGTGAGTTATGAGAAGCCCCTGGCTAACCTCGACTTCTAAAAAATATTCATATTACCTTATTCGAACAGAATTGAGTTTTGATTATAAATAAAAGTAAATGACTGATCGTTCTTATAAAAATTGAATTTGCAGGCGTCCCGTAATCTTATTATGAGCAATTATAGGTGACGTAACGTGCTCGTTTTATTCTCGTTTTTTATAGCCAGTGGCCCGGCGACACACGTTTATGGCCCCAACCGATTCATGCGGTGGTCATTGTTATCTTTAATCTACTGCGTATAACGGTACAGTACCAGAACTGGTAGTACTATAGCATAGATAAGATATTCATCTATTTATCATGATGCTGGCGTCAAACGGGAATTTGTCACAAACATCATTTAAAGGAGTATATTATACTTTTAGATATTTGCTCTAGGTTTTTGATAAAGATATTTTTCAAAGCGAAACTTTAAAGACAGTTTATATTAGTCTCTACAGCTTAATGATACGTACTGCATTGCAGTAGTTTGCTTCTCTATGTGTTGCCCTTTGATAAAAAAATCTGCTGTTTCAAACAACAAACAGAAAAACTAGAACAACATTGCAGTTCTCATTGTTCATTTCTATTAAAAAATCTTGTATTTGGGAATCTAAATTGTATAAATAAATAATAAAATTAACTATAAATGGATAATTACTTTTTATTTAAATAAAAAATAACTGTAAATAATTTCAAAGAAATGACTAGTCAACACTGCTCGAATCTAGTATTAGAATAAATTCAGATTTCCACGGTTAAAGAAGGTCAAAGGTTTCAATTGACTACCTCTTATCCTAATCCAGTAGACTAATTTAAAAAATATATTCTTTGTATGTTTTATCGAGCATTTTGTCACCATCAGTTAATATTTTTATGTCGGTTATATCCGAAACTGTCACTTTGGAATCAACCCGCAGTCCGCTGATAAGTAACCAGAAAGCGAAATGAAATGCACAACTTCTTGGCGTCAATATCCTTTCTCGAAACAACTTTGTGGGATAACACAAGCCAAAACTTGAAATAGTTTAGGTTTTCGTAAGAACGAGTGCTGATTTGAACAATTATGTTTTCTGTATTTTAACCCAAATAAGACGCCTGATATGATAAATTTTACGTTTTATTATAATTTAACGTACATGCTTTTACTAGAACGGAGGTGTCAAGTTGCAATAACTTGATAAAATCTAAATTTATCCACAATTATTATATGTATACAATTTCCAGCTCTTTGCACACGATAAGACAGGTTTACGAAAGCGCATTGAGGGCACGGCTGGAAGATGAAATAAATATCACCTTACTACTCGTATTAAGTGTAAGTTATGAACATCACCTAATACTAATTGATACTTGACAATGTGACGTAATAGTGCTCCCGCAACGAGGCGCCTTGGAGACGCCAATAATTACAAGGTCGACGGAGCGAGGACACTAATCCTTGTAGATTTTGTTTATTACTTATTCCTAGTATTTGAGGAACGGCTTCCAGAATGCTGGACTGGGTTGTTGGCCTGTCGTAAAAGGCAGCAACAAATAAAGTTAAAAACTAGTGTTATATAAATATAACACTAGTTTTTAACTTTGACGGTATACCAGTATATTGACATTGGATATCATTATGTACGAGTAGTACGCTTCAAGTTCCTTTCTTTCGTCACCAGTGAGCAGTGATTATATTATAAATAGGACGGGAAAAACTGTCGAAGAACTACATGGGGTATAAATTGGACACTAGACCGACCTGTGACAATTGTAATGCATTAAAAAATATAAAAAAAATTATTTTTTAAGCAACATAATTATGTATGCAGGTGCGGAGAAAGAATACTAACCTCTGCGGCCGGGGTGGGCATGTCGCAATGGACTACAAAACAATCCACCCTAGCTACGTGGTAGGGCCTCAAGCCCGTTTGGATGGCGACCACCTTTGGTCTTAAGTATGCCGCCATAATAACCTTGTGTTGTGTTCCGGCATTAGCGACCCAAGTTCCTGTACTCTAATGAGACAGCAGCGTGTTCGCGATGCTACTGGCTTTGCAAACACCCATAGGCGACGGTAACTGCTAAATTCAAAGCGAGCCGTCAGCCTGTCTGCTGTCCTACAGCATTGACAAAAAATTACTATGTAATATTTTTATGCTCGTGGATTGGTGAGGTGTGGTACAAATTGTAATACTCAATATATATATATATATATATATATATATATATATATATATATATATATATATATATATATATATATATATATATATATATATATATATATATATATATATATATATATATATATATATATATATATATATATATATAACTCGTATGTTAATTTACGTTACACTAAATTAACATACGAGTATTTTGTAATAGATAAGCCAGCCACCAAACCACCAAGCAAGCCACCTAATTTCATAAACACAAAATATTTAATAAAGAGTTACTAAAAACATTATATTATTACTTAGGCTGTTTTAATAAATCATCTGCCTTAATAGAACTATTTATTAATTCTAATAACAAGTATTTATTATGTATCTATGTAATATATGAATATGAAATTAATTCAAAACAATTGTTGTTTTCTGTCCTTTAAATTCACAATGCTTATACAACGTACCTTGATTTAAAACATCTAAATGTTTGAATGAGTTGATTTATTTTATATATCCGGTTGTTTGGCTTCGTTATCAGTCTATATCACTCACATTTTCATTGAATTTTTTATTATTGAAAATACAAATTCCGGTCGATGATGCGCGCAGTCATCGGCAACACGCATGCCACTCAACTCCAACACGAAGAATATTACAAACCGAAAGATAAGCTGTAAAGGAGCGTAGTGGGAAAGTGTATGAGCTAGAAAAAGAAGGGAAATCTACACGTGGAAAACTCGTTGTGTGTGAAAGAGACAAAGCTATTCTAAAAGTTCAGCTTTGTGGCCGGGAGTCTGCGGCGTTTTTGTTTACATGACGTAACCACATGATGTCATGGTAACGGCGCTATACTTTACAAATTTGATTTTTTTTACAAATAAATACAAATGAATTATCCACATGTGTACATGTAACATATACCTACAAAATAAATTATAGTTAAAAAAACTAAAAGACACGTTTTTTATATTTAATCAAACTAAAAAGAAAAAAATAATTCTTAAGATAAGAATAATAATTACTGACGAGAAAATTAATGTCACTGTTTTAAAAAGCGTGGGTGCACACAGGGTGCAAACAGTTTCGAGAAAAACGCATTTAAAGTTTTGAGTGACAACAAAACTGGACTCATCTTAGGTACATTGAATTGTCGATTCTAGAGCCATAAAGTAGATCCTGCTGCAGCTGCAATGTCCAGGGCATCCTTTTGCTCTTGTCTATGACAAATCCTGGTCGATTCCCTATATATGACGACTCCCTTAGAAAGAGAAAGAACGGCGCGCTGAGCCTACTTGGCCTTGAGGGCGCACCTTCTCATGGCTGTCTTCGTCGCTCTCTCTGTCGTACCTTCGAAACTATTACTCGCACCGACCTGAAAATTTTGGACAATATTCTAAAGATGTTATAGAAATTAGAAGATAATAAAAAATAGAATTTTTAAAGCCGTGAAATCTATATAACCCCTTAAGTAAGCAGCTACCATCGCCTATGGATGTTTGCGACGTTAGGGGCACCGCGAATACGCTACTGTCCCATAGGGTATATAATAAAAATACACGAGTCTCCATGGATTGAGTAAAAATTTTAAAAGTGTTGTTTTTATCTGTTTTTTACTTTGAATTTTATTTAATTTAAATAAATTAACTATAGTACACCTGAACGGTTTATTATTTTCCCGAATGGTAAAAATTAATTTAGTTTAAAATATTTTTAGCGCCAATCTCACGTAAGGGGAGGGTCCAGGCAAATCTCACTAAATCTCACCTAAGGGTGGGGGGGGGAGGAGTCGAAACTGATCGAAAAATAGCTCACGTAATTAATGGATGTCCCCTAATACCAAGGGTGGTAGCCATCCAGACGGGCTTGGGGCCCTACCACGTAGCAAGGGTGGGTTGTTTTGTCACCTTTTCGATAGGCCAGCCCCGGCCACAGGGGTTCTTACTCCGCCCCTGCACGTAGAAAAACGTTTGATATCAACTAAAATTCCTGCAGTACTAAATAAAACTCCATTACAGAGACAAAGGTAGCTTCAAGGTTTAAGTATTTAAGTAAGGAAGTGTAAAACAAAATGCACTAACGAGTTTACTTCATACAAGCGTTTCACCCTGGTTCTATTCGAATTTTGAACTTAGAAACAAGTGGTAAGGGCCTTGGTATTCTGATTGGGACATAGATTTTTAGTAGACTTGTGTCCGATTACATTCTTCAGTAGCGCGATTATTTTCTAAAAATCTTCTATCAACAATAGTACTATTGTTGATCGAAGCTAAAAATATAACGAAAGAACTGCTCTCGCTATACTTCCATTGCTTGAGTATATTAAAAAGCCACAAAGAAAATGTTATAACTAAGTTTGGTTTTGTCATGAGTGACTACCGTCTAATAAGCCCCGAAAAGAACATCTAATGGTGGACTGTGGTACATTTTTTTATGCTAAAGAACAGCAGTTAGGCTGATGGTCCACTAATCAGGTGTATCGGAAGGTTATATTACCCGCCAGTACACTTGACAAGCGTGGTATACTGTCCATTCCCACCAGGGGGAGGCTTGAGCTCAGCAGTGGTAGGTTTATGGGCGGTTATTATCAGGTGTACCGAAAAGTGACTGACGGCCGGTTTCGCCAGATAATAGCCATGATTTTTTGCGTTTAGGATTTTCAAAATAAATCCACTTTTCATCGCCCGTCACTATTCGATGCAGAAATTACTTTTGATCATAGCTTTGATGCAGCATTTCACAGACGATTTTTCGACTTTCTATTTGCCTGTCATTCAATTGATGTGGCATACTTCATCAAGGGTGATAGGCATCCAGACGGGCTTGGGGCCTTACCACGTAGTAAGGGTGAGTTGTTCTGTCGCCTTTTATGATAGGCCGGCCCCGGCCGCAAGGGTTATTACTCTTTTACATTTTACCCATTCCTCGTAATCGGTCGCTAATTTTATTTCTTCGGCCACATTTAACGATCCTACCAATTGTTTTTGAGTTTGGGTTGGGTCTTCATTCAATAACTTCTGCAGTTTCGCATCTTCAAACTTTTTCGGTTTACCAGAACATTCTTTGTCTTGCACATCGAAATCATCAATTTTGAATTTTTGAAACCACCCCTCACATGTTTTTAAGGTTAGAGCATACTCACCGTAGCGACTAGCAAACGATGACTTTCAGCAACTTTTTTCTTCTGATTAAATAAGAAAAGTAATGCGTGCCGCAAATGCACGTTTTCAGTTACGAAACTTGACATTTTCAAAAAGGTGTATGACGGTGTTCAGTTCAGTTCAGTACTTAAGGTTATGGCTCCAATGCCTCTAGCATCGATTTTGCCAGTATCGAAGTTACAAAAGTGACAGGTTGTAATAAAATAAACTAATTTAAAACGCGGGAGTTTCGAAAGCTAAGAAAGCTTCAAAAGTTATCTGGAATCCTGAGGACAACACAGTTTATATTTGTTATAAATTATATTAAGATACTTAAAAGTAAATACTACATATTTTTAATCAAAAACTTACATAAAACTAGAATATACTTAGTATGGACAAGAGTTAACATGTAATTTACATTAATAGGGCGAGGGATATCTGTAGGGAGAAATTCATAAATGGGAGTAGAGGTTTAAGGGCAATGGAATTCTGAGGAGAGCATTGTTTTATATAATTGAAATTCTTCATGTAAGACCTTTGCAGTTCCAACGAAGTTGGTTCCGTTATCGGAATAAATATACGTAGGTGTGCCTCTTCTGGCGCACATTCTTCTCAACGCGGCGATAAAGGTTTGCGCGGATAAATCTGAAACGAGTTCGATATGTACTACTTTTGTGCACATACATATAAATATGACTATGTAACCTTTGCAGGTCTTTATCTCACGGCCTTTGTTTATCTTCACATCTACATGACCCGTAAAGACAACGCCAGTGTGTGAAAATGGCTTTGATCGGGTAATCCTTTCTGTAGGAAGGTTGCTCATCAACTGTTCAGTTCGGGTTGTCCCGTAACGACGGCATCAGATGCATTGTCGAAGTTGCTTCTTGATGGTTCGATTGCCGCTGATGATCCAATATTTATTTCTAGTGTAAGCTAGCGTTAATCTTGCTCCACCATGTAATGTTTGCTGATGCGCCTTTTCGATTATTAGTTGGGTGACTCTCCCCTCTCCTGGGATGAGAGTAGCGTACTTTGTTTCTTCATGTAAGTATGAGTGTTTTAGACATCCCCCGATGCATAGTACTCCTTTTGAGTCTAAAAATGGGTGAGTTTCAATATGGTGCATCTCTTAGGCAGTTTGCCGTTTTCGCTGAGGAATTTTCTAGTTTAATCATCCCCTTACTCGTGCCCATTATAGGGCCAACTCTCGTGATGTCGGCGTTCATTTTGTTACGGGGCAAGTTCAAGCGTTGAGCCGCATTTTCTGTGATCAGTGTTATCCGTGCAGGGGCGGAGAAAGAATACTAACCTCTGTGGCCGGGGTCGGCCTGTCGTAAAAGGCGACAAAACAACCCACCCTAGCTACGTGGTAGGGTCTCAAGCCCGTCTGGATGGCGACCACCTTTGGTCTTAAGTGTGCCGCCATAATAACATTGTGTTGTGTTCCGGCATTAGTGACCCAAGTTCCTGTACCCTTATGGGACAGCAGCGTGTTCGCGATGCCACTGGCGTTGCATACACCTATAGGCGACGGTAACTGCTAAATCCTAAGCGGGCCGTCAGCCTGTCTGCTGTTCTACAGCAATAAAAAAAAAAAAAAAAAAAACTTGAGAGCCTTGATCCAGTAACGCCCGAAGGATGACATAATCTCCTTCTCTGTTCTTGACTTTAAGTTGAAGGGTTGTTATGAGTATCTCTTGTTCCCCGTTGATGTGGTTCGAGGTTCGCTCAGTTGTTGTTGTTGCTGGTGGATGATCTCGATTATTGTCCTCTCAAATTATCATCATAGGGTATGATGATTCCAGTTACACGTGCGGCATAGTTTCGTTGAATTGCATTTATATTTGCCGTGATGAAATAAACAATTTTTGCACACGTTCATTTTTTTGTTTTCTTTGATTACGCGTTGCGACATCCAAGTCCAAAAATGTAGGACACTGCCATAACACGTGATCTTTTATGCAAAGAGGGCATTTTAGCAATATAGCATGGTAGGTTTTTGTGGAATTGCTTGCGTTATTAAAGTTCGTTGACTTGTAATTGCTATAATTTTTTTGTTTATTCGTTGAATTTTGTTTCTGAATCCCTTTTTTTGTTCGAGCTGTTTCCAATGACATAAACCTTACTTCCAGGAACTCCATAAACTCATTTAAGTTACTTAGGTAGTAGCTCTTTTGATTGTTTCATATTCTGTATGTAGTCTTTTTTAATTTCTTTTTATTTTATTTTTTTTTGGTCGAGGAAAAACCCTTTCTTCATGGGTTCCCCCGGCTCGGGGGACCGAGGGATATGTGGGACTCTTGGAAAGATGTTCAGCCATCCGACTACCCACTAAAAAACCTCGTTGTTCTCCTATCGCCTACGCCCGGGCCTACGGATATGTGGCCTGCAGATCTCGTGGCCCGGGCCGGCGCCGGCCCGCCCTTTGTCTCAAGGCAGGCCTCTTCTAAAATTTTGGCGCCAGGGGGTCAGGGTTTCATCCCCCCGGCGCTCTCCTGTTATAACTTTAGGAGTTGAGGGGGGCCGTGGAACAGCACGCGGCCCTTACTCTCGCAGCAATAGTGAGGGCGGCGGATCCTCCCCCGAGGGGCCGCCCGCGGCCGCTTTTTACGGCGGCCGGAGGTTGTTATGTTACTTGCCCTCCGGCGCCGCTTCTCGCGCCACGCAGGGCACACGCCGACAGTGTGGTCCACCGTGTCCTCCTCGTCGCCCGCGCCACAATGGTGGCACCCCGACGTTATCTCCCTATGCGACACAGGTACCTCCCGAAGCAACTGTGCCCCGAGAAAACCTGCGTCAGGCGGAAGGTCAGGGCGCCGTGGCGCCTTTCCAGCCATTCGGCCAGGACCTCACCGCTTCGATGGTGGCGAGGCCTGCGTTGGGGCGCGCGATGCGCTCCTTCAACTCCACCATGAGCACCTCGTTGCACAGCTCCGCCCGATTTACCTCAATTTCACGAAGCATGGGGCGAGAGCCACGCTCGGCCGCGTCCTGGCGCCACTGGTTACAACAGCGCCAGGACTTGGGCCTCGAGGTCAATAGCTTAATAGGGACAGTAGCTCAATTTCTAGGAGGAAATGATAAATTATAATCAATAAATATTTATTCTAATTTAATGCAAATATTTTTGTTTCGTTTTTGAGAAATCTTTACCCTTCATTTGGACTCCCCAACTAATTTTGAAACAGGGTAACAACTACGCTGGACTTCAGCTTTGCACAGTGGTACCAAAAACCTTTCAATGGAGCATCATTAATTATTTTCAGGCTGCACTGAAACACCCTGATTTGGAGAAAACGCTGCAGAAAATCAAAGATACCTACTTGTTCAATAAAATGAGGTCTACAGTCCGAAGATTCGTCGACAACTGTGAATATGCAGGACATCAAAGGCGTCAAACGTCAGGCGGTTCAAGCACAGCTACATCCGATACAGAAACCATTTGTCGCTTTCCAAATGATTCATATGGATATAAGAGGAAAACTGGGATAGAAACTCCTAACGATGAACAGTATGTCATCGTTATTATTGATGCCTTCACAAAATATGTTTTACTCTATTTCGCCACCAACAATAATCCACATAGCTCACTTGACGCTTTGAAACGCACGCTGTACCTGTTTGGGACCCCACCACAAATCATTGTTGACGGAGAAAGAGAGTTTTTTGGTGAGTTTAAGGATTATTGTGAATATCATCATCTAAGCGTAGTATCCCAGTTGTAACGCATTGACTATGACCAAGTCTGTCTGTCAATGATCAATGTCTGCAACGCCAGTGGCTTCGTGAACACGATACTGTCCCATAAGGGTACAGGAACTTGGGTCACTAATGCCAGAACACAACATATTATGGCGGCATACTTAAGACCAAAGGTGGTCGCCATCCAGACAGGCCTGAGGCCCTACCACGTAGTTAGGGTGGGTTGTTTTGTCGCCTTTTACGATAGGCCGACCCCGGCCGCAGAGATTAGTATTCTTTCTCCGCTCCTGCACGGATAAAAATTCATTATTCCCAAAGCTTCTGTCTTCTCAGCTACTGTCCACAACAACTAAAGTGAAAACTTTGGATGCAATCTAGAGAAACTGCTTAGCAGATAGTAAAACTATCTAACATTTGATTTGCCCGTAATTATAATAAATAAGATACATTATCAGTTTCGTATTTTTATTTAAAAAAGTATTACAAATGTTGGACCCATTGAACAATTGGGTTTAAGCGTATTTTACACGTAGAGACCTAAAACTTAAATCTATATCCTCACTGATGAAGATAAATCCAACACATTGTACATAATTTAATACATTTACTATTTATTTTTTATTAATTTAAGCATTTTTTTATAAATTTAATCACAGTACGTAAATACCTTTAATATTCTGTTTTTTGTAGAGAATCAAGTTTGATACACAACGGCGAAAAGAAATTACTTCTTATGAAAAGCTACTATTCTCCAAGAAAGAGGGTGTTTCTTCTACTACACCGCCATATTCGTTATATTAGTCATACTATATAGCCAAAGTAGCCAAAAAAATCGTGCACGCAAATGTTCTCCAGAACGTTTATTTTTGCACAACGAGAACGTAGAATTAGATCAGGTTTTTCCATCGTACTACGACATGGGGTATTTTTAAAAGCATCATGTTGACGGTATGATACATCTGGCTTCGAAAACATCCATAGGCAAATGTAACTGCTAACTATTAATTGAGCCATCAGCTTGTCTGTTGCTCCGTAGTAATAAAAAAAATCATATGAGCCCTAAAATCATACAATAATTACTCGTATATATTACTGTCAAATAATCTACAGTTCACCAATATGCAACCCGTTTATTTTTTATATTTGATGTAACAATTGTTTTAGTAGTTAGCAGATGAATTACGAAAGAATTGAGAACCCAACATATAAAAAGTTCCAGTCGAATGTTTTTAGTCTACGATGCCTGTATGTGTGATATTGCACTAGTTTTAACACGTTCACTGCAGCTAGAGTTTAAATTAGCGTCAAAGTAGATTTACAGCTAGTGCAGCGAGTAAAATTCGTGTTCTCTCTGGTGTGGGGAGTCTATGCTTAATATTTTATTTTTCACTACAACTAAGAGCCAGAATTCCAGGTGAAGCTAGTTTTAGGCCAAAAACGAATGTCGATCCGACCTCAACCGCATCAGCTAAACGTTTTTAATTATGATATCGTCATCGCTATAGTTATAATCTTTACAATTCAGTATATCTTTATATGTAGGTATAATTCTTATGTACATGTGTATGTCACTGAACTCCTCCTAAACGGCTGAACCGATTTTGTTGAAATTTATTGTGTGCGTTCAAGTGGATTTGAGAATGGTTTAGATTTGCAATTGGACCAGTAGGTGGCGCTGCGATCGAGTTCTGGGATTTTTATTTTATCAGAACATAACCCCAAAATTTTAAACAGTTCATTTTCTTTTTAATCGACCAGCAAAGCGGGCGGGAACAGCTATATAAATAGATAAAATACATTTTGGGGAAAACTTGTTATCATTATATTACAATTTTGTAATTCAATATACATTTTAACTACTTCTTCTTCTTAACTTTTAGTTAGTCCACCTCGTAGAATTTAACTTTACAGAAAACTACCTTTTGCACTTCTAACACTAAACATAATTGTTTTATAAATATAAAATTGAAAGATTCGTAAAAATTCGACAATCACATCAATGCATTCCTCTCAAAGAAAAAACCACAGTTTTGATTCCATGAGCGAACCAAAGAGTGGTTCCTAAACCAGCAGTCTTGTTTTATTCTTCTCCAATCATAGCATATTAGCAAAATACATACGGTCTGACACATATTGGGCATCGATCTGATGCAGCGAGACACTTTCTCAAGCAATCTGCGTGGAAGAAATGGGCGCAAGGCGTAACGCGGGCAGATCTCATAGTTCCTAAGCAAACGGCACACACGTCCTCAAGCGAGGCGAGCTCCTCCGTTGTCGCCCTTCGAAACCTCGCTAACGAGCTGCGAGCTTCAATAAACTTCATTAACGCTTCCCGAAGACGATGTCGTCCGTGCACAAACACGCAGATGTATAGAACTAAAAATGCTAATCGCCACCTCTCGCACCACGCTAATGCTGGTACTAGTGGAATAGCTAGCAGCGTAGTCACTCCTCTAGACCAAACTCCACAATACAAAGCTTCCATACCTTCCAGCCTTTCCAACTTCAACGCGGATAGGGCTATCGGCCACAGTTCGAGGAATGTTCTTTCAGTGAGCAAGTAATAAGTGCCTGTGATAGCGGTGTACAAAGCCGTAGGTTTGTAATGTTCCAGACCCTGTTCCAATCCAAGAGTGAGAAGAATGAATGTTATAGTTACAATGAATGTGACTGCTTTCGTCCATTCTAAAACAATTTTCGTGGCGGACATGGCGAGGTGTTTCACGCGAGAATGCCGTGTGACGTTGACGTATGGTGACCAATCCTCTTTTGTGCAGATTTCTCGAACATAGCTCACGGAATACGTGATCACGTTGTAGAACATGAGTGAATAGAGGCTTGTTAATTTCCCCTGTGACACTAGGAGTCGGTCGCAAGCCGTGAACACCAACAACTGAAAAGATGAAAAGGAAATTTTGTGATATATGATAGACTCATATTTTAAGTATTAACTGAATTTATATTTATAAATTATCTCGGACAGTATGGAAAGTCACGTGCGTAAATACTTCAGTGGCTTCTCACCTTTCAGAAAAATCTATATCTGCCGCGCAATAAGAGGACCTAAAATCTTGCAAATATGGCCCAGAAACCTATCGCTTTTATCGAGTCCTATCAAGATGCTTGAAAGAGGTCTCACGAGATCAAAGTGCTGATTTATATTTTAGGCAAAGGAAAATTGTTGCTTTCAAACGCGGTAATGCATCCAATGTTTAGGATATGTTTCCGGTCGAGGCCGTTGTTGTACCTATTGTACTAGGGTAAGGTGAATAGTTCTCGCCCTGATAATGAAAGACTGCAATTTTCAGTTAAAAATGATTTTGTTTTTCTACATGTTCTCCCTCGACTTCAACACACTGGGTCCAGCGTTTCTCCAACATCAGTATTCCTTCCCGGAAGTGAGATTCTGGAAAGCTGTGAAAGTATCCATCTACGGTCCTCTCAACTTCTTCATTGGACGGGAAGCGCTTCACAGAAACAAATTTCTTTAAATTTGGAAACAGAAGTCTGAGGGTACCAAATCAGGAGAATAAGGGGGAAAATCAGGAGCAAATCATACCCCAAATCCCGCAGTTTTCCCATTGCCAACGCACCTTTGTGAGCAGGTGCGTTGTCCTGGTGAATAATTATTTTATTCTTCTTCAAGCCAGGCCTCTTCTCGCGAATTTTGGCTTCTAGATGGTCAAGAAGATTAGAGTAATATTCGTCTGTTATTGTTTTGCTTTTTTCAAGATAATCAATTAACAGGATCCCTATCGCATCCCGAAACACACTGGCTATGTGTACCTTTCCGGTAGATGTGATCGACTTCACTTTCTTTGGCGCTGAACCACCGACCTCTACCCACTGCTTTGACTGCTGTTTCGTTTCTCGCGTGTAGTGGTGGACCCATCTCTCATCCATGGTAACAAATTGCCCCACAAAATAGGTCGGATCTCTATTGAATCAGTCCAAACATTGCTACGAATATAGTTTGCGCATTTGCTTTTGATCGGCATTTAGCAAATGCGGCATCCACCTTGCGCAGAGCTTTCGCATCCCTAATTCTTTGTGCAAGATGTTTCGCAGTCTTTTTTCCGATATTCCCACGGCCTCAGCTATTTCACTCACCTTAACAACGCCTATCATCAAACTGGATATTGCACCTTTTCGATGGTTTCCAATGTGATTGCGGTTTTTGGCCGTCCTTCACGTGGGTCATCTTCGAGGGACATGCGACCGTGCTTAAATTCAGCTGCCCACTTTTTAACGGTTGACATTGAAGGAACAGAGCCCCTGAAAACTTTTGTCAATTTCGGATGAATTTCCTTAGGGGTTAATCCATCCAAAACGAAGAATTTTATGACCTTACGATATTCAAGTTTATCCATTTTAACGAAAAACACGCAAGACGTCTGCTGCGCAAATTCGTTTAAACAAACTACTTGAGAGAACAAGTTGAAACTTCAATTTGTTGTTGAAAATTAGGTAGGAATAAGGCCTGGAATACACATGTTACTAGAAAAGCATGCTTGTTTGCTACTAGGTAGTATGCTCATTTATAGCATGCTCTCAAAGTTGCTCATGAGAGCACATACCTCAGAAGCATACTTATTGCTAGCATGCTTCTTTCTAGCACGTGTGAGATACACATGCTCATATTCAGCATTCAAAATGGACGTTTCTTTGCGAAATTAATTAAATTCAGTTATAATATAACTGAATTTACATTTATATTACTTTCATAAATATAAACTTGAGCGTACATTCCATAAATACTCATAATTTCGGTAATGAAATATAAAATTTAAAGTTTTGTCATCGAGCCATCGTGATAAACAAATCAAGTAGCATGCTCGCATAGAATACACGTTCAGACTTGCTTTGGAGCCGCCCTTTTCTCCCCCGCGCCTCACTCCGTGTGCTAACTAGCACGAAAAATAAACCGGCTTGCGATTTAGTAGCGTGCTTGTTCACAAGCATGCTCTTTTCGTATACACATGCTAATTGTATGCTATTAAGTAGCATCTGCTCGAAACTAGCATGCTTATGTGCTACTACGTAGCATGTGTATTCCAGGCTTAATAAATTTTCGTTGATTGGAACGCAATTTCTGTATTTGGCCGAGAACTTTTCACCTTACTCTCGTATTCTATTTATAATTTCCCTGTTTTTTAATTTTAACTTTTATTAATTACGATAAAGGTATTAATTTATATTTTTATTTCGGATATTTAATTCTCCCGGATACATTTTTATTTGTAAGTCATCTCATCAGTCAGTAGACACATCTTTTGAATTACTTATATGTATGAGTTTAATAGGAATTAAAAAAATTATCGAAGCCACTACTTGACGCTGCGACGAAGCTACTTGAATACCAAAATATGATTATACCCACATTCTATTATGAAATAAGGTGTATTTGTAATTCAGCGTTAAAATTATGATATTGACGTACATATTTATCTGTTGAAACGTGCAAAAATGTAGCCAATCGCTGATCTAGTGTGAATTGTATAAAAAAATCATACAATGGAATCAAGGCATAAATATTTAGTAATCTTTTCCTAATTTACTAAATGATTTTTATACCTGACTTATCATCGTGGAAAGATTATTCATCTGAATGAAGAGTTTCTCGGAACGGTCAAGAGGCGCGTACGTAGATTTCAAAATAGAAATCATACACGATACTGGAGCACGCAACGCTCTTGCAATTTCTGAAACAAACAATAACATGCTTTAATAATTGAAAATATTAGAAAATAAAAAAAATAACTTTTCTCCGTCCAAGGGCGGAGTAAGAATACTGAGCCCAATGGCTGTGGTCTGCCTGTTGTATAAGGTAACAAACCTAGCTTGGTGGTAGGGCTCACCCCTAGCCTATAAGAATGCCGCCATAATAACCTTGAGATGTGTTCCGGCATTAGAGACTCAGGTTCCAGTACCGGGTACCACTATGCGTACAGCAGGATGTTCGCCGTGCCCCTAGCGTCGCAAACTTCCATAGACGACGGTAACTGCTTACTATTAAGGGAGCCGTCAGCCTGTCTGCCGTTCAGCAATAAAAAATACTACGTTTTATCAAGATCATGTGCATCATCATTGACAGTTTAATTGGATGTTTTTGGCAGATTACACGGCAGCATACGTAACAAAATGTTGTAATGTTGAGTAGACGCAATTCATTTCAATTGCAAGACGTATCAGCATCATCATCATCTCAGCGTTCATACCGGTTGCAACCCAAACTTGGGTTTCAGAGCCCGGGGTCCGCTTTCCGACTTTTTCTACTCCACTTCGCACGGTCTTCAGCATTCTTGGTACTGAGCCCATTGGCACGCCCATACGCACCCTTTACGACGTCAAGCCAGCACTTTTTGGGTCTACCCCTCCTGCCGGGGCCCGGCGGAGACGGCATGGCCAGACATTTGTTTCCCACGTCCGGTCTGCATCCGGTTGCCCTAAAACGTGGCCGTACCAACGGAGCCTCAGCATTTAAAAAGAAACATATAAAAGGCAGGTCTTTTGAGTGTGTCTCAGCCGTCTTAACAAATAATCCGTAATGATGAGACAATCATAAATTTAACATATTGCAAATGAAATTGTGGAACAGCATTTGGAAGATGCTTTTTTTACTTCAAATTTCCAGTTGACTTAAATTACAAATAATATTTTATTGTGTAAAAATATTTCATAAATGTATAAAATTAAAATATTATCGCAAAACATTTATTCCAGTGCCCTTGAGAAACTGTGGGTGGACAATAGCTACAATCTGTCAGATAGAATTATTCCGAATTCTTTATTTCAGTACTTTCCTCTAATTGTGTCTTTTGTGTTAAACGACATTTCACAAATTTTTTAGACAATATATTTTTTATAAATCTGGGGATGGTTTAAACAATATACAGTCGACTCTCGATAATTCGAAACTCAAATGACTTTTAAAATATTACGAATGATTGAGAGTTTGAAATATTAAAAGGTTCAAAATTTTCGAAAGAAAAAATATGTACATTCGAATTATTGAGTAGTATTATCTTAGATTTTTTTGCTACATCACTTTTCTTACCACCTGAATCTACTTTTTCGATTAACTCATAACTAACACAAACTAACATAACTAACAAAAGTCATTGAAACGAACCAAACAAATTAGCGGAGAAGTGAGTGTCAAACTAAACATTACTGTAAAAAATGCTAGAGCAACGATGATACAAGTTTGAAACTGTTTCATAATGCACCTCTATGCAATATTATCAGATTCAAAGTTATTACTATTAAATTATCGAATGTTTGACACCCATGAGTTCGAATGAACGAGTCATTTTGTTACGAAGCGATGATTTTATGTTCGAATTACTAAGTGCTTAAAAATGTATACATTTGTTACGAAATATAAAGAGATGTTCTAGGAAACTTGTGATAACTTGGGAAAAATTATTATGCGCGTCTTTATAGCTTCTTCTCCATGATTCATCAATTAATTCCATGGCATCATTTTCTTAAGTTAAGAAGGTTAAGTTTAGGTTGTTGATTTAACTTAGGTTGATTTTTTGAATCGGCGAATGCAATCAATCTCTCGCTTAAAAACCTCAGAAGGTGACGCTATCGTTCGTTTGCTACATGTAAATTTTCTTTCTTCGTTGCGTTAGCTGAAGGAGGGGGGCCTAAATCTAGGAGGATGGGCCCGTTATTTGTTTGTTTTTAAAAAACCCGTAAACACTTAGTGCAAAGTCAAAAATGTGGTCAGTTACGACGTTCTAAGAATGAGATGGGCAAATTCTCTTCATTGGTTGGAAACAGGCGGCCCTTCATTTATCTCTTATAAGAAAGAAAATGTGTTTCTTACACACACACACACACATACATACATACATACATACATATATATATATATATATATATATATATATATATATATATATATATATATATATATATATATATATATATATATATATATATATATATATATATATGTATGTATATATATATGTGTGTGTGTGTGTGCGTGTGCGTGTGTAATTGATTGACTCGATCCATTTTGAGCAAAGTATAGCCATATGTAATATTATGTTACTAGGGCTCCGAAGTGCAGGAGTTACTGAGAGTACCTGCGCCTTCTGCAATTTAGCATTTTCCCAATCTATAATAATATTTTTGTTATTATTACTGGTTCACTTCTACATAACATAGTCTATCACCATGCCGCTTGTAGCTTTAACCAAGGGGTAGTTTACTATAAAAGACCAACCCCTATACCAAAGAATTCAGTTCAGTCTCTTCTTCGAATCGTCAAAGCATCTCTGGTAAGTTAAGCAACATTTTAATTATTTTAAAATGACTGGAATTAAAAATAGTTAAGCATAATTGAAAAGCGCTATTAAAAATAAACTGTAGAAGTGGAATCGGCACAAAATTTATCTATTTTATTATAACGGATCATCGGATCGGAAATCAAGTCAATAGTGCAATTGTACAATCCCTTTGAATAACATATAATGTTAAATACTTTCGTAAATACACTCAAAGAATTAGATTGTCTACTTTAAACCGTATTCGATTGTACTGATATGTCTATGATAAAGTCCTGCATTGTACTCATATGATTCGACTTAATGCAGGGAACTTTATTAAAATAATAAATATCCGGATGACCGAGCTTTGCTCGGGAATTTTTTTTTGTGTCGTTAAAGCAATTTAAAAAAAAATAGTATTATTATTCGCCGATAGATGTCAGGAAGAGTCACATTTTTGTTATTTTTCTTCCAATAAAAAAACGAATAAAATGACATTTTCTAGAAATGATTCCTAGCTAGATCGATTTATCGCCCCCGAAACCCCCGGTATACTAAATTTCATGAAAATTGTTGCAGCCGATTCAGAGATTCCAATTATATAAGTATATTATACAAGAATTGCTCGTTTAAAGATTATGTCGCTAACAATAAGTGTGCGGAAGGTTAACGTCAGCACGCCTTGTTTGTTGACAACGTTTAAACACAAAAAATGTTTCTTATGCCGCGAAACGTAATAAAAAAATTAGTTCATCAAAAAGATAACAAATATTTACTTTCTGTATAAAGAACAATACACACAACATGATATCGGTGGAACATAAACGATATGTTGGTGTGATATTTTTCTAGAATTAGGTTGACTTTAATACTTTTTTTAAATACTAAGACAACAAAGGTATTTCAAAGATTTTGGATTTTCACTGTATTTTATAGTTATTTATATTTAATTATAATGAAATATAAAAATATTTCTACATAAAAATGCTTTAGCTAAGAATAAAAGTGTTTACTTACTTCAGACGAGAGGAAAATATTTACAACGTCGCAGAATTCAATTTGCGTAGATGTTTGCTTCAAAACATATCGCAATAAATATGAGAAGGCCAGAGCTTATGAAGCTTTGTTTACACAAATATTACTAAAATACATTAATGAGTTTAAATTTACGAACCACAGACACACTCCAATAAAAAAATCTAATTATATTGCCAGTATTTCCTACTGCCCGTATATTCTTACATTTTGTTTTTTTATTTATTAACAAGTAATTAATACTTTTAGTGTACGAATATACACATATAATAAATAATTACTAAACATTTTAATGTTTATAATGCTATAGTGGTAATTCGGGTGTTAATTACCCACATCCCCCTATCTTCTACGACTAAAATAGGCAATATCATAACCGTGATGATAATTTTAACTATTAGGACATCTTAATAGAAAAAAATTTAATATCAACGGGAACCTTACGTCATCATAATGGTGTCTACAGAATTCCAATAAATAATAAAAAGATCGCAAGCAATTTCGTGCAAATATAATCAATAAAATTGATAAACAAACAATACTAATTTCTCGACTGTTCTATATATATACTGGGGGCGTGTTATTCAGTGTTTCCATGCCATGTGTTCTTGTTTAGACGCAAAAGTAAAACCACTGACGCACTTCTGTTGGACATCGGCCAGCTTCCGTCGATCCATTCAGTTTCGTTTCGACAATGACCTGAGTTTCACACAAATGTTTATCTTTTAACTCTGGACTTAGAGATTTTGGGGTAAAATGTTTTTGTATACATATTATAATACAATTTAAATACCAATTGTAAGCGAATATTCTCCAATGGTTTAGTGGCAGTCATGTTCATTAACACGATCCCACAAAGATAATATTTTGTTGTTTGTTTGTCTTGGACATATGAATGGGCTAGAAGATCCAAGTTTAAAAAATCTATTTTAAATGCCAGTTTACGTTCATTCAATTTGTGTGTTTACTCTTTTATGGTCTAGTAAACTTTGATAATTATGATGAAGCGGACATAAATTACTCGTAATTCTGTTACATGATTCAAGAAATTTTTTCTTAATTTAGCACTTGAATTTCATATTTTTGCTTGCTTTTTTAACTTGAAGGTGAAAAAGATATTAATCCAGGTCTGGATAAAATGAAATATTGCCAGTCTAATTCCAAATTTACTAGCAAATATTGGCTGATCTTTCAACATGACTCGAATAGATAGTTTCACTACCAATTTTCTGTACCGAAATAATTTTAATCAACTTACAATCATTGTATACATCCCTAAACTATTCAAATTTGCATGATTGCCAAAATACAAGTGAATGTCAGTAGTGCCTAATCTTAAAACATCAAAATTAGAAAAAAATAATAACTTGTGCCCCAAGCATATACATATAAGACCCACGCATCGTTTAGTGGCTTAGAATTGAAAATGCTTAATTAGTCAAGTAAAGTCAACGAAAAGCCCTAATAAAGTATTTGACACGCTTTTCACAATGTTGCTAATAATTTTGAGCATACGATGGTTTTCAGTTCGCCTTTTAGAACAAAATTTTAAATTTATTATAAAAAGTTATATCTTCTAACAACAGGCACAGTTGTAAAAGATCAAAAGTAATTCGTCTTAATCTGTCAATATAGCATACAATACTGCGACTGCGTGGGCATATCGGTCGAGAGATTGGCACACCTCAGATTTTGTGCCAAAGCATTTTGAAACTTTGTTTACTATCATTATAAACTAATCTCAATAACGTTATATTGTTGAAAACATTCAAATTTTTAATAGTCCCGTGATTTGCCGCGTAAATGTTGCTTTTCTTCTTTGATCTTTTCAGTTAATCTAATTTAGTATTTGCAAATAGAAACTTTTTCTAATGAAACAAAAGAAAAGAAAACTGGATTTTGACGTTGTTTATTGTATATATCGTAGCTCGGTAATTCTATATTTCCAAAGTTAAAGCGAAAAAATACATCATCATCAATCATCAGGCAAAGATAACTGCTTTATTATTAAATGAGCTCTCAGTTTGTCTGCTCTTCCTCAGATTTGATTTTACGAAAAACCGTTGAACTTTTTTTTAATAAAGTTATCGTTATCCTTATTATTAGTGGATTATGAATGACATACTTTGAGCGAGCGTCACCACAGCCGGGTACCACCTCGCCGGGTACTTGTAGTTCGCTGATATCAGCACTGGTACCACTAGACATGTATAGGCAGCCATCAACCAAGCTCCCCCGAGCGCGACTAGCAGCCCCCTAGGTGCCCAGTAAGGCAGGAGAAGTACCAAGGAAAGCAGCCATACTGAAAAGGGGATAAATACATTTTATTACAAACTATAAATTACATTTCGACAACCTCTTTCCAGAGCCTGCGTGTTTATTTTTATATTATGTGTTTATTTACAAAAAAGAAGTATGTATTTGTAATATATCGTTGTTTAGAATCCGTAATACACCGATACCAAAATATAAATTTTAATATGTTAAACTTAAAGTAATTATTACGGTTTTTTTATTACTGTAGGACAGCAGACAGGCTGACGGCCGCTTAGAATTTAGCAGTTACCGTCTCCTATGAGTGTTTGCAACGCCGGTGGCATCGCGAACACACTGCTGTCCCATAAGGGTACAGGAACTTGGGTCATTAATGCCGGAACACAAGACAAGGTTATTATGGAAAGGTGATCGCCATCCAGACGGGCTTGAGGCCCTACCATGCTAGGACATGGATAAAAAAAAATTATGGTATACCCTAAGAAGGTGGCAACCGTATCTCATTTTTGGTTTGGTTCTCATCTCATCTTTGGGTTACAAAGGATTTGAGTTTTTCGTTTGAGGTTCAGATGGCAGTCTCCTCTATAATAACCAAATCTCTTTAAATACAAGAAAAGAAAAATATGTTACCAAAGTAAAAGTTGCTAAAATAATTGAAAAAAAGCAAACCAACCATAATCCATATTATAAATTACCTAAAAAATATACAAATCAAAAAATGGTTGATAGTGAAATAGAGAAGTAATTTATAATAAAAAAAGTTACAAGAACTGCTTGTTTAATAAATAAATATAACAAGGTCGACGCCATGAAAGAGCAATAACACATATCGCAGTGAGATTAAATTCAATGCACTGCTAACGATTTATGTTCTAAATATATACCTGAAGTTTGGGCCAAATTTATGAGTCAAGTCGAAAAATTCCAGAATTTAATATTTTTTACAGGCGTTTCGATTTATTTAACGTATTACGTCATTTAAATATTTACTAAAGTGGAGCAAATATTCCACTCTACGTGAGTTATTTGTGTTTGGAGCTACTATCAGTTTTTGTTAGTTCTTAGTTCGTTCGAAGAGCTCTAAAGCTTTTGGGGGCAGCTTATAGGCTTCTTCGGCGACCGAATAATGGTTGCCGTTTACCTCTGTCAGCGGAACAATATTGTCATCAAAGAAGATGTCATTGCCAGGCAACCTAAGATACTTTGTCCAAATATTGAACCAATATTTTATCTGAAACCCTAGAGTTTAATGTATTAGATGTTAACATTTATTAATTTAGAATTACAAATATGTTCATAAGAACATATTTGTAATTCTAAATTAATAAATAATTTAGGTTAGCTCTAAATTTCTTTTTGATGACTATTTTCAGATAAATAAGACCCATTAAGAGCTGTCTACTGTGTGATAGGCCTGGTCGCATTCTTTCGCCAGTCACCTCGCTCCGTTTTTAACGAGGCAATAAAATATTCCACCGAGATTGAAAGGTTATTCCGAAAATCTCTCGGTCACGAATGCGGTATTTTTATTTATCGTTCGAAGACGATACTGAATTTACTTTCGGTTATTTATATTCGCGCAATGAATCGTATCACTGGAAAGCAATCATGAAAGGTTTCAAATACCTACTGTTTATTTAAATGTGGTTGAATGTATTTTCGCATAACATTTGATTTTATGAACCCGCTTTCAAATAACGGATGCCGTTGATAGGTTTATGTATGATGTTTTTGCTGCAAGTTAATTTAAGATTGCGATTTGGAAATTAATGGGATTTCCTTTTTTATTAGTCTTGATTTGTTTGCTGCATCCACAACCACGCTACTTATATGTACGAGTGTATGTGTTTTGGTATAGTACGATTTTTACAGAGTTTACAGAGAATAAATTGGTAAAAATAATTATTTATTGATACACGTCATGCTACTTGTATCGTGGTTTCATGGTACAAGGTGAAGAGAGATTGAGTTATATTTTTAATCTATACAAATAAATAAAATTGGAGGGTCTGTTTGTAATATTAAAATAACCGCTTTGTACTAAGTGCATTCGGACGTATACACGGTACATATACCAAAACAACATTTTTTACAATTTTTGTCTGTATGTCTGTCTATCTGTCTGTCTGTCTGTCTGTTTGTTCCGGCTAATCTCTGACATGGCTGCACCGATTTTGACGGGACTTTCACTGGCAGATAGCTGATGTAACTTAGGCTATTTTTATATTAGAAAAAAAAAATAGATTTTGTTAAAAATGATAAGTTTCGGAAATTTATTATTCAATTTGAGTTGATCTCAGATTTATATCATCAATCATATGAAATAGGGTTCAGCTTAGGCTGGACATTGTAGGTTGAATTTCCAATTTAAGTAAACCTCAGATTTATGTCATCAATCATATGAAATAGGGTTTATTTAGCTTAGGCTGGACTTTGTAGGTTCGAACGTACGTATTTCGGAGGCGCATGGCATAACAGTTGCATTCGATAATACCCTGACTGTTTGCATATTTCATTTATATTTTAGGGTTTATAGGCTTTGTAATCCAAAATAAACCATAAGATATATCCAAAAAATTCTGCCCAGTCACTATTCCACGCGGACGGAGTCGCGGGCACAGCTAGTATATATGTAATGTAAATAAAGTGCCTGACAATAATTGCAGGGCAAACTTTTCGGAGCGCGTTTCAGTCATCAACATGCAATAAAGGCTCGCCTTCAACACACAATTCTAAGGTCCAGTAGAGGACACATTCACGAAAAGGTTCTTCGGACAATTCTGTTTGCAGTTCGGATGTCCGCCACGAGACTAATTCCATCAGAGCCTGGATGAAGACATCCAATGCACCTAAGTTTCCATTGCAAAGGAGGCAGACGACCCTCCACAATGAGCACTAGGATGTCCAATTTGCCCTCAAATTCTCCCTCAGGACTCCCTAGTCCTTAGCCAACTGTCATTTTGTGTGCAGAGAGATGTATTCCTTGCTCCAACCCAACCAAAAATGTTGTCTCAGCCGCTTCATACGTTGAACAAAATACTGAGCAGTTTAGACGTCAATTGCATGACAATTAAAGGACCTTCGAATTATGAAGTGTCATGGGGTCAGAGGAGCCAAATATTCTGCATCTACAACGATAGAGCCTTTGAATCGAGTGCAGTGTTAAATTCTTCGTACGTTAAACAACTAATCCCTAACGTTCAAAGTAAATGGTGCTTCGTAAACTTTATTCCAGCTTCCCAAAGACCGCAGCAACATACTGTGTAAGCAGGAAAAATGAAACGAGATACATTCATGAATTACTCTGCCAGCAATGGAATAATCGTTATTGTTAATAATTTGCAAGTACGACAGCACGTTTCCGGTGTCATTAGCGACCGTATCAACGCCAGTTTTTTGTGTGTCAATCAGATATTCTCGAAAAAGAAAAGAACGTTTACCTAGTTGGGTTGAATCGCCTAAAATATGAGGATTATAACAGTAACTGAAAATAAAAACCTTCATTCTTAAAACGAGTTGTTTTATGTATAAAATATTCTTTAGTGTCTCTTCAAAAGAATAAATAATGACTGAGGACAAACTTCTTTAAATCGTCGAAAATGCACACAAATGTAAATAATTCTATTTGTAAATTAATACCTAAATTGTAAATAATACACACCTAACACCTAACGTAACACTGCACCGAAATCTTCAATATTGGTGGCGTGGGTTGGCACTGTGAAATTTTTGACCAATCCGGCCAATGGACCATGTTTTGGTATGGTACGGTTATTGAATAATTTACTAATAATAAACTGGTAAAAAGAATTATTTATTGGTGCACTTCGTGCTACTTGTATCATGGTACAAAGTGAAGAGAGACCGAGTTTTACTCTACATTACGAAAAAATTAAAAATAATAATGTGCGTGAATAATTGAAGGCGAAGGGCAAACTCTTGGAGACGCGTTTCATTCATCAACAGTATGTGTCGTAATGTCACCTTAACATAAGTTTAAATTCGACAGGTTTTTTTAAAGTATACCAAATTTCACTTTATTACTATGACATTAACCGTGCATTTTCGTAACACTTTAAATTACGCGGCAATGGACCTAAAAGGTCCATGATAAAAATCGAACCCACGAGCACTATACAATGTAGTGCCGGAGCTTTCCTACCATATATTATTATGTTTCTCGTAGTATTTTATATATGGACTTTTGATGATGTTTGGAGCCATAATATAGATGGCAGAAAGTTTAAATAAATATTCTTCAGTAGTGTTCATAACGGAATAAAAGACGTTAACATTTGATATACATAAAGATTAAAAAAACAAAATAAGAAAAGCAACAATTTACGTTTATAAGACGATGATGTGTAAAAACATATAAATTTCAATATAACAAAGAACATAATGCGAAGTAAGCGTAACGCGTGTGTTATGCGCGTTGTTAGTAAACAAACAAGCTAGTAACGTAAAATAAGAAATTATCACAATATGCACTAATTGGGTAAACATGGTTAAGTTTAAATTTTTCGATGTGTTCCTAGCTTTTAGTTCGTGCAAATCTAGAACAATTCCTAACTGAATAATGTCAGAAAATATAATTCGCATTCAAAAGCGTGGCCTTAACCCAAGTAACTCATTCACTTATAAAGAACATTACAAAGAACACTTTACGTACCTATGTTTGCTATTTTGTCTTCAGACTTAATTTGAAACTTCGAGAAAGAATCACTTCTAATTCGACTGCGCACTCTCGATATCATACCCATTTTGTAATTTAAATTAAATCACCGATCTTGAACACTTTTATTATTTATTTGAACAAACTTGTAATCGTTGTGTTTAGTACGATGTATATCACATGAATGCGCACCAAAGCGATCTCGAACGATGGGCGGGCGGCGTTGGCGCTTCGTGAAAAACACCTCACCTCGTACACCGAAAATTCTACAATAACTCCAGATCCCAGACGTGTAATGTTTTATATACATTGCTACTTTTATTTTTATGCGTCAGTCATTTGCGTAAGATTGCACAGCAATGGTCCAAATCAACGTAAATATGTCGTAAGAAAATGCTATGTGTGAAATGTAATGACGTCAAATTGCAATGACATTTTGTTTTTAATTATATTCATGTCACTGACTTTCGGAACGGAAATCATTGATTTTATTTCTGTCTCCTGTTCAAATTATTATCTTTGATGGTAGATTTTTTAAAGCTTCCTTAATTCGTAAAAACCGCAAATTTATTATTTTACTAAGGTTCAAATTCCAACCGTTTCTTAAATAAAATCTGTAAATCGCACCTTATAATCAGCGTTAAATCCGGATCACATCTAAAATATTTGATCAAAGTCTAGTCACTGATTTTTTTCATTGCACTAATAAGTATACTTATACTTAGGTACCCTATTTTAAACGAAACATTTTCTAATCAAGATCTGCGATCTATCTTCTCACTCCGAAAGGATACATTAGAGCCTGGTTTTCAACCAATTCCAAACTTCGCGGAAGCAGTTCTAGTAATTGTACGTTTTTACAACCCTCACAAATATTTATTAGAAAACAAAATCCGTTTTATACCTACGTGTTGGGACTTAGACGTGCAAATCTGTAGGCAACACAGTTAAGATAAATGTAACATTTATATTTCTAATGTGACAAAACTATTAAACACGTGATGTCATGACATCGCGTGGAGTCTTTCTATAAACAACTTCTTACAAGGTGTGAAGACCTACGCGAGGAGAGTAAACTAAAGTCATTTACAATGAAGTGCCGATATGAAGTCTATTACAGAAATAATAAAGTCAAAATCTACAATATACGAGTATGTATATCCCTAAGAACACCGCGTACCCGATGCCATCCACAAAAGTTATACGCTGGAGTGGATGAGCGATAAAGCGTGGAAACCCTGAATTGGAGATTAGATAGGCAGACTAGTATTACCCATAAAGTCTCCTTAGACTCTTTGAGGAGAAAATCCAGCACTAGACTACTAAGTTTATTATAAAAAGTTGACTAACGCCCAATAAGCCAAAAGTCCAATCGATGTTTGTACAAATATTGCTATTTGGAATATTAGTACGAAATAAATATTACATAACGTCTTAGATTTTTTAATGATAGAAATTATGGAAGTCTAAATCATATTGTTGGGCAGTAAAGTTTATTTATAACAAAAATTATAGCAGAAACAAAGAAATTAATTTGATGCTCACAATATGAACTGATCTTTGAGTGAACTAATGACTCATCGTAACATGATCATTCTACTGTATCTACTACAGGGAATTCATAACGTGTCAACAAAATTCAGCGTCGCTGATTTCAAAATAGATCATGAACAACTGCGATAAGAGGAAGTTGTGTATTTTAAATGCGATACATAATGATTTAGGGATACCACGCAAACATCCGGCTACTTATTCTATGAATGTTTGTAAAAATAGAGGTTGGATAGTGTGTGTGGGCTCAATATACATAAGACGAAATATTTGTACGATCTGCGAATTTGTTCTGGTAGTGTAATCTAGAAATCTGACCCCTGTGACTGGGGGTGGCCTGTCGTAGCGACAAAGCAATTCTGGCCAGATGGTAGGGCTCCAAGCCCGTTTAAATGGCAATAACAACAGTTTTAAAATAGCCGCTTTAATGGCCTTTCGGTGTTTCGGCATTAGTAGACCAGGTTCCAGTGCCTCTTCGATGACAATCTCTGATGTTGCAAACGTTTATAGGCGACGATGACCACTTCCCGTAGTCGTTTGACTGTCTGCCCATCTTAGGTCTAAAAACGTGTCTTTAGATAGAAATACATATGTTTGTCATGCAATGCGATGATATCTAATAATATTTTTAAGGGAAAACAAAAAAACATTTATTTTCTAGAGCCGTTCTAGAGTAATATAATGTAAATATTGTCATTATTTTTTTTTTATTAATTTCCAGAACTTCAATAACAATGCATTCTATTATATATTTGATGTTGATTATTGGGGGAACATGCTTCGCTCACTACAGGGGAGGATATGAGTCACGGAATCTCATCGAGAGGGAAGTACCAATCGCTGAAGACGAAGGGTATTTTAGATTATTTATCATTCTCATATTAAGTTTCGATTAAGGCAATGTTTGTTTAAACTTCAAGAACTGCTTTGGTAAAAAATGCTAGGCTTATTTCCGGAGACAACTCCTATTAAAATTTTATTAGAAACAGATAAAAGTAAGTCTATTTATTCTCCAGTAGACATACTGCTTGTAGATCAGAGAATAACGATCTGAAACGAGCGAAATTAGCAAATCATTTGTTGATTAAATTAAAGAAAATAATAATTTCTTCTTTTGATAACCTCTGCAGCTTTCGCACGTTTGAACGCTCGTAGGGGTCACGACTACAATTCCTGTCCCACGTCTGAGTGTATGTGTTCTTCTTTTTCCTGCCCTTATCCCAGCTATGTGGGGTTGGCACATGTTCTTTCCTTCCGCCCTCGTCTATTAATTGTCATCTCAACATTCACACCTTTTTTGCCATATCGTCTTTTACACAATCCATCTTTCCTTGGATCTACCCCTCCTTTTGTATCCACTCTCTCATTTCTAGCCTGTGTGTTTGTCTAATTTAAATTTGTTTACAAATTAATATATCAGCTGTCTAATGCCCATTGCACAAGCGCTCTATTGTCTACTTTGGGGCTAAATAGCACTGTATAAACAAAATTGCTATTTAAAAGTTTTAGGAGCTCGTAAAAAATATTACACAAAAATATCGTTTAGTACGTTATTGTATAATAAAAGGCTACAAACGCGTTTTGTAGCTTATTTTTTGCGTAACATAACATTGCTAAATTCAAACCAAAAATGTTTGGTGTTCATAATCTAATAATATTTTGTTCTAATATTTGTAGAGAAATAGTAGAATGTCCTGTTTGTGAAGATTCGGGCCATTGGATGTCAAGTAACGAAGAGTGTCCCATTGTAAAAGACAATAAGAGATACAAGAAATGCGTACTTGGTACCTACATCAATGAGGTTTGCGGTTACAAGAAGGATTGCTACAGGGTGTGTATCTAAACATTTTACCAGAAACAAAGACAAAATTGCACTGAAGTATCAAACCTAAGGTCCATGCAAAATTGTCAATGACTCAACTCAATTCAGTTTCTAACTTTTTATTTATTACGTTTATAGCTACATAGCTTAAGCCATCGTAAGCCTTTAATGGCAAGGTTTTTAAGTTTTAAAGTAAGCGTACCGAAGTGCCAAAGCACTTACGGAAGTCACAGATTCGGTTCCCGTCTCACGTCTGGATGTTTATGTATAATATGTATTTATATACCAATAAAGTATATATGTATAAGTATGTATATCAGCTGTCTAGTACCCATATCACAAGTGTTATGCTCTAAGACTAGATCGCGCTGTGTAAATTGTGCCAATATAATATTTATTTGTAGTTAATACCATTTTGGGCAACTAGAGATTTAGATATCTTTGAAAAGCTGACATAGTATTTGTTTTTTAATTTGCACAGGGTCCCGGCGAACAGTGCACTGAGAAACGGTCCTTCGACAGATACGGACAGAAATGCGCTCCCGGCTACTACTGCAACAAACCGATAGGAATCTGCCAGGGCCTCGACTACACGTTAGACACTAACGTCCAGTACCTACTGAATCCACACCAAAGATATTCATTACAGAGAAATCCAATTAAAGATCATTCTGAAAATACTAAGTTCGGATATGATATTATCAGAAATTAAATTCCTAAATGCCAATTCATAAAAACAATGATCTCTATAATTCAATGATTATAAATTAGGTTTTAACAAAGATTCTACAAGTCTTATAGCGATTATATGTTGTACATTATAAGTACATATATATATTGCCCCAAAACTTTCAATCGCAGGGCTAGCACATTATGTTTCATTCACATATTTGCTGCTTTACAATGCTGTATAATTTGAACATACATTCTACGAGTCCTGTAGGTAAAGATTTGGGCCGCTTTAATAAAATATATTTATTATGATCTCACGTTATAGTTACCTAAGCATTCCATGTTGTATACGAAAATTATAAAATAAAGCTATTTAAAAAAACATGTTTTTAAATAATAATAGCCCTTCAAGTCTTACAGCTGGGCTTGGTTCCCATCCTAGAAGGAATGAACAGTATATTCGCCACACTTTGCCATAATTCCTACTACCAATCGTAGTAGGTTTTATGATCTCAGTTTCTTTACGATGTTTTTCTTCACAGTAGATACGTGGCAATTGTGTCATAATATTCAGGAAAAACTGCTTAAACTCTGCATACATCTCTTTTTATCCGTGCAGAGGCGGAGAAAGAATACTAACCTCTGCGGCCGGGGTCGGCCTGTCGTAAAAGGTGACAAAACAACCCACCCTAGCTACGTGGTAGGGCCCCAAGCCCGTCTGGATGGCGACCACCTTTGGTCTTAAGCATGCCGCCATAATAACCTTGTTTTGTGTTCCGGCATTAGTGACCCGAGTTCCTGTACCCTTGTGCGACAGCAGCGTGTTCGCAATGCCACTGGCATTGCAAACACCCATAGTCGACGGTAACTGCTAAATTCTAAGCGGGCCGTTAGCCTGTCTGCTGTCCTACAGCAATAAAAAAAAATACATTCTTGGGGATTAAAACACGACCACGAGAATGGTCTTTGAGTGTACTTGGCTTTAGAATACTTTGCTAAATATATAAGCGAAATATAACTCATCACGAAATCTCTAAAACTAAATAAAATACACCTGTTTGACTTGAAAAGTATCGTTACTGATTTTGCGAGTTAGATGCTCACTAAGAACGGATTTTTCGAAAATCCTATCCAATATGTATTTTTTTTTAATTTACATCTACATATATGCCATAAGGCAGAAATATAAAAAACAAAAACCCACACATTATGAGATCTCTAAAACAGTACACGTGATTGATTTGAAATGAGACGGCTCATTTCTGCCCCAAGACGGCCCATTTTCCATGAACAAATGTTCATGGAAAACATGTTCGTGGGGCAAATGCCCCACAGCAAAAGTGCAGGAGACTCGACCAAAATTGGATCATTGTATAGGATTTTTAATATCTATTAAGGAATCGTTAATGTTTTTATTTTGCATAGCGGGGTTTAAAAGATATCAACTAAAACGTTGAAAAAAATAACGCCCCAAGTGGGTAATCAAGAACGTGATTATTTACTTACTACTAAAAGAAGGTAGTAGTACCTCTAAATTCATTACTTGGCGACTTACTGTGCTCATTTTGAGATGAATTTAAGTGTTTGCAAAAGGGAAACCAGAGTTTCTATGAAACTGGAAAAATCAAGCCAAGTCTCATTTTAACAAGTCGTAAGTACCTATTTCAATAATCTAGTGATATTTCCTTTATTTTTCTAATCTTTCTTGGAATGATGGTTACAGTGGCGTAGCTACCTAGGGGCTAGGCGGGGCAGTGCCCCGGGGCCCTCAAGCTCAGGGGGCCCTCGAATCCTTACCAGAAATCTCGATCGAACTGAACTTTTGGAAATTTCTCCCATTTTAAAAATAAATATGACAGGTTGCAACCCCACTTTAATCATGACAACTCAATTGAGAGAAATTCAAAAGTTATGCCTAGGGAATTCCCCTAAATTCTTTCTGTAGGTTGGCAGTGTTGTCAATTAGACGGATAGTGATATGTGTGTTTTATTATTCATCGATGTGCGTTTTATTGTGAATTCCAGTTAAGATTTTTTTTTCTAGAAAGGTTAAAAAATTAATGCTGTATCAGGAGTAAGTAAGCTAATGTCAATAAACTTTTTTGTACTGGTCAATATAGTGGTTCAATTTCATTTGATTTTACCACTCCTATTGATGTCCGTTAAGTCAATAAATCGTGTCAAATCTATAGATTTCAGCTTCAGCTCATTGTATAACGCGAAATATCGCGAAAAAATGCAAGTCACCTGCAGTAAGTACATTAATTCAGGTCCGCGGGCAGATCGTTCATAGTCTCCGCCGTTAAATGTGGTAACACTAACGGTGATAATTTTTTTTCCGGGGATTCCCCAACAACACTTGTAGCTTATCATTGTGTTTCTTTTTCCATTTATTTTACTTTTAACGTCGTCAGTGAACAGTGAGTACCTACCTACTCGAGCACAATCTAATATTGTATTGTTTAAATAAATTAGAAAACTAAAATTATGGATAAAAAGAAGAAACCCAGTGGTGCATTTTAACGCAAACAACGCCAAGAAAGAGAAGATGTAAACAAAAATTGCCCAAAATTGACATGCTTTTTAGTCAGCCTTCTGCAAGTACATCTGGCCAAAATATTTCTATTGACAGTGACTCAAATAATGTGGTAACTGCAGTGTTGGTTGAGAAGCCTACTGAAAAAGATTCGACAATTATTGCAGTTGGAGATACCTCCGTAGCCGATCATGTGAACGTGGATGATGTTTGCATGACACACATAAGAGCGGAGGGTTTGGAGGAACCACAGACCTCTACATTTTTCGAAAGTGTGTACGACAAATCTTCTTATGACTTGGAAAACTTCACAAACAAAATATTAAGTGATAACAAAAAACTTCAAATTCTTGATAATTGGGCCCTTTACAGCCTTCAGGACCTTTTTTTTTGGTCTCGGGGAAAAACCTCTCTTGACGGGTTCCCCCGGCCCGGGGGGACCGAGGGATATGTGGGACTCCGGGATTTTTCCGACTACCCACTAAAAAACCCCGCTGTTCTCCTATCGCCTACGCCCGGGCCCACGGATATATGGCCTGCCGATCTCGTGGCCCGGGCCGGCGCCGGCCCGCCCTTTGTCTTGAGGCGGGCCCCTTCTAAAGTGTTGGCGCCAGGGGGTCAGGGTTTCGTCCCCCCGGCGCTCTCCTAACAACTCTAGGAGTTGAGGGGGCCGCGGAACAGCACGCAGCCCTCACCCTCGCGGCAATAGTGCGGGCGGCGGGTCCTCCCCCGAGGGGCCGCCCGCGGCCGCTTTTTACGGCGGCCGGAGGTCGTTACTGGCCCTCCGGCGCCGCCGGCGTGGCCTGCGTTGGCGGGAGGGGAGTGTGGTGGTCGACTCCCGCTCCCGCTCCGCCGCCTCCTTTGCGGACATGACTGCCTCGCAGAAGGAGGCGACGGCCGTCCATCCAAGATCGCCCCCGACCATGGACAGAACCAGGGCCGGGAGCGACAGGTCCACGCCGATTTGGGCGACGAGGGCGCGGCGCTCCTCGCGCCACGCAGGGCACACGGCGACAGTGTGGTTCACCGTGTCCTCCTCGTCGCCCGCGCCACAGTGGTGGCACCCTGACGTCATCTCCCGCCCTATGCGACACAGGTACCTCCCGAAGCAACCGTGCCCCGAGAGGACCTGCGTCAGGCGGAAGGTCAGGGCGCCGTGGCGCCTTTCCAACCATTCAGCCAGGACGGGCCTCACCGCTTCGATGGTGGCGAGGCCCGCGCTGGGGTGCGCGAGGCGCTCCTTCCACTCCACCATGAGCACCTCGTCGCGCAGCTCCGCGCGCTTCACCTCAGTGCCTTCAGGACCTTTTCCAACAGACATCAACCAGAACAATAGGTTTTTCAAAATCGTACTACGTTTCGTGTTCTAAATATGGGCCAGTTAATCGTTTTTGGTTGTGTTATTCTAAAATACTAGACGCTGCCTGTTGTCAACCCTGCTGGTTATTTGCTTCACAAAGGAATAATGTTTGGTGTACGGGAATTCGAGATTGCAAGCATTTATCAGAAAGAATTAAACAACAGTTGTTCGAGTAGCCATTCGGAAGCATGTGCTGTGTATGAATTTTGGACGATACTTACTATCGACAAGGAACTTGAAAATGAAATTTCATCATTTTGGAAAATGGTTCTTCAAGGATTATTCGATATCATACTTACCCTAGCAAAGAGTTCTTTGGATTTGAGAGGACATCAAGAAGACTTAAGTAAATTTCGAGTTCGTGTTGCTTTGCGAATTCATGCACAGTGTATTGAACGACATCAATTATGCATCCAAAACTTTACAAAAATGCGACATCAATTTGGGCGAGGCGAGTAAAGTTTTAGCAGAGACCAAAGCAAAATTGCAAATTTATAGAAATTATTTCGAATTATTCAAGTGCAAAGCCAGTGAAACTGTAAGAAAATATGGTATTAATACCCATTTTCAAGAAAAAAAGCAAAGAAAAGTTAAAAAACATTTTGATGAATTAGCTGCTGATCACCGATTTCCAAACCGAGAAAAAATATATAATATAATTGAGATTTTCAATAATGTACTAGACACAGTTATATCTCAATTAGATACACGTTTTATTGGAATGAGTGCAGTCTGTCTTAAATTCGATTTTCTAACACCAACATTTTTATTACATGTTGATGAAGCAACTTTAATACAAAAGTGTGACGAATTCCAAAGAAAATATTCAGATATAATAGGCCCTAGTTTTTCACTTCAATTTATTAATATTTACTGTTTTGTGACTGTTCACCAATTATGTAAGGTATTAATGAGCAAATATGGAGTGCTAGAATGCGACCTAACGGTAGTATTTACAGCAATGTTATTATTCTTTACAATTCCTGTTAATAAAAAATAATTTAAGAAATAATATGGGCCAAACTCGACTCCGACATTTATCGCTAGAAGCAATTGAAAACAAAACCGCATCAAGCCTGGATTTAAGCGAAGTCATTGATACTTTTGCGAAAACTAAAACTAGGAAAAAATTGTAAATATAATTGTTATTTAGTCAGTTGGTAGGCCCGACCTTTATATAATAAACCCTTGAATCTTCTCTATTTCGTTTTATTAGCCAAACCTACACCAAGTATTAATTTATGTTGTTACTGTTTAATATTTTTATTACCTGCCCTGCAGTGCACAAAAAAGAGCTTATGTAGCTTAGCATTTTTAAAGTATTTGTATATTTCATATTGTTTAATTAATAATAGAAATAAGAATTTTAGTTCACAATTTTCCGATAGATGTCGTTAGCAGTTCTGAAGTTATATTGAACAGTTGTAGTGTTTGTGATTTAATATTATACTACCTACATTTTACTTAGTACCATCAACTTGATTTGTGATTGGAATCAAGATGACTGTGTTTAATTCTATCGGTGTGCTTTAGTCATTTGTATAAGACGTTAATATTTTTTGATACTCCCGAGTGTTCTTCCACAGTGATAAATAAAAGGTATAAATGAGTGTGAGTGTTTAATTGACCAAATGGTCCAACGAACCGGATAATAATGAGTAAACTGTAAAGTGCAAACATTAACTTAGTAAATTCAGTGAAGTGTTGGACTTATAATATTTCCCATCAAAAAAGACTTAGAAAAATTTGTGCTACAAAACACTTAGAAAATTTTAGTGATCGTGTCAAAAAGGACTTAGAATATTTGTGTTGAAAACCACTTATAAATTTTTTGTGAAAAAGGACTTAGGAATATCTTAACGATTTGTAACTTAGTTTCTGGCAGTGAATTTGGACTTGTGTTTTTACATATAAAATTTAACATGGCGGATAAAAAGATGAAACAATATATTGCACAATTAAAGACGAATTCAACTAAAATTGAGAAGTTATTTACAGGCGCAAGAAAATGTGCTAAGGATAAACGAACGAGAGGGTTTTTGGATTCACGTCTGGAAATTTTACAGGAATATTGGGCTAACTATACAAAGACTTATGATGTTATTTCTGGATTATTAGATACTGAAACATGCGATGTTGACTTAGAGAAACATTTTGAACAAACTGAAGAATATTATTTAGAGTTTAGGGCTTGGCTTAAGGACAAGTTAAATGAATTTAAACAAGAGCTAGGTGAAACTTCAAAGTCTGAAATTCATGTAGCTTATAGTCAGGCAGAAATATCGAGGATGAGACCCAAACTCCCACCAATATCCATACCACAGTTTTCGGGCGATTACAGTCAATGGATGAGTTTTCGAGATTTATTTCGCTCTTTGATACATAATGATGATCGCTTGACTAAAATTGAAAAACATCACTATCTAAAGACCAGTTTATCTGGAGAAGCTGAACAACTATTGAGGAATTATTCACTTACTGAAGCTAACTATGATGACGCCTGGAAAAAACTAAATGAGAGGTATGATAACAAGAGAATGATCGTTCATAATATACTTACCCGATTTTTAACCCAAAAGACCTTAACCACAGAATCGGCTAAAGGTATAAAGGATCTTATTGATACCTCAAGTCAATGCCTAACGTCCTTAACAAATTTAAAGATCTGTGCATGGAATGCCATTGTAGTGCATATCCTTGTCTCCAAGTTGGATATTGAGACTCGAAAACTTTGGGAGCAATCTTTAGAAGATTTCACTAGTATTCCTACATATGAGGATCTCCAGAGTTTCCTTGAGAAGCAATTCCGAGCCATGGAAATGTATGCACCAAAAGGAAAAACTATTCCACAAACACCTAAAGTAACTAACATCAAAAGCTTCGCTACTAAAATTGACAACATTTGTACTTATTGCACACAGAATCATTATATTTGCCACTGTAAAGAATTTGCCTCTCGCTCCATACCTGAACGTCAAGATTTTGTAAAAAGAAACAACATTTGTTTTAACTGCCTCGTAAAAGGTCACACCGTTTCAAAGTGTAGACAGAGTACAGTCTGCAAGAAGTGCGGACGTCGTCATCATACATTGCTGCATTTTACCGCTTCTAAGGACGACAAATTAAACGAAACTGATAAGGAGAAAGATGACCCAACTAGCAATGCATCTAAAACTTCCTGTAACTTTAGTGTTAACCTAAAAGCTGAAACAAAAGATGATCTTGTTATTTTAGCCACTGCTGTGATTAAAGTGGAGTCAAAGAACAGTGGTACTTACGCATTAAGAGCTCTTGTTGATCAGGGTTCTCAGGGATCTTTTATCTCCGAAGCAGCTGCGCAGTTATTGAATCTTGATCGCACTCCAATTACTGGCAAAATCTCTGGAATTTCTAATACATCAGTGGTCACTACAAAATCTATGGTCACACTTACAGTCCACTCTACAAAACACAATGCATCAACCTTCCAGGTAAATGCATACGTTTTAAAGAAACTCACTTCATTGTTGCCTTCACGTGAGTTCTCACAAGATACTTGGCCTTCATCTATGCAGTTGGATCTGGCTGATCCCAACTATCACAAGCCAGGGTCTATTGAAGTTCTGCTTGGTGCCGACGTGCATGCATACATACTGCTTGAAGGCTTACACAAGTGTAACTCTCTTATTGCACTCAACTCTCGCCTAGGTTGGCTAATCTCAGGTAGAGTTTCACAAACTGGATCGACAATAAACGAACATAATACAGTTGTTATGCAAACCAAGATTGAGGTCGATCAGTTACTAAGACGATTCCAAAATCGTCCCAATCCTATCAGATTACCTACCCAATCCCAAGAGATTGAAGAGAGTTTACCCCACAAAAAACCTATGACCGAGTTAGAAATACAATGTGAAGAGCACTTCAAACTTACTCACACTCGCAATGCTGTTGGTCGGTACATTGTCCGTCTACCATTTAAAGATAATCCACCCACAAACCTTGGAAATACAAAACCCCTTGCAATCAGCCGCTTACAGCACATGGAAAAACGTTTTACACATAAGCCTGAATTCAAGGAAGAATATCACAAATTTATGGAGCAGTATGAATCCCAAGGTCATATGATGATGATACCTGAAAAGGAAATAGTTACACCTGAAGTTTATTATTTACCTCATCACGCTGTTCTTAGACCGACGAGTCTAAGCACGAAGTTGCGTGTAGTCTTCGACGGAAGTGCTGCACCTGTAAATGAAAAATCATTAAACGATGAACTACTTATTGGCTGTCCTCTTCAACAAGATGTCAGAGATCTTATAACTCGATGGAGACAACACCAGATTTGTTTAGTCGCAGATATTCGTCAGATGTATCGTCAGATTCTAATATGTAAAGATGACGCTGACTATCAAAGAATTTTATGGCGAAAATCTCCAACACAACCAATAAAAGAATATAGACTACTTACAGTTACTTATGGAACATCTTGTGCACCCTTTTTGGCCATACGCACTCTTCACCAATTGGCTGAGGACGAGAAGAATGATTTCCCAACTGAAGCTGAAATCCTGAAAAGCGACTTATATATGGATGATCTGCTTACTGGTGTCTCCACAACGGAAGACGCTGTGATCCTACAACAAAGATTGACTGAACTTTTAGCTCGTGGTGGGTTCCCTTTACACAAATGGTCCTCTAATAGTAAGTTAGTGTTGTCCCAAATCCCCAGTGTTGATAAAGACTCGCAAAGTGCGGTTAATATAAAACTTCAAGATACAATTAAAACTTTAGGTATTACATGGAACTCGGACTCTGATAACTTTGAACTTAATTGTAATTTAAATCACGATAATAACACAATTACCAAAAGAAATGTATTGTCCACAATTGCTAAATCTTTCGACCCTCTAGGTTGGCTAACACCTGCGATTATAAAACTTAAAATCTTTATGCAAAAACTCTGGTTGGCCGGCTTGGATTGGGACGAAGAGTTGACTCCTGATCTTAAAGAGGAATGGGTTACTTACCTTGATCGTTTCACGCACATTGAAAACATTCAGTTCCCTAGATGGCTTGGTGTATCTAATGACACCATTAAGCGGGAGCTGCATGGATTTAGTGATGCCTCTTGTGCTGCATACGCTGGAGTAGTGTACCTTAGAGTTTTGAGAAATGATGGCAACATTAACGTTTACCTTGTTCTTGCCAAATCCAAGGTTGCCCCAGTAAAGCAAGTATCTCTCCCACGTCTGGAACTCTGTGGTGCATTACTAGTAGCCAAAATGATAAATCATGTTAAAACCGTTTTAAAAATACCTGACAATGATATTTACACTTGGACAGACTCCACGATAGTTTTGGCTTGGTTGCGTAAGATACCAAATACTTGGACTACATTTGTTGCAAATCGCACTTCAGAAATTTTGACACTCACAAATAGTAACCAATGGCATCATGTTAGTTCTGCTAATAATCCCGCTGATCTAGCATCACGTGGATGTTATCCTTATGATCTACAGCAGTCAAAACTATGGTGGAACGGACCTCAGTTTTTATACAAGGCACATGAAATTGAATATTCTTTATTTGAAATTTCTGAAACCGATTTAGAAATGAAACCCACCCCAAAAATATTATGCAATGTAAATGTTACCGAAAATAATGATGCTATTGCAATTTTAACTCGATTCTCCTCGCTGTCGAAATTGATTCGAGTCATTGCTTATTGTTGTCGTTATTATAATTTATGTAAAGTTAGAGTGCTTAAGAAAATGTTTACTGAACCTGCTTATTTGAGCGCTAATGAGCTTGATGATGCTTTTAATCGATGTATTAAACTATCACAATTGATGTCATTCCGCGACGAGATCTCTCGCTTAACGCTAGGTAAACAGGTTGCCAAATCAAGTAAGATTTATGTACTAGACCCTTTTATCGACGATAAAGGCATTATTCGTGTTGGTGGTAGACTCGCGAATGCAGAGATTCCAGGCGACATGAAAAACCCGATTCTGTTAAGTGGCACTTGTGCCTTATCTAAACTTATTGTTATAAATGCGCATTTGAAATCTCTGCACGGAGGCAATCAACTTACTTTAAATATTGTAAGACAAAGGTTTTGGATAACTCGAATTAAAAGTCTTGTCAAAACTGTAATCCACAAATGTGTCCCTTGTTTTAAACAGAAGGCTAATCCACTCCCTCCTTTTATGTCAGATTTACCTAAATTCAGGATTAAACCGAGCCGACCCTTTCTTACGAGTGGAGTAGACTTTTGTGGACCCTTTACAATGAAATTGTATCCTGGTAGATGTAAGAAAACCAGTAAAGTTTATATTAGTCTATTTGTCTGTGCCGTAACAAAAGCCATTCACTTGGAACTTGTCACTGACCTCACTTCTGCTGCATTTATTGCCGCTTTTCGGCGTTTCACCGCTCGACGTGGTCACTGCAAGGAGATTTGGAGTGATCACGGAACTAATTTTGTAGGCGCGTCCCGTGAACTAGATCTCGCGTTCAATAATTCACAATCTCAACTTGTGGCTGAGATTTCTGAACTTCTCGCTAATGATTTCACGCAATGGAGATTCATACCTCCTCGAGCTCCACACTTTGGTGGAATTTGGGAGTCAGGAGTGAAAAGTATTAAAGGACACTTAAAACGGGTTATCGGCCAAGCCTTCCTCACATACGAAGAGCTCGCTACTTTATCAGCCCAAGTCGAAGCTTGTGTAAATTCTCGTCCCCTCACTCTTATCAATTCTACTCTTGACGAACCCCCATTAACACCAAGTCACTTTCTTGTCGGAGAGCCCTTAATTGGGGTTCCTGAGCCGTCTTTGATTGATGTTAACTTAAGTCCGTTGAATCGATGGCACATAATCCAACGTATGGTGCACTGTTTGTGGCGTCGCTGGCAAAACGAATATTTAACTACGTTACAGCATCATTACAAATGGAACATAAAGCGACCTGATCTTCCCCTCGGCACTGTCGTTCTCGTCAAGGATGACACACTTCCCCCTGGAAAATGGCTTTTGGGACGTATTATGCAGAAACACCCAGGTGCTGATGGTGTTACAAGAGTTGTAACTTTACAGTACAAGGACAATATTTTTAAGCGACCTATGGTGAAAATATGTCCTTTGCCCCTGGATGAGTCTGACTCCTAGTAACCAGAAATTTGTTTTACTTTGTTTGGTTTATATCTTGTCGTCAGGTCTTAAGGACTTGAGTCGTCCTTGGCCGGCGGAATGTTTAATTAATAATAGAAATAAGAATTTTAGTTCACAATTTTCCGATAGATGTCGTTAGCAGTTCTGAAGTTATATTGAACAGTTGTAGTGTTTGTGATTTAATATTATACTACCTACATTTTACTTAGTACCATCAACTTGATTTGTGATTGGAATCAAGATGACTGTGTTTAATTCTATCGGTGTGCTTTAGTCATTTGTATAAGACGTTAATATTTTTTGATACTCCCGAGTGTTCTTCCACAGTGATAAATAAAAGGTATAAATGAGTGTGAGTGTTTAATTGACCACATATTTTTATTTGATAAAACCTAATCAGTTTACATAGCAGTGGGGCCCCATTTTTTTATTTGCCCCAGGGCCCTTGGTTACCTAGCTACGCCACTGGATGGTTTTTAAATTATTAATAGAAAAATAAAAAATGCAATGTTAATTACCCATTGTTATTACTCGTATTTACCCATTTTAAGATGTAGACGCTCACGAATGAATTTTACAGAAATCAATATATCATTATAAATATATTTCTTGTACTAACATCGGACACTGGAATATAATGTGCACTACGCTTAGCGATGTAGAGGTTCACATGGGCACGAATGGTCTCCCTTGACACTTGAATCGATGCAAGTACTCGTAGCCTGACCAGAACTCAGAACCTGAGTCATTAGACCCATCGGTTTTAGGGCCCATGTAGCTTTATAGGCTTCTGATGGATGACACAATGAGTAGATTGTTCTTTTTAATGTTCAATCTTGCATTCTTATTATATAAACCCGTAATCTTCTGATTTATTTGCATAGCATGTTCTCATAATAATTTGGGTGCCAAATCGTGATGAACAAACACGTCAGTGTAAGTCGAAAGGACAAACGTGATTGATGGAGGCCACCGGAACTACTGACTCTACATCTTCATAGACTCTCCCGCACAATGATATTGCTCCCGCGCATCTCGTCTCGTGTGCAGACAGTCGCGGTAATGCCTTCACACCACCCACCTACGGAGAAGAATACACCCCACAAATAATTTATGTCAAGTATAACTTAGGTATATATTATAGATATACCTAAGATATATATTTATAACAAATTTGTAAATACAAAAAAATAATAATTCAAAGACAAATAAAAAAAGTGTACATATTATGCACAATGAATATATGAGAAAAATATTCTTATGAGTTTATACGTCAATCGTCTTCAAACCTGGCGCGACGACCTGTGGTAATGGAGCAGTGTTGATGTAGAAGATAATAAAGATGCGATTACGGAAACTTCTTTTTAGATAAATGCTGGCTTCACTCGGTCCAAGCTGACGTGATTTCCCTCTTACCTACGGTAATGTGGATAGTCTTATTATCCCTGCTAATTATTGGGTAAAGTCAGTGCCGGATCAACTACGTAGCAAGAGTAGCAATTGCTACGGGCACTTAGTGTTAAGCATGCCAATTACATAATTATATTTGGTTTTCTTGAATGGAAGATGTGGCTAATGGGATCACTTTCAAACCAAAAAGACACTTATGGACTGATTAGAAAACTACCTATTTTAACTTAAACATTTTGAATTTATTTTTGATGAAACGTATTCATTATGAAATTTATATAAAATACAAAAGTTATGTCATATAACTAGACATGTTACTACTTCAAGCGATTTTCACGGATTAAACAAATATGACATTCCATATTACATAAACCAAACAGACCAGAGTTGACATCAAAAGAGTATGTATAATCTGAGATTACCAATCAACAAGTTTCGTCTTACTTGATGCCAGTAATATCAAATTGAGTTTCCTAGCCAAGCCAGATAGTGGGCTTGTCGCTCCAAAAAGCAGGCAATTTCACTGATGCTGCGTTTTCTTTTGACTACATAAAAGTTGTTTAAATTGTTCCTGGAGGATTTGTTCCTCGAATTTGATGTATTCCTGGGGGGGGGGGGGGGGAGAAATAATCGGTTAATATATTGTATAAGTAAGAGTGTGTTACTGCTCTTAACTAGGATAGTACCAAAAATATACAACTACAGCAATACATCATACATATATAATGTTCCTATGTGAACAAGTGTTCAAGTTCGAGAAAAAAAAATTGCCACCTAAATTTTAGTGCAAAAGAATTTGTGTTCTATGAAGGACGAGAAATGAAAAAAACAATAGAGCACACTACACATACAAAAAACACTAGTCACCGGAATGTAACCCTCACCTCGCCGACGTACCTGAGACATCTCTGGCTAGGGTTTCCAACAGTCAGGGTTTTTTAAGGGTAAACTTTCAGATTTAAGGGTAAACAAATTCGGTAGGATTTTTTACGGTCACTATTTTAGGGGTATTTTTAGGGAATTTTTGGGTTCTCATATTTTTCTCTTTTAAGTTCCAAAATTATTTTATTGATTATGTAAATGTATAAGAATATAGCGCCTGGATAAACGCAATATAGCTAAGCATATTTAATTTTATTTGTTGACCTGGTAGGCTTACCAATATGTAATATAGTTTCTAATTACTGAGAATGTGGAGTCGTAATATGGAATTTTGCAATTACGGTAAAAATATTAGTCAAATAATAATTATGAGAGACTTGTTATAGAAAATTTAATTTCCTGCAAATTCAGTTATACCAATATAGCAACGGAAACATCAAACATTTAAAATATTCATTTTGAAATTAAGGCGAAAATCTTAATCTTATTTATTATTTTTAGGGTGATTTAGTGGTTTTGGGCAAGTTTTTAGGGAAAATATTTTTGAGATTTGGTAACACTGTACTTGGCCCGTTTTACAGCGCAACGGGTCGTATAAGCCTGGAATGTTAGAATAATTACACATAGAAAGATAGTCTACAATTCTACATACAAGCGATGTGTCAAAAGTGAAGCACTAAATCGATTCACACAGGCGTGACGATTATGTGCTTACGCTCGGCGACACGCACACACTTGAGTAATGTTGTCAGTTTGATCCAGTTCCAGAAAGTGGGGAAATAATTCGGCCGCTGATAATCATTTGTTTTTGGCAATAATATATAGATAGCTATGTGTGGTAAAGTATGGGTATGGTAATGTAGCTGATAGAATAAGAGAATGTTTATTCTTTAACGAATAATGGAAAACAACAACACGTAAATAAATTACAATTTATATTTTACAGATCGTATACAATTATTTATTAATTTACTGTGTAACTAAAGTAAACCAATCAAGTAAAAATGTTTCTTATCAAACAGTCCCCATATTAAGAAAAATAAACAAATTATTTTAGAAATAATCAGTTTAGAAACCTGCATGTAAACTGTAGTTGTTTCCTGAATAATTGCCGCTTTGATAATGTTGTTTTTACTACATTGTCTTTTTTCGCGTCGTAAAAAAGACGAATGCGCAATTAAATTTCAATAATGAGCATTGACAAATTTTTAACATGATTTTTCACATTCACATAGATTTTCTGTGCCTGTGCATGAAATATGTAATATTTATATTTTTCACCCTTATATTTTTCACCCACTTGTCAGCAATAACAGGGTCCATTCCTCCTTTGAACAACAACACGAAATACTTGTATCAGTTTTCATTTTAACAAGTGCGAAAATAAACTCGGTAGCTGTGTTTTTATTGGCGAATACGATTTTATGTGACTCGATATTAAAACGCATAGTATTTCTATTTGTAGTCTGTACCTACGTGTGATTGAAAAGCGCTACTACTGGTTCTCACTTTTTCTCTGTAAACGATATGAATATCGACTTAGATGAAAAAAAAATATATTTTATTAAATTAACGTTATAATATACAGCTTCTGTTATTGATAAATAATTCAAAATTTTCGGTTCCAAAACGCTTTCAAAATCACCGTGTATATTCTTCTTATCAATTGTTTATTGACGTGTTTTTGTTGAATCGTAAGTATCGGACATGATGCGCGAGAGGAACACTTCAATGTGTGGCGAAAGGATAAATAAATATAACTGATGGTCGAAACAAACTGAATTGTGGTCCGGGTTGACCAGAGATCCATCGTCTTTCCCGCGTATGTCTCATCGTGGTCGTAGTAATTCCACCACAGCATGATTTGATTTGTCTCTCGAATTTGGAAGGTCGGACTCCGGTCCACTCACGTATAAGCCGAAACCAGCCAAGGAAAATATCTTCAGAACGAGAAAAGGTAGAGCGTTGCCGCGTTATTGGCGAAAAAAAGTCGGATAGCGGATACTGAAGAAAATTTGGGTTACAACGGGGATTTAACCTTAAAATAATGAAACAAAACTGCAATAGTTCTTTATGACGCGTCTATGCGTAACAGTATTCGGCGCATGCCTCGGCCTAAGAAGAAGCGTCGGATGCAAATGGAATAAAGAGTGAGTAAATCTTGTCTATTAAAATCACTAGAGCTACAGCTATATTTCCTGTTTAGATGGTGTGTACTATTAAGGTGACCAACTATACTCATTTACTGAGTTTTGTACTCTTTTTTCGCAAACCGTACTCTTTTCAAATCCTGTACTCTGAAATTAGTCATTTGTATAATTTTATACTCATTTGTATTTCTAAAACATTTTTTTGATTATTTTATTTCAATTTTATTAATTAAATATTTAAAATTATTTTGACAGTGATTTAAATTTCACGCCGCGCTCATATTGCTTATCGTTTCCGGCACGTCAGAGGACAGGGCAAACACCAGACACGAGTTTGACATTGATTTGAATTTCGCGCGCACATATGGCTGCCGTTACCGGCACAATTGAGAGGCCGTAGCACCTGGAGAGATAGATAATAGACCTTTTTTTCATATCCCACATGACAATTTAAAAGTTTTAATAGAAATTTCCTTAAGTTGTCCAGGGACTAATGCTGCTGTTGAAAGGGTATTTTCACTATAGGGAATGATTATTGGAGCAGTAAGAAGTCGCAACTTTCTGTAAAAACATTATCTGCCGTCTTATCAGTCAAATTTAATATGCAAAATGAAAGTTGTTCGGATGTGGCTACATTATTAGACGAACATCCTCATTTAGCAAAAAAAATCCACTCCGAAAAAAAAAATGGTTTTATAAGAAAATAAAGTTTTTATCGTTTTTTCTTCTTTTTTTCACCAATGAAATACTTGCAAAGTGTACTCTTTTTGAACAAAACTAGTTGGTCACCTTAGTACTATATTTCTTTGAGCACCTGTAAAAAAACCTGTAAATCAAATTATATTCGAATTTCTTACATTATTCATTTGGTTTAGTTCAGATCGTACAATTTCTAGTCATCTTTTTTATCATTTTCATTAACGCTTATCAAATTGCTATTACGTCTGTATACTATGAAGAAAGAGCAATCCTTTTTGGGACTAAATTAATTAGTCGGTTGTACACTATAATCGATTAAATTTGTTCTCTAGAATGTGTGTATAATTAACTCTTCGTAACCAAGCTACAAGATGAACCCCTCGTCCGTGCCAGAGCATTTGTAGTGCTCCGCCGCATATTTCTAATTTATCACCCTTTGTGCACCAGTACTGTACGTCGTGTACGTGCTTGTTACACAGAAGCGGGGTATTTGACAGAAATAATGAAGTAACAAAAATCGAATGTGTGATACGGGATTTTAGTCGATTAATTAGGAACTGGGCTTCCTTAAGACATATAATTTGTTTAATCTGTAGTGCAAAAATATTTTGAAATTGTTGACTGAAATTTCACACGGTAATTACCGTAGATGCACTGTAATTTAGTCTTAATCTCCCGTCAAGGTAATATGGGATTACCGTGTCATAAGTCACCGTAATATCATTACAATTAAGTTATCAATATTAATTCATCACATACTGCGTAAAACAAATCTCAGTCAACTTAACATCTTTTGTAATGGCAGCACTGCTCTTTGTTGCTTGGAATCCCCGAATATAATCTACTTCCTCATACTCAGTTAAAAACTACCAAATCTTGGCATTAGAACTAGAGGTGTATAACTCAGGATAGATTAACTCAAAAGATATATATCCCAAGTGAAGAGTTATTTTATCTCTATATCTCTTGTACTCAAACTGTATCTTTATATCCTTATCTTTACAGTACATATTTCGATACATTTCATATCATATCTCACTTCACATTGAGTAGATCGAGAAGAAACGAGACAGAATGATTATCCGGGTGCAACGTGTATTTTATTATAATAGAATGAGTTCGAATATAGTAGCAAGCCAAAATAAATCGTATTGTTATGATGTTATCCTTTAATTTTGTTTGAATATACGTGTTTAACAAACACATGTTTAACAATATTGTTTTAATACTTTTTTCGGTTTAGTTTTGAGCAGCTTCAGCTTAGCAAATCATCTTGTTTTTTGCAATAGATAAATTATTGTAATTGTTTCATATATTCTTAAAATTTGTATTTAGTTTACGGTATTAGTTACGCAAGCTTAGTTCCAAAAGATTAAAAAAGATTAATAAAAAATAGATTTATAGATTTGTTCGGACTTTTGTAACTAAGGTTGACAGTCCTAAGCCTGTCAAGTATGAAGGAAAATTAGACCACTGTTTCAGTTTTAATATTTAAATTTAAAAAGGAGTTAATATCACTAAATCATCTTGTCTGCAATTGATATTATTCAAGGTAAAATAAAGAGTTACAGATATAAAAGAATTATATATATCTTTATATCCAAAAGATATATATCTTTCTTTTTTTCTTGGTGAGTTATTTTGCTCATGACTACGGACGAAGGGTGAATAGAAAAAATCTTATGCCCAAGCCCAACCTAGGGATGTTAATTTAAAATATACATCGATGTTTTTCGATATATCGAATTGAAACATCGAATGAAACATTCATCAGAATAGGATAGGAATACATGAAATATACAATGTAGAGTTAATCAATCATTTTTTTTAAACTCTATTAAATTATATTAAAAAAATTATAAATCCCAATGTCTAAAGTTTGCAAAAACAGAATTTTAGAAACAGAATTACTGACATTATCAACGGATATAAACTTACCTCCAAATACGTTTATTTAGCAACCACTTTAATGAATTCACTCGTGTGTTGAAAAAAGTAATTTTTCTCTTTTCAGTTTTGTATCAATATTCACTAGTTATCCACTAACAATCAACATAAACAATTTAAAATGTTGACTTGCAATGAACTTTAAAGTAAAAGAGCGGTCGACCATAACTTTAAAAGTACCGACTACCGACCATAGATTATAGAGTCTATTATCTATATTATAGGTAAAAGAATATTGTGATACTAAATCTTAGTCTGCGCAATATTATCGTCACCTCATTATTACTGAAAATTTTAAAAATAAACCGTGAGATCAACAATTATTACGGAGATATTTATCGATATATCGATAGAAATACATCGATATATCGTAATACATCGACTTAACTGACGTATCGAAATGTTATGATACATCGATGTTTTCGATGCATAATTGCATATGTATATCGAGCGTCCCTAGCCCAACCCAATATATCAATAACTTTGTGTTCGTCGGACACGGTCGGACACTTCGGATCGGACGACGGACGAGGATAGTCGATCGATAAGAGCGTTCACGTTTAGACGTATTCTTCGTTTTATTTTATTTTTAAACTCTTATTAATACCTACTAGTAAGTATTTGATCATTTATATTTTTACTTTTTATATTTGCATTTAATTATTTAAAAGAAGAATTCATACTTTAAAATTATATATTTCTTGTAACTATATTAATGATTAAGTAGAGATAGAGACCCGCCTCACTCCCAGGTTTGGTAGATATTTTATGTGAAAAAAATAATTGTAATCTATCTAGTATTTTTCTTAGTTTATGCTAAATAATTCTTCCATCATTCATTCGTAGTTTTAGTACACATAATGTTTTAATAAATTTTAAATTATTATTTTTTACAGGTAAGCAGAATGAATACTCACCACTGTAAGATTTGTTATGAGAAGAATGTTAGTTCGGACCATGAGGTGACTTCCAAACATATTAAAAACAAAGTCTTGGTGGATTATAATGAGAAAAAGTAAGTAAACTTAAAAAAAGTATTATTTAAATTTATTCATCATCATCATCAAAGTGATTATCCCTGTTGGCCCTAAGCTTAGTCTTTGGAAATCATGCTTCAATGTTGAGTACAGTCACAGAAAAATACAGTGTCAGAAAAGTACAGTCTTGATCATAATATTCTTTATTAAGACTTAATTTGGTTACATGAGTGACTGCCATCTGACCTCCATTAGACTGAATGGAGAAACAGAATAGCGCTTTGTTTGCTGTTTTAAATTAATACAAAGATTAGTCATTATTATGGACTTTAGTCTTAGAGTGATCCTGTGTTATTGCATAACGACTTTGGTACGCTTGCGGCGGTTACGGGTTCAGTTCCCGTCTTGCTTCTAGGTGTATGTATATATATATATATATATATATATATATATATATATATATATATATATATATATATATAGTACTCTTAACACAAGTTTTATGCTGCTTAGTTTGATACCTTGTGTGAATTGTCTCAATATATTACAAAAAGAATATTGCATTTACTTTCTTATTCCAATTCCTACTTTCTGCTGTTATCCCACATTAAGTGAGATCAGCACTCGTTCTCTCTTTTCACTCTTGTCAGTAGAAGACAACTAATAAGTTGTCTCAACGTTTACACATTTCATCACCATCTTATTTCTTACACAAACCATCCTGGTTCTATCCATCCTTTTTTAGCTATCCTCTTTTATTTCTAGCATTTCCTCCTCATATTCTTTTTTACCTTATTCCAATTATGTTGCAAATTAAAAGCTCGGCGCGCCTGGTATTGTAACATAAGGCCATTCATTTATAAATAATAGTATGCTAGCATCAGGCTTCCAGCGAATTCAAAGTAACTGCAACTTGTGTCCATCAATTGTTTGATATTATTGTAGAATAATAATGTATTGTTTTTCTTTTATCAAGGAAACAGTTCTTCGGTAATAGAAGTGGTGTCAATGTATCCTGTAATGTGACATCAACAAGCTCCATCCTCACCAACTGTGTTGAAGCCAAAATTGTAATATCTGTGAGTATGTTTTTATTTTTAATTTCTGAAATCTCTATCTGAATTGCTAGGGCACCATCCACACCATGGTGAAAATTTTGTTTGGAATTTTTTTCTTTATTTTCTGAAAGATGTGTTTGTGCTCTCCCAAATTCTTTTAAAAAACGTGATTTATCCTTCGGCCTTTTGCCGAAAAAACTTTGAACACGCTTTTCTTGAAACTATGTTTTTCAACCTGGTTGACGACATATTAGGAAAATCCATCCGATTTGCATGAACTGTGTCTTAAACTGTTCGAAAATGTAGTGTCTATAGCACCACACGCCGCGCAGCCATTTCGTCCAACTCTTCGCTTTGAAGCGGCGTACACCGCAAACTATACTTTAGATTCAATTATAAAAATTAGTATAATCTCCTGTAAGAATATTTTAACTATGAGCAATAATGAATAAAATTCCATTTATCGTTGGCTTGATAATAATTATGGAATATCGCCTTCTCGTCTACCTTGTACCGCGCACGCACCGTGGTTTGATGCCATAAGCACTAATTTTTAAAAGATCTTAAATTATTTTTGGTGTTTAAGTAATTATATCATTTGCTAATGCCCATTATTGTTTGTAGACAGTATTTTGCCTTAATGATAAAGACTATTAAATGAATCACCATTATCTAAGTAACACAGTTCTTGTTTAATGAAATGGGTATAATTATATATTGTAACGGTATAATAACGTAATTGTATAATAATAATTAGATGTGTTTTACATAAGCGCGCATGATTATGAAAATAACAACAATAGAAATACCATATTATTATATACAGCGGACAAATTACGGATCAAAATTATAATGACGTGAATGTCGAATTTCGTCAGCAACTTTCAGTGTTACTTTGTTACTTCCGAAGTAATACTGATTTGTAGATCGTTGCTACGAGTGGCGACTAAATCTGACCATATATATTTTTTTCAATACAATGAATGGTTATGTAACGTTAAACAGTGATAAGTATGTCGGATTACAGGGGGCACCGGATTACCCGGATTCCACTGCAGTATCAATCATCTAGATATTGTTTGATTGTTGAACTTTATAATACTTTTTATAAGTACACCTATTCTGCAATTTATACAGATGATTGGTTCAATTTTGCTATGTTAAACTGTGTCTAATGAAATAAACTGCCGATACGTGCTCAATTCAGTCACTTAAGTAAAAACATCTTATAAACCTACAACTCATTATAGATTAGGAACAAAAATATACCTAAAGAAGAAAGCTACATGATAAAAAAAAAATTACAACATATGTTACTCTTTGTCTATTACCTACCATAAACATTCCAATATTTAAATTTTTGTTTCCCAAGAAATGTTTTGTTTTAAAAAGAAAAGATCTCTTATTTTTTTATCGATATTTATGGCATCTTAAAAGCTTTAAAATTGGCAGAAATTTCACATAAAGGTTCCAAAAAAGGTGAAAAATTTATAACATACCTGTGTAAACAAACTCGCATTCGTAGTCAAAAATATATAGAGTACATATTTAGGGTACAGACATAAATGTACATATATTTCACAATAAGTTGAATCCCCCGTTAGTCCCATAGCACACGGCGTATTTTAAACGCGCAGATGATCCGCGTATACGCGCTTCAAACGAGATTCGAGCGAATCTTGTAACCGCACACGCGGTGATCGTGAAGCGCGCGTCTACTGCGCGTATACGCTCAGATACAGCGATACAGACGCGTTGTAGTCACTCGTAGCTTCTACATTTTGATCAGACAGTCAATTGTACAATGGCCCCTTCGTACGCGCTTCAAACGAGTAACAAACGCGCTTCGCACGCGCGCTTGTATCGCGTTTTACGCGCGTTTGAATCTATATAAACGCAAAAATCGGCATCTACAGCGCAGACGACGCGCGTTTTAAATACGCCGTGTGCTAAGGCCCTTATTGCCTCATCAGTGTTGCGAAATAAACGAGAACCAAAAATGTTATGAACGATGTGTAATAATTTATTATAAATTTTTCAAAATTCGCTAATTTATAAACCGTGGTAAAGCTAAATTCTGTAAAACAGGTACCATGTAAATCAGGGGATAGCTGTACTGTGCTCTACGATTGGAATGGTAAATTATTATAAATTGATAAATATTTTCAGATCAAACCAAATGAAAAAGCTACATTTAATTTTGTAGTTAAAAATGAATGTAACAAAGACTACATTCTGCTCACCTTTGTTCAGTTGACTCACTCTAAGTTAAATTTTACAATAACTGACAGTGGAATGGGGGTAGGTGGGCAGTCACAAATTATTGGACCAAGTAAGTATTATTTGAATAAAATACATGACTGAACAGAAAAATGAGTAGTCCTCGGTTCTGACTCTTCAAAAAGCCGACTTTCAGATTAGCGCCTCGTCTCTATTTTCAGCAAATACCCGTGTCAATAGCCACATTTAAAAGGTTCATTATTCTTAATACTGAACTCGGCAATTTTCAGTCCAGAATACAGATGTTTTGGTGATAATCGGCAAACTGTTGCGTTAAAACTCATTAGCATCGGAGTATGACCATGAGGCATCGCTCAAGCAAATCATCCTAACACATCTTCCTAAATTAGTAAAAGATGTTCTTTTAGAAAGATTTGTTCACCAAGTAATGAAAAAAATATTTCACTCGAGGATCTTGTTTTAGAGCAATAGCTTTCAAAGCTTGCACCAGCTTTCAACTCCTATTGGGCGGTTTTCATGCCACGCGTTTTTTTTTTAGTTCAAAAATATTATAAGTAGATAATAGCTTTTTTCATCTCGCTAACACTGACACTATTTCTCTGAATATTCAAACCGTAGTTTTTTTATTAGTTATTTCACAAATTTATCAGTTAATGGATTTTAAGAATTATGAAACAAAAGAACTGTTCAGAATTATAATAAAGGACCCTTTTATGAAGCGCTCGGACTACTTACAACTTTACAATACCTAGAACTTCGTAAATACTTAAATTTGTTTTTACAACATACGTATATTTTAGATAGAGAAAAAAACCTTTTGTTTTGGGCTCTTTTATTCTCGAGAATAACAGACAGGCTGGCGGCTCACTAAATAGTAAGCAGTTACCGTCGCCTATGTATGTTTGCGACGCTAGGGTCACTGCGAACACGCTGCTGTCCCACAACGGTAAAGAAACCAGGGTCACTAATGCCGGAACACAGCACAAGGTTATTATGGCGGCATATTTATAGACCAAGGGTGATTGCCATCCAGACGGGCTTGGAGTCCAACCACATAGCTAGGGTTGTTTTGTCGCCTTTTACGACAGGCCGCAGGCTCTGCATGGAGAGATGTGTTAAATTTAATTAAATGTTTGAAATTGTTACATGGACTTCCCCTTTTAAACACCGTTATTACAATCCAAACTGATACGGAATGTATATGTAGGCCTATTAGTGAGAAAAGAGAATCTATCGTGTTCTCGTTACTTATAATGTGAACCTACTGATAAGTTTTTTGGTTAAATATCCATTTATTTTACAGAGAAAATTTTAAACAAAGAAATCTCAGTGAAATTTCAAACATCGGACATTGGCCAATATGAGAGCCCCATTGTGTTTTATTTCCGCAAAAAGGATTTTGACGAAAACATTGTGATCATAAGGGATATGGTGAGTGTTATGTTATTTAACGTATCATTTTAATTTCAACAGGTACATAATTTTTTATGTAGATATCAACGAAATGTTAGGCATATATTGTACAATGGCTTAGTTTATTTTCACCTAGAATAAACACATCTTTGCACCTTTATATTTCGTCGTTTGGGGTGAAAGAAACTCACTTACTCACCAAGACTTTTAGTCTTGTAGAAACCATATTTATACCCATCATTTCCCTACGCTTGTTTAAACATGAAAAAGTCTCATGGAAGGGGAGCGATGTTAAACCTTTGTTTTTTTTATTGCTGCTTATTGCTAGGACAGCAGACAGACTGACGGCCCGCTTAGAATTTAGCAGTTACCGTCGCCTATGGGTGTTTGCAACATCAGTGGCATTGCGAACACGCTGCTGTCCCATAAGGGTACAGGAACTTGGGTCACTAATGCCGGAATACAACACAAGGTTATTCGACATACTTAAAAGGTGGTCGCCATCCAGACGGGCTTGGGGCCCTACCACGTAGCTAGGGTGGGTTGTTTTGTCGCCTTTTACAACAGGCTGACCCCGGCCGCAGAGGTTAGTATTCTTTCTCCGCCCCTGCACGGACAAACACCTACAGTTGCAGGTTTAAATTTTTTTATCAACAGCCCTAAATTCCCAAGTAACATCTTCGTCATAACTAGAAGTACATCGAAAAACAAAAAATACATACCTTTAATAAACGTACCTAATAAGCTAGCATTCGGTGATATAAATGTAACTAGATACTACTGCATAACTTTGTCTTCCTATGTCGATAAATGCGCGTTGTTTATTTCGCAGAAATCACGCCACACAAAAAGCGTACTATTACAACCTACATAGGTAGATGTTGTTATATAAACATTGAATAGTTGTGACTGCAAACGGCCACTCACAGCGCTTTATTCAAATAATAACGAGTCTAAAATACTGCTAAGTCCGTCAGTAATGGCAAACATGGCGATTATGTACTTTACTGCACTGCTTTAAACGAATTTTAATGATGTCATTATTCTATGAAACAAAACGATTGTATAAGTGATGAATTTATGATTTTGTTTAATTATTTATAATGACAGGTTTAGATTGAATATATTTTCGTTCAATTCAGTCTCAAAAAGAAAGGTTATAGCAGTTATGCAGTGTCTCCGAGACACTGTCTCGCCACGGAGGTGAATCTTGGAGACATCATCACTCATTGATTAGGTTCTTCAAAAACTGATCTGCCGGTTAAGGTTGTTGAAGGGTTCTCACAGGATAGAGTGAACCATGCGTCATCTTTGTTAGACTTTTTACCGATCACACTTCCTTGAGATTCTTGAACGGGTCTCCATTAAAATATTTTGATGACTTATATCTTACCTGATTCGCCATCCAATCCTTGAACGAGTTCGCCCCACCTCGAAGTGGAGAATGTGGCATTATTATATTATTTATATTGCTGACGCTATGCTGTAGTATCCCTGTAGGGAGTGCAGTGTTTTATTCCTAAATCTGTAGTGCTTCGTGGTAGATCGAGAAAGCTATGGTTCGATCGGTTTAGTGCTGAGGCTATCAAACTAAAGCAAAGGGCTTATCGAGTCTTGTCTACAGCAAGGGTTATTGTCAGGATCTTAAAACTTCCGACCTTAAAAAAACGTTACCTCGAGACCCCTCAAAAATGAATTTGAGTAAAACGGTAGGATCAGCAAGTTTCTCTCAAGCTATCCCTTTAGAAATGGGGCTTTCTGGGCCCTGGCCTAAGCTGTAGAAGGAGACTTTATCGGATGTCAGAGGATGAAGATGTGGAGACTCTATAATGACGAAGGAGTTCTCCGCTCCCTCAACGTCAAGGAGTATGCCCGCTACCATGTTGTGGATATATTCGGCTGGGCTGTCTCCAGTCCTTTCCCGGTTTTTTACCTTATCCTACCACAAAGATTATGTCCCGGCTTCGCGGAAGGTGGTCCATGTTCATCCTGATCCCAAAAAGGGTGACCGGACATACCCAGATGGGTACGTCCTCGTCGCCCTGGTCTGCAGTTGGATAACTGTAGACTTATAGCGAGCAAAGGTGTTGGAGTGGACGATTCTCAGCTGCTAAATGATTACTAATAAGGTTTTCGGCATGGTTGATCCACTGGGGTTTTACTGGTTTACCTAATCTACTGTAGGATTGAATCGATCGGGCCTGACATAGGGTATTCTTGCGATGCTACCATCACACTTGAAAGCATCAAAGTCGCTGTTGATGTCTGCTGCTCCAGTGTGAGGACCCGTCAATGCTGGTATGCCCCAGGGTTGTGTGCTATCGCCAACACTATTTATTCTGCATATCCATAATAAGTTATCCATACATGACATTCATTGCTACACGGATTATAGCACCGGCGATGCATAGGACACAGGTCGCGTTAACCTTCCTCGTATGGTTTTCGAAGAAAGTTTGTCAGACTTTTGCCTCGACTTACTCGAGAGAGTCTCTGAATGGGAACGACAAAACTTTTCCGATTCAATCCCTCGAAGACGCAAGTTTACCTATTCTCAACCAAGAAAACCCCTTTCATACAGTTCCAAGGAACTCCCCTTATCATTTCAAATATCCTTATTTTCGGTTTTTTTTTTATTGCTGTAGGACAGCAGACAGGCTGACGGCCCGCTTAGAATTTAGCAGTTACCATCGCCTATGGATGTTTGCAACACCAGTGGCATCACGAACACGCTGCTGTCCCATAAAGGTACTGGAACTTAGGTCACCAGTGCCGGAACACAACACAAGGTTATTATGGCGGCATACTTCAGACTAAAGGTGGTCGCGATCCAGACGGGCTTGAAGCCCTACCACGTAGCTAGGGTGGGTTGTTTAGTCGCCTTTTACGACAGGCCGACCCCGGCCGCAGAGGTTAGTATTCTTTCTCCGCCCCTACACGGATCGGTGTCGACATCATGAATGATGTATACGTTCATGAGACATCTTAAGCCAAAACTAAGCTTGCCTCCAAAAAGCTGCGCCAAACTGGTCTAAGCTGTATTTCACTCTACGGCAACGCCTTGTGCTATGCAAAGCACAAATCAGGCTGCATATGGAGTACTGCTCAATTTTATGGGCTGGAGCAGCCTGGACAGCCATACCTGTCAGCTTAGTTCCCTAGACTTCATCCAACGGCGAGCAGTTCATGTTGTCGGTCCCATACTCATAAACACTAGGCGTCACTTTGTGTATTCTACTGTATATACAGGGGAGGATGTTCTGAGGAACCGTTTAAAATAGTACATTCATCGTCTTTATACCATCGCACTGCCCGCCATCGGCGGGTGTTCTTTCCCATTTCTTGGAGCCTCTTGCCTGTACAAAATGATTTTCAAGAACATTCATGTTCCGCACCCACAATTTGGCTGAGTTTTTCCATTACAGTACGGTATAGGGTTTTCAAAAAATGGCGTCGTAAAATTTCTTCGAAGCTGGCAGTGCTGGTAATGCCTCTGGTGTTGCAAACATCCATATGCGACGATGATAAGCTGCTATCGAGTGGGTCGTTTCCCTGTATAATGAACTCCAGCTATATTGTAAAAACATGAATTTTATAATTGAAAATAACGGTCCATAAACGTCTCACTACCGGGCCCCCCCTGAGGGAATAGTATACTCGCCACGCTTGTCTTAGGTGGGTTAAACACCCGATGATTTCGGTTGGCAGGTCTCATCGTCATAATATTTTCCTTTGTACACTGCAATTAGTTAAGCACATTAGGTAGTAAAATTCCTTTAAAGAATGAGATTCCTTTAAGGAATTTAGAGATGCATATGCTATCTTGGGGTTTGAACTCGTGACCTCTAGATTGGTCTCGAAGTGATACCACTATTATACCCACATACTATGTTTATTGCGTTGCATTATTAAAAAATAAAAGCTATTTATTTTGATTAAAAATTATTAAATTTAAAATAAGTGAAATTTAAGACATTATGAATACTCTATTTTGCTTACAGTAACTTAACACTAACTTAAGAATAAGCAGAAATATAACATTGTATGGCTAATATATATAATGGATATGAAAAAATTGAAATAAGTCTCATTTTCATATAGTTCATTTGATGCACAAAGAATATTGTGTTGTTCAAGAGTGATTCCTGGAACCAACATGTCCATGGCATCAGTAAAATCTTTTATGTATATAATTTATCATTATCCCACCTATTTTCTTGGACCTCTTTATACAAGAAAAGGAGAGACGCTTCTCTCCAGTATACTCAGGCTTAGTATTAGAAACTTCGAATGTACTATCTGATTTTTGTAAGAATCTCTGTAAGTAGGTAGCCTTACGATGTTTTTCTTCATCGTCGGCAGTTATATTATGCACGTTAGATGAAGAAAAACTCCCTAAGCTGTGTGTGCCATCGTAGGATTCGAACGCGGAACCTCTAGTCAAGTGTAATACTATTTACCACGTACGGTGTATAGCTTTGCGATCGATATATGATGATTACTGAATATCTATTGAGATAAAGCAATAAACCATTGTTCGAACGTTAAGAGATGTGAAGTCTCGAATAGTTTAAGACAACATTATTCATAATGATAAGAAATTAATGGCCTGAGTATTTATAGTTTTTATCAAATTCAAATGGATGCAAAGGTTATGTCACGTACATGGAACACAAAGTATATCGACGGAAGAAAGCGAATATGTATCTCGAAATATCCAACTGGACACAGGAGCCGAAAAATTATTTCAAAAATACATAACTCGTTAATAAATAAAGATAGGTTAGGGGCACTGCGAACACGCTGCTGTCCTATAGGGGTATAGGAAAAGGTTCCTAATGCTAGGTCACTAATGCTGGAATACAACACAAGGTTATTATGGCGACATACTTAAGACCAAAGGTGGTTGCCATCCAGGCGGGTTTGGGCTCTACCACGTAGCTAGAGTGGGTTGTTTTATCGCCTTTTACGACAGGCCGACCCCGGCCGTAGAGGTTAGTATTCTTTCTCCGCCCCTGCACGGATGTTTGCCGTTGTGAAAATCGTAATCATGCCATGTACAGTGTCCCAAAGCTCAAGGATATGCTAAGTAGACGCTAGGCCCGATAATGAGAGATCATAAAAAATAAGAAAAAAAATCGGTCTCATAGTTTTTACAACAAATATATTTTTTCAAAAATCAATGTATTGGACACAATTTTTAACTATTGTGACTTCAAATTTGTGTATGTCTCAGTTTTAATTTTTGTTACGTAATTTTGAATAGCCCTGCTATTAATCGCAGATGCAATCAAAGAAAAAATAATTGGCTTAGATATAGAAAAATTATATTTATTTGAGTATCTGTAAATTTTCATGACTGTAAATTTTATTGCAAAATGATACCAAAATTGTTTTTCATATTTTTATGATCTCTCATAATTGGGCCTACACCCCTGAACTCAGCTTATCGTTGAGTTTTGGAACATTCTGTATATTCTTGACTGCTCTTTTCCTTAAAATAATAAAATCTGAGTTATAAATTGTTTCAGGTGGTTTATGTAGAGGAAAGTAAAAGGGTCCATGAGGATTTTCTAAGTCCGTATACTAAAAAGGAGGTGCGCGCTGAGACATTGTTTCGAAGCCATATTAGACAGTATGTAAAGTTAGATTAATATTGTTGTATTATTTAATATTTATGTATCAATATTCCTGTTTTTAATTGATCTAGACAGGCTGGCGGCTCAATAAATAACACGCTCCTGTCCCATAAGGTTAATAACAAAACAGTCCTATTTAATTCAGTATGGTGTAGTGTTGGAGAAATTTTAATATTTAGATTGTTATTATTATGTTATATCAAAATGTAAAAAAGAGCACCGACGAGAATGTTTGGTTTTCAACCGGATATTGATCAAACTTGTTATCACAATTTAATTACTTATTATTTTGCAAGGTTATGTGGATAACTGAGAAGGGAAAAATTCACGGATGAGTTCCTACGACGCGTTCTTTTTCCGAATGGATCCCGATTATCTTTATATTAGAAATTATAGATCAGCACCTAGATGCAATTGTGGGTTATCTACATGTATATAATATATAATGTTGATAATAGAAAAAAATTAACGGACAGGCAAACAGCCCGCCCAGTTATAGGTGATCACCATCGCCTATAGAAGTTTGCTACACCACAGGTACTGCTAACGCGCTGCCGTCCTCGAAGAGGAACTGGAACCTGGTTTACTTATGTCAGCACACAACACAAGGTAATTGTGGTGGCGTGTTTTAAAAACTTTCTCCGATAGATTTATAATCTTAATATTTTCTTGTATATAAAGGGGAAAAGGTTTTCTGATAGTCTATTATTATAATATTTTTTATTATTTCAGCCAATTTCATAATGATAACAGGTTCTCGATCCCGAAGAACTATAAATCGATATTTTGTAACAATTTAAAAATAAAGAAGGATGCTAGCGAGATAGAAGAAATGTGCCTTGCTGAGATCAAGTTTGTATTTTTATTTTCAATACAATTATCATAATATGATCTCTTAAGTTTAATCATTGTCCATTACTGCTCAATCTCATTGCGTTCTTTTATAGTCTTCTTTCTCTTCCTTCTCCCATTATTTCTATCAGTAGCACCATTAGGCTTAGGCAATCACTTATCATCGGTTTTATATTTCTATAATACAAGGAGGGTTTACTGAGTTATGGAAATGTAATGTGTTGGAGTTGAAAGAATATATTGCTTCCAATTCCGTATCTGTCAAATAGAATTTAGTCAAATCTATTTGAATTATTTACTCAAGTAAACTACTATCACGGCACGCTATGACGGCCGTTTTAACATTTGTCCACTCATGAAGTTTCGTATTAATTAGTAATTACATTTGAAGGAGAAAATTGCTGTTCTTTATTGTCAATATCGACGTGCAGTTATTGACAATAAAGAACAGCAATTTGCTCCTTCAAATGTAATTATTAATACGAAACTTCATGAGTGGACAAATGCTAAAACGGCCGTCATAGCGTGCCGGCAGCGTAATAAAATTTCCACAAGAAAACGAAATGTCACAAAACTGCACCGGCTTCAAACGACATGCAGTAATATCACCCTTATTGCCCCCAGCAGGCGTCACGGTGCCAAATACTAGCTTAGATTAACAAATCAGCAATTACCAAACATTTACTAATGAGCTCTAATTAGGCTTCGTAGATATGTATGTAACATTTTTTAAATTTCCAGTGGAGTGTTTGACGCGAAAATGGACAAAAATAATTATGTGAAATATTTTCACAACCTCCTATGGTATGAGGAGTCGACGGTTATGATTAATATTAAGGTGAGATTACTATTTATAAAATAAACAATTATTTTTACATAAAAAATTATTTTTAATGATCATTACGTTATTGAAGGCATGTCTAGGTCACAGATTCCATTCCCGTTCTGAGTCTGCACGTTATCCATACTAATATTATAAATGCGAAAGTAACTCGGTCTGTCTGTCTGTCTGTTCCTCTTTCACGCCTAAACGGCTGAACGGATTTTGATGAAATTTGGTATGGTGATAGATGATAACCTAGAAATGGTCATAGGCTATAAATAATCACGCCATCGTTCTTAGGGGGTAGGCAGTAGGCAGATAACTAAATTGAGTTAGTGATTTTGTGTGCTTATCCGGTATCTATGAGAATCGGCCAACATCTATTTTTCATCCCCCTAAATGTTAGGGGTGACCCACCCCCAAAAATTATTTTTTAATTTTTTGACATTTTATTATTTATATGGCAGAACAACGTTTGCCGGGTCAGCTAGTGTACAATATTTATTTATTTACATAAAAACATAAGAACTATATCAGTTGCTTAGAACCCATATTTATTTATTTATTTCGAAAGGTGGCTATGCTAGTTTATTCAACCCAATATCACTGCGTCCAATATAATGAACTATTGTGATCGCCACATTTACTATAGCTCGTTGGCAAAGCCTGCTTCGATGATGTAACGAAGCAGTTTTTTGACAGGAGCTGCTCGTATCTCATCTGGTACCAGCATATTTTTCCCTAGTATGAGATTACGTTTATGCGTCAAGGAACAGCAGTGGCACAGCAGGTGCAAAGGTGTTTCATCTGCTTCGTTACAAAATATGCAGGCTTTGCTATCCCTGATCCTTATATTACTGAGGTGCTTATTTAGGCAGCAGAGTCCGGTAAGCGACCTCGTTAAGGTGTAGAACTCGTAACAATCGCTTTGCACCTTAGGGACTAAATATGAAACAGCATTTCATTTGTTACAGTAAAATTATTTACCTTGTAGGTCCTTAAATAATATCACTGGCATCTAACTCAAAGTAATGTGAATCTCTTTATATCGTGTTCGATTTTCGAATGTTTTTGAAATATTGTAGATTGACATTAAAATGTTTTTATACATGACTTTAATTTTATTAATTTTTTTTTTACAATTGTTTCCTGTGATAGTATTTTAGGACCAACTAAGTATATTAAACAATATCGCGAATCTTCATCATTAGATTAGATTAGATGCTTACTGTTGGACATAAGGTTCAACGTTGAGAACAACACACGTCACTTAGCCCACATTTCATCTTACAATTTTATTATAGACTAGCGGCCCGCCCCAGCTTCGCACGGGTATTTAACAAAAATTTGAAAATTAAAAATTATATACACACACATAAACCCTTCTATTTGCGCCAGGTTACTAAAAAAATAAAATTATAAAGAATGTTTGAATATTATTATTTCTATGAACTTTTATTTTAATGATTTTTTTGTTATAATTTTTTATTTATTTTTCTTTATTTTCTAATAAGTATTTTTTTCTAATTTTTGTAAAAACCCCAGTGACGCACGGCCTACATTGCATAGGGTTGCTGCCTAGCTAGCCGAACAGAGTGAGCGGCTACCACGCAACATTTTTCTAATACTTACATTTTTAAACTCGTGATATCTTTGGAATGAAATATCCGAATTGAATAATTCAAAAAGTTATATAAAGGTATTGAAGCAGTTTTGAATATAAAGTAATTTATTTTGATAAGGATTAATACCAAGATACAAATAAAGAGCTTTTTCTAGGGGCGGCATTTCAATTAAATTATTAAAATAAAAGAACACTTATTGTGGCATAACTATAATAGTTACACATATGCTGTCGCGACACTTTTTGTAAACAATGATGTGTTCTGCAAAGTCGTAATACATTATTTTATTGTATCATCAATAGTTTTCGCAGCGCAAGCGATTTAAATAATATTTTAGGTAATTTTTTTACACCTTGGGTTATATTATTGGAGTTTTAGTAAGGATCCCTAATTTTTTTGAAAATATAATATAGCCTATGTCACCCGGGGATAGTGTAGCTTCCTAACAGTGAAAGAATTTTTTAAATCGGGTCAGTTATTTCGGAGCCTATTCAATGCAAACAAACAATCAAATCTTTCCTCTTTATAATAGTAGTATAGGTGTATATTTGCATTTTTTTTAATGAATCATGACTTTCACAGAATTTCAACATGTCAGAAGTATTCCTGGAAAAAATGGGTGACGTGTTCAGCCTACATGTGCCCGGACTTAGTGAGAAACGTCCGTCTTTATTGATTGGTAAGTTATACATAAACCTGAAAAGTTTATAATGGTTTGGCTGAATCAGATTTTTTTCTATGATAATTTTCTATAAATATTTTTTGATATGCCGTTCATCCCATCCTAAGCCATCTGTGTGGCAATGTTTTAAGTTTATGAAAGGAATGTAAGAAATGGAATGAAGTTTATTCGGTGACCGCAAAGTTACAGAACATAATACCTTTAAAACTGTCAACCAAATAAAAAATATATATACACGTAACTATGTACTATCTAAAATTGCTTACAACCCGAGCGGCACATACTCATCAAAATGCGCAAGGCAGTACAATATACCTGGAATCTAGCTCGAAACTTAGTCAACAAAGTTTTTCTACCACGACTAAAGGGAGATCGTTAATTGTGTACTGTATCTCAATATAATTACTCAACTCTAAACGCTGCAAGATATATAATTTTGATTTAGATACTGTAATGAAAGTGATTTGAAGTAGGAATATATTTATGATTAAATTTTATTTAGTCTGAGATTATCAGTCTGACGTCAGTTTTTTATTATCCAACCAAATTTGATTTGAGTCTGAATTTCGCAAACTTAGGTAAAACAAATCTAGTTAAATTTGATTTTTGCATACACAACTGCCGCTTGACCACCTAACCCGAAAAAAATACGCTTTCCTATCAAACGATAGATACGCTTAGCCAATATCGTCGTTCAGGCCAGCGCCGGACCGCGTCACGCCTTGTACCGAGGCCACTGGCGTTTTCCGCGTCAATACTTAAGGCTAAAGGTGGTCGCCATCCAGACAGGCTTGAGGCCCTACCACGTAGCTAGGGTGGGCTGTTTTGTCGCCTTTTACGACCCCGGCCGCAGAGATTAGTATTCTTTCTCCGCCCCTGCACGTATACTCGGATATTATTGCTTTGAAGAAAGAGAAAATATGCTTGGGAGTGCCTTGGCCTAGTATCAACCCCCTTTACTTCTTTGTTATTATTTTTAAATGATGATTTGCTGAATATATGTATTCCAGATAACCTCTTACATGTGAAACCTAGTGACAATGACTTAGTTATGTTTGAGGCATTTATTAAGGATATTGAAGATAGCCACATCTTTGTACACGGTTTTCACCATGAGTAAGTTTTGCGTAAAACCTTTCTATATTATATATATTGTGTACATAAAGGTATGTGTGTACTCTATTTTTTAATGTCTTATGAGCAATTATTGTTCCTAATTTAAAAAAAATAAGATTTTCAGCTGTTCGTTACTAAAAGTTTATGAAATTAGTCGTTTTCTTACTAAACACATTGTACTAATCTCGAATTAACTTTTAGGCTTGAACATTATAAAGCGTACTATTGTCAAAAATATATATTCTTTCACGAATTACTAAGGTTACACAGTTTCACCTTCTTTTTTGAAATAAATTATATAAAAATATTTAAATAACTATATTTTTTAAACACTTATTTTTTATGTCCTTCTTGGATCATGATTTTTGGAAATATAAAATTTGAAACCGCCGAACTTGTGACGTACATTTGACCAATCATAGACTAGCCATTATCAAAAAAGAATATTTGTATATACGCCTACATATGTGTGTGTTAAAAGCGAAGTGTGGGTGTGTAATTTGTTTTTTTTTATATTAATTTATATTTTTAAACACAATTGTAAAAAAATATTAGTTCATTTATGGAGAAGCCATGTGAATATGAAATAATTAAATTTGTTTAAAATAAAGATTGCCAAATATGAATTTTTTATTTTAACTGTATTTAATCGTTTCAGGTTTTACAAATATTATTCTGAAATAACAAAGTTTGATGTCCGTTTTTTCCTGTCGAGAATCCCGGCGGAAAGAATGCATAGAGCGGTAGATTCCATCATGGACAATGTTCAGGAGAGTAAAATATTTCCTACAGAAAACAAATATGCTGTCAAAGCCAAAAAAATAACCAGGTAAGGCGCTAGCTTAATCAATGCTTTTTTGACGTTGATTTTTTTACCATGTTTATGACAGTTTTATTATATGTTGTTAAGTTTAATTATATAATATTTGAATATTAGATTTTATACAAGATATAATAATAATAAGCATTATTTTCAAATTGTAAGCACTCAAAAAGAAAGACACATACAAATGAGATGGCTATAAGCCCTTGAATATCATATGAGTTATTAAATTTTAAAATATTTTGCGGACCCTTCACGAACTTATCCATGCAGGGGCGTAGAAATAATACTTATTACTTACCACTGCGGCGTGGGTCAGCCTGTCGTAAAAGGCGACAAAACAACCCACCCTAGCCACAGATTAATAAACAGTTACTACGTAACAGATACATCACTCCCATACAAAAGCGAAAATACCTACGCTATAATAGCCTACAAGATCTTAATAATATTACCTGCCGCTCAGAACGAGAAGAAATGTACCTTATGTACGCGAGTAAAGAGTCGAGACTGCGTTGCCCGCCGTGCGGGACATGCGCCAACGCATCCTCTTAAGAATGTGCTAGGGTTGTACCTTTTAGTTTTAAAAAACTTCTTGATTTACGTTTTACCTACTTATGTTCAAAGAAATAAATGGTGACAAAATCCATAAAGATAGGTTTAAAATACTACTCACCTTTCTTCGTCTCTCGGCAATGAAAAACCGACAAATTGTCATTGACTTTTACACCCGTCTACTGCACAATAACTACGTGGTTTCGGCATTTCGAAGCGTAAACGCGGGAAACGTGCTCAGGTGGGCGTTTGGTAGACTTGTGTACTATGTACTAAAAGGAAAAAATTCCCGACACTGAATTGAACGAACTATTCCTTTTCCTTTTTAGGACATCGTTCATTGAGTACTCCGTCGTACCTGAAACACGGAACGGCAACTATATATCAGTGCATGAAAGAGTGAGATTCATGCTAATATTTATTTGCTAACTTTGATCTCTGATTCATGAAGCTATTTTGAACTTTATGTTCATATCACTACTGATTATTTAAGTTTTTATTTTTGAATAAACATTTTACGAAATGTCTTTATTTTCTAACAAATTATTTCAAATATGTTTTTAGCACTCGATTTCCGAGCTGGGACCAAATTGAACCATATGATAGTAAATCATAATTAGCTTTATTTACATTAGTTTAGAGTATATTTTCATTTATCAGTAAATTAAGTCCTAAAAACTATCATATTACAAAACTAAATATAAATAAAAAAAAAACAAAAAGAAAATAGCATGATTTATCTGAAAATTAAATCATTGTAAATATTTCGATTTTGAAATACGCCATTCTGATTCTAAAATAACCCGACAAATATCTATAAAATTTTGATATCTTATATAATGCATTAAGAAAAAAAAATTATTTTACAATAAAATTTTACAAATATTTACGTTTGGCAGCCCTCTGTCGCTTGTTCCGTCGACGATACGCCGAGCGGTAGGCATATAGCGCGTGGCCTTGAGCGAGTGACGGAGACCTGCCCTAGCTACGTGGTAGGGCCTCAATCAAGCCCGTGTGGGTGGCGACCACCTTTGGTCTTAAGTATACCACCATTAATAACTTTGTGTTGTGTTCCGGCACTAGTGACCCGAGTTCCTATACCCTTATAGGACAGCACCGTGTTCGCGATGCCACTGGCGTTGCAAACACTCATAGGCAACGGTAACTGCTAAATTCTAAGTGGGCCGTCAGCCTGTCTGCTGTCCTATAGCAATAAAAAAAGAATTGCTGGCCCAGGGAGGCCACAATGTTTTCAGTGACTAACTTATGTAATCAATTATTAAGTGGCTCAGCTCTGAAATGTTGTACACATTATTATTGTAAAGAGAAAAAAGAGTTGTACTGGGTAATTTCAAAAACTTCTAAATCTAATTAATTTATTTCACCAGTACATAGCTTTTAAATGGATACGTTTTATTATTACTGTGGGAGAGCAGACAGGCTCACGACCCTCTTTATACTAACACATTGATCAAAAATTTTCCAGACTAAATAAGAAAAACACAAATTTTTCGTAAATTCGTTTTCATTCATCGACATAATTTCCATCTAAGGCGATACAATCGGCCCAACGCTTCTCTAATTTCTCGATACCATGTTTATAGAAGGCTTGATCTTTGCTCACAAAGTAGACCTCAGTTTCGGCAATGACTTCCTCATTGGGGCTAAATCTTTTCCCCCGGAGCATTATTTTCAGGTCTGCGAACAGCCAGTAGTCGCTGGGGTCCAAATCTGGTGAACACGGGGGGTGGAGCAGCAATTTGAAGTGCAATTCATGCAATTCCAAACCATCGTAGATATTGATTTGTGACATGGTGCATTGTCTTGGTGGAACAGTGGTTTTTCCTTTGCCATGTGGGGCCGTTTGTTCTTTATTTCTTCGCTCAATTGGTCTAGTAACGCTGTATAAGGATTGAGAATTGATCCTTTTTCCTTTCTTAAGATAGTCGATAAACAAAATACCATGCGTATCCCAGAATACTGATGTCATAATCTTGCCAGCCGATTGTGTCTTTGATCGCCTTTGAATGCTTCCACCTGCCTCAACCCACTCAGCTGACGAGTGCTTTGACTCTGGAGTGTAATGGTGTACTAGGTTTCATATGGATGAATGTGACCATGGGTCACACACCGACGCAAAAAATCTTCTTTGTTATGGTTGAAAAACTTCAGACAGGCCTCCGAATCGTCGATTCGTTGTGGTTTTTGATCTGGTGTTAAGAAACGTGGCAACCACTTTGAGTTGAGCTTTTTCATACACAAATTGTCGTGTAAAATAGTAAGCTCGCTGTTATATGATAACTTTGAAACCTCAGCCATCTTCCTGAATTTCATTTTGCGATAAGTGAAAACAATTCTGCGGAATTTTTTGACGATTTCTTCGATATCAGCCGTATTTGGGCAACCACTGCGTTGAGCGTCGTAGACGTCGCTACGACTTTTATCTATAGTACTATTATAAAGAGGAAAGATTTGATTGTTTGTTTGCATTGAATAGGCTCCGAAAGTACTCAACCGATTTAAAAAATTATTTCACTGTTGGGAAGCTACACTATCCCCGGGTGACATAGGCTATATTATATTTTCAAAAAAATTAGGGATCCTTACTAAAACTCCAATAATGTAACCCAAGGTGTAAAAAATTACCTAAAATATTCTTTTCATCGCGTTCGCTGCGAAAACTATTGATGATAGAATAAAATAATGTACTACGTTTTTGCAGAACACATCATTATTTACAGAAAGTGACGCGACAGCATATTCTAACTATTATAGTTAAGCTACAATAAGTGTTCTTTTATTTTAAAAATTTAATTGAAATGCTGCCGCTAGCATAGACTCTTTATCTGTAATCTTGGTATTAATTCTTAACAAAATAAATACTTCATAGTCAATACTACTTCAATACATTTATATAATTTTTTGAATTATTAAATTCGGACATTCCATTCGAAAGATATCACGAGTTTAAAAATGTAAGTATTAGAAAAATTTTGCGTGGTAGCCACTCACCCTGCTCGGCTCTAGACAGCACCATGCAATGTAGGCGTCAGTGGGGTTTTTAAAAAAATTATAAATAAATAAAAATTAAATACTTATTAAAAATAACAAAAATATAAATAAATAATAATAACAATAAAAATCATTAAAATAATAATATTCAAACTACGCAATTAGGGTTTATGTGTGTGTATTATAATTTTTTTAATTTTGCAATTTTTGTTAAATACCCGTGCGAAGCTGGGGCGGGCCGCTAGTATTCATTATACCATTCGCAAACGGTTGATTTCCTTGGAGCAGAATCCGAATAATGCTTATCAAGCAACTCTTTCACGTATTTCGCATTTTTTCCGATCAAAAACAATGCTTATTCAACACACGAAATTCTTTCTTATCCATGTTTTGACAGAGACAAAAGTTTCTTGAGACAAACAACAATAACTTGAGAACACGTGGTCCAATTGTCATGAAATTTTGACTTGACTTGAACATACTCCTACCTAAAGGATAGCGCTATTGAATGCTATAATAGATTTTGCGTATGTGGCGCCATCTACTATATGTCAGTCCGGGAACTTTTTGATCAATGTAACATAGTAAGTAGTTATCGTCCGTCTATGGGTGTTTGCGACGTCAGAGACACCGCTAACACGCTGCTGTCCGTTTAGGGCAACTGGAATCTGGGTCACTTGTATCGGAACACAAGACAATTTTAGGGGTTTAGAAACCAGCAATGATTGTCGTCCAGGCAGGCCTTACCACCTTGAAAAGACAAACGCTACATTTAACAGAAAAAAATAATTAAGGTGTTGTAAATTACTACAGTCTCTTATGAAGGTATATCTATATTTACAGCTTTTATAATAAACAAGTTGAACACAACTTAGAGCAGAGACGTGCTGTGGAAAGCATTTTGACGGGAACAAGTGGCAATGCTCCGTTTATGGTTCATGGACCCCCGGGCACTGGAAAAACCATAACTATTGTTGAAGCCATATTACAGGTATTTTTTTTGTAGTCTCATTGAGTCCTGCATGCTCCCTGCCTCCCCCTCAATCAAGGGGGACTGTCTACGGCTACACTTATCCAAAGGAGTCTTAAGGTCTTTTTCAGGTCATTGGCTCGTCTTCTTGCTTTGCGACCGTCATTTCTAGCGTATAAAATTTACATATTTACAACATTAATTGTAATAACTAACTTACATTATAAATAAACTAAAAAGACAATTTTTCCAAATCTCTTACTGGTTTTATATGCTGGTAATTATAAGTGTACTGTTCAACGTTGAGAGAATGAATGAAGAACAATTGACGAAAAAAGTGTATAAGGCGAGTGTGAATGGAAGTGTTGGAAGGGGTAGACCTAGGCGGACGTTTCGAGACCAGATCAGGGACGTCTTGAAAAAAGGCCAGGTCAAGAGTACCCTAAACCGAAGGGCATATATGAAGGGAATAATGAAAGTGGACGAAGCGAAGCAAGTATGTAAGGATCGTAGCAAGTTGAAAGAAGTGGTCTCTGCCTACCCCTACGGGAAAGGTATCTAAGTACTGTTCAACGTACTATTGTCGATTGGAAGGAGTGTTTTATTATTACGGTCGGATTATACCCGCCATGTTGTTTTTATTCTAGCTTTGTTTGAGAAACATTAGTTTACATTTTATTTTTTGGTAAAGTGGATAGAGTATAGTTTGACCCAATAGTGTTTCGTCAAAGCCTAGGTGTTTCACAGCCATATGTGATGCTGAGTAGAATACAGGTATCAAGTCTTTGTAATTTTCATGTCCAGTTCTTTGTTTTTCATGACTTTCAAGGCCCAATATATTTTACATTATAATTTTTTGTAAATAAATACATAAACACTACAAGTTTTGGTAATCTTGACAGATACTCGCGGAAGCTCTAGTAGCACCATGGTGGTCGTAAAATCAAGATTTTATAAACAGTAAGAATAATTTTATTAATAAAGAATAAAGAATATTTTTATTTGGTTTTAGCTGGTAAAAAACAATCCGAAAAATCGTATTTTGGTCTGCACTGATTCCAATATGGCGGCTGATCACGTGGCATCCGTCATTATTCAGTACAAGGATAGATTCAATTTGGATAGGTTTATGCTTCGCGCCAATTCGAAGTTTAGAGTTTGGTAAATGCATTGTTTTATTTATTAGTGAATTTTTTTATTGCTGTGAAATTGCATACTGACTTACGGCCTACTTAAGCAGTTACCGTCACCTATGGATGTTTGCGACATTAGGAGAACCGCTAACACGCTGCTGCCCGCGTCCAGGAACTGCAAACTGAGGCACTTACACCTAATACAATACAAGGTTATTATGGCGGCATATCTAGAAACCAGAGGTAGTTGCCATCCAGACGGGCTTGAATCATATAACTAGGGTTATTTTGTCACATTTTGCTGTCGGCCTAGCCAGACTGCCCAGCCGCAAAGGCTAGTATTTTTAGCCCCTGCTCGGAGAAAATTGTATGTAAAGCGCCCTATAAACGATCAAATTTGCTTGACAAATTTACGTGTTTGTCAAATTATTTGATAGTGTGCAACTGTGTTTGACGTGTTTGTCAAACAGTCTACGTGTTTGTCGTGTTTGATGGAAATTTTGATTGTTGTCATGTTTGACAAACAAATTTAAACGTGAATGGCGATGTTTGTCAAACAAGATCTCAGTCGTTGTGTTGGCAACATGGAGGCCAACGCCAAAAATGCGTCATCTGTATCGAGTGTTCAAATTTGCTTCGATTGTTTACAGGGCACTTTAAATATTGAATGAAAATCAATCATTGGAAGTAGCGTTATATTTCAAACGTGCATCCGACCTATTCCCCTAAATTTAAACGCTTCTATCATAACACAATACGCAAGCGAGGCACGGGTCCCTGATGCGCCGGACGCGGATTAGCGCCAAAAACATCCTAAACATGTTTGCGTCTAGGCTGGATTCCGCCTACATAATTTGGTAGCTTCATACTGTACGCGAAGGTGTGCCCGCATTCGTCTGTTTTCTTTCTTTATTATTATTTTATTTTTCTACTACTTTTAATATTAATTATTATGTAATGGGAATAGACTTGAATTGCTTTACAAATATATTATTATTATTGTGATAGGCACTAAAAATTGGAAGACTTAACTAGAAGATTTAAATATATCAAAATAGTTTAGATAATATATTTTATGTATTTCATTAGGGAAACACTGCCAAAATGCCTTGCCCAATACTCGAACGGGACAAACAGGAACAATTTCCGGCCTGTCAGCTACGTGGATTTCAAATCTTACAACATTGTTGTAACAACTTTATTGCATGCCGCGAAATATGGCAGGTTAGTTTTTTATGATTGTTTCTTTTCAAGCATTCCGCATACGGGGGGGGGGGGGGGGGTCTCATCATAATCTTGATCTCCTGGCGCACACCGTAGGCTCGCCCTAACATATGAATCGGGCCGGCTAGTTGTCCGTAGATCCAGGCACTAGGCAGTCTTGCGCAGTCCCACATACGCTCGACACGGACTCGAAAATGAGTTTTCTGGAAGAAAAAAAATCTCAAACACAATGATATATTTATTAGACACTAGAACATTTGCTTTGGGCCAGAAATAATAATTCGACCCCATGTCGTTTCCTGGAAGTAGTATAAATAGACAAATTTAATTACTCTGGCTCCATTCCTGGTTGGAGATCCAAATAGCTTTCCTTTCTGTCATCCTCTGTAATAAAAAGTCACTTATAATGACATGTACCTTTTGGGCAATTTTTTTTCTCTCTTAATGAGATATAGTCATGCAGCTATATAATATAGCCATGTACTAAATGGTGAAGATAAACTTCGTGACGAATACTTCCTACTGATATCTCCACGTGTAACCCGCCAATCCGCCTTAGACAAGCGTGGGGTATATTGTCTATTTCCTAAAGGGGAAACCCGGAGTGTAAGAGGCTATGGACTATTATTACCCAATATTTTGAATAGCACCAGTTAGTTACAAGAAGGGATATAGATTTAATCATATGATATCATAGATAACAGCATTCCTCGGATTTCTAAGTGAAAGCTTCAGACGGCTCTAGCTTTGGAACTTTGGTAAGATACTATACATAGATATACCTACGAGTGCCATTTACTCGTTCGCTAATTGTTCATTTGCGTAAATTTGCTTAGTTAGGTTCAGCTTCAAATTTTTAGCGTTGCGCAGCTTACATATTTTAGCTTAATATGCTAAAGTAATGGTAAACGGAAAACCACTCATCCACTATCTTGATGTCATGTCATTCTTGTAGACTTCTGTGGGAGACCAGCTTGGCTTATAACCAATTATGCTGAGCAGAAGATCTTTTTAGGGCATTTATATTTATAACGCTATTTATTTATTCAATATTTTTTTTTTCTCTAAATAAACGTTTTTTTTTTTTTCTTTATTTAGATACATGATCCCAGTGGTTTAGTTTACACGCTTAAGTACCGCCATTTTGTTGTTTTGTAGTGAAGCAAGGCGCTTCGGGCATAAGGGCGGGCAGCGGCCAGTAAGCCATCTGTTCATCGACGAGGCTGCCCAGGCGAGCGAGCCCGCGTGCCTCGTTCCTATTTCTTCGCTTCTAGCTAACAATGGCCAACTGGTGCTCTCCGGAGATCCCCAGCAGCTTGGGCCGGTGGTGATCTCGCGTAATGCTGGCGCCAAGGGCCTTGGTATGTGATGCGCGATTTTTTAGTTTTTTTAAGCCCCACTAAAATTGGGGTCCAACATTTTTCTGGTTTGCTTGTATATACCCTGCTGAGCTAATGAAGTTCTATATAGATTTTTCTTCTCGTCATTGGAAGATCAGGTTATAATTAGCATTTAAACAGTTGACACTGTCATATCAATTTATTTTTGTCCAAATTTTTGATTATTTGGGCTGGCAATGGCGCCCGTTGTAGATTTTTGGCTGGTGAAAAAAAAATCACAGCATAAGTACCCGAAATTGACGTGCGACCACTTTACTGGTTAGCTAAGGCTATCCAGGGTGAGCGTGGTGCCATACCCACTAAAACAGCCCTTTGTTGAAGGTCGCACGATCGACATTTGGTTGATCGATGTTTAGTGCTATGCGATGACTACCCGTTATACAATCAATCTAATTTAATTCATAATATCATTGTCTCACAATTCATTTTTATTTATCTTTGGTTCGCTCTTAATTACTGTAACCGGTAATATTACTGCTGCGAGCCTTTATTGTGCCTTCTCTTATAATATTTTATTGCATCAATACTGCATAAATAATAAAACGAATAAATTTTGCTTAATTTTTATTTTGCAACTACCCTCTTGGCATTCGTAAAAGGAGAACACTTCGTTTAAGTGTCTCTCGTGTCTAGCTTAGTGCACCAGCTAATAACGTTATTATGCGTTCCCGGTGTTTTGATATAGAATCTTAATTCCTATTTGTTACAAATATGTATACAATAAACGTCTATTCCTCAGGCATGTCACTAATGGAGCGGCTCAAGAAATATAATTTGTACAGCGATGAGAGAAACGATCCCAACTATATCGTCATGTTGAAGAACAACTTCAGATCCAATAGCGAAATATTGGAAATACCCAACAGACTCTTCTACAATGGGCAACTAATTGTAAGTTATTTTAAGTTCTTCAGGTCTTATGATCATCTACATGGAGGACAAAATATTTTTATGATTTGCAAATAGTTTATTTCGATGTACCCCTATTGTATTTTTGTAAAAAACGCACTGCTTTTCAGCTAGTGAAGGGTGAATTGCCTTACAACATTAAAAAATTAAAGATAGAATTATATGATGCTACTTTACTAGTAATGACGATATTTGGTGAGAAAGACTGCACCGTGCGTTTGTTGAGCACGCACCTGTCTTCTCCTTCCCACATCCGGCTTGCCAAAGTATCCATCCCTTTCGTTCACGCCGGCTCTTAATGGGTCTCTGGCGGTTTCTCGATACCAGTGTTCGTCCACATTGAACCGCGAGCAGATGCATCCGCTACCTGTAATGCCTCTGCTAAAACCAAAATGGGTTCAATGTTCCATCGTGAATGCTTCCGATAAATTCCAGTGCACAAAGTGACGGATGAGTATTCGTTCAATTTCCCGCTGAACCAGAATCTAAGTAAGACGCATAAAAGTAGTACTAGAATTTCACAAGGAACTTAAAATAAATAAATAATAATACACTGTGTTTACACATTAAATTTTAATAAACAAATGACGACCTCTGTGGCGTAACGGATATCGCACTTCGGTAAGCTTCCGTCGGTCACGGGTTCGATTCCCGTCTCGCGTCTTTGTATTTATATCTTTCTAAGTATTTATATAAAAAATGTATATGTAATATAAGTAGTATATCAGTTGTGTAGTACGCATAAAACAAGTGCTATTTAGTTTGGGACTCGATGGCACTGTGAATTGTCACAAAATATTTATTATATATTTACTATTACACACAAAACGGTATCCAAGGGGATATCCCAAAACGTGGACATTGAACATACATACCTTTTTTTTTTGGTCTCGGTGAAAAACCTCTCTTGACGGGTTCCCCGGCCCGGGGGGACCGAGGGATATGTGGGGCTCCGGGAAAGATGTTCGACCATCCGACTACCCACTAAAAAACCCCGCTGTTCTCCTATCGCCTACGCCCGGGCCCACGGATATATGGCCTGCCGATCTCGTGGCCCGGGCCGGCGCCGGCCCGCCCTTTGTCTTGAGGCGGGCCCCTTCTAAAGTGTTGGCGCCAGGGGGTCAGGGTTTCGTCCCCCCGGAGCTCTCCTAACAACTCTAGGAGTTGAGGGGGGCCATGGAACAGCACGCAGCCTTCACCCTCGCGGCAATAGTGCGGGCGGCGGATCCTCCCCCGAGGGGCCGCCCGCGGCCGCTTTTACGGCGGCCGGAGGTCGTTACTGGGCCTCCGGCGCTGCCGGCGTGGCCTGCGTTGGCGGGAGGGGAGTGTGGTGGTCGACTCTCGCTCCCGCTCTGCCGCCTCCTTTGCGGACATGACTGCCTCGCAGAAGGAGGCGACAGCCGTCCATCCAGGATCACCCCCGACCATGGACAGAACTAGGGCCGGGAGCGACAGGTCCGCGCCGATACCTAGGTTAAGTCTTGAAAAGCAAATATAAGACCTTATATCTATACAAATAAATAAAATTGGAGGGTCTGTTTGTAATATTAAAATAACCGCTTTTTACTAAGTGCATTCGGACGTATACACGGTACATATACCAAAACAACATTTTTTACAATTTTTGTCTGTCTGTTTGTTCCGGCTAATCTCTGAAATGGCTGCACCGATTTTGACGGGACTTTCAGTGGCACATAGCTGATGTAACAAGTAGTAACTTGGCTATTTTTATTTTATAAAAACAAACATAGTTTTTGTTAAAAATTATGTTTCGGAAATTTTATTATCCAATTTAACTTGACCTCAGATTTATATCATCAATAATATGAAATAGGGTTCAGCTTAGGCTGGACTTAGTAGGTTGAATTTCCAATAATTTAAGTTGACCTCATATATCCAAAAAATACTGCCCAAAGTCACTATTCCACGCGGACGGAGTCGCGGGCACAACTAGTTACTTATATGATAAAAGGCGAAATCGCTGACGTCTCAGTCACAGTTCCAATTATAGGTTTTGTAGTGAATTTCATAGTTTTAATTGATATGCATTGAGATCCTTAATTATTTGCAGGCTTTAGCAGGTCGAGATGAGCTGAGTTACACAAATATATTGGGAGAAAAGAAAGAAAGTCGGGCCATCGTGTTCCACGGGGTGCTCTCCCGGGAGCAAAGGATGGGAAAATCGCCCAGGTATGGAGTCGTTGCTTCTTAAATTTGAAAACATCTACCTGTATTAATCCTGGCGGATAGAAATTACGATTTTCTATATCCTATCAGACGCTACTAACCGTTTTCTCCTTTTGCTGCTAACGAAGGTTGGGTGCAGTCGCTCCTGTTGTGTACGTGGTAGCCTAGTGGTATCGCATTTGGAAATCAATGTAAGAGTTTCGGGTCGAATCCAATGAGGACATTAACAGTTTTTCCCACCTAGTGTGTACATTAAACATAATTACTACATACAGACAGCGAAGTGAAGTGAAGAAGAAACCTGAATACTGAGATCTGTGACTGGTATGTGTGACCCGCCAATGCGCCTTGAACAAGAGTGGCGACGGTACTGCCTATTCTTCTAGGGGAAGGCCCAAGCCCAGCTATGAGATATTATAACTTGTAGTTTTTTTATATTGACCTATATGGCCATCTAACATTTTAAAATCTACTATTTTTGTTCTTTTGACTACCGCTGTATCCTCCGTTTCAGTCTCTAAAAATTATCTTCTCTTGTTCGCTGGTCTTCTTTCTGCCCTTATCCCAAACTACGTGGGGTCGATACAACATGTCCTCTGCTTCCACTCTCCTCTATTAGCCGTTATCTGAACATTCACACCTTTTTTAACCATATCCGTGCAGGGGCGGAGAAATAATACTAACCTCTGCGGCCGGGGTCGGCCTGTCGTAAAAGCCGACAAAACAACCCACCCTAGCTACGTGGTAGGGCCTCAAGCCCGTCTGGATGGCGACCACCTTCGGTCTTAAGTATGCCGCCATAATAACCTAGTGTTGTGTTCCGGCATTAGTGACTCAAGTTCCTGTACCCTTATGGGACAGCAGCGTGTTCGCGATGCCATTGGCGTTGCAAACACCCATAGGCGACGGTAACTGCTAAATTCTAAGCGGGCCGTCAGCCTGTCTGTTGTCCTACAGCAATAAAAAAAATATCATCTTTTACACAATCCATCCATTTTTTCTTTGATCTACCTCCTCTTGTATCCATCTACTCTCATTTCTAGTATCCTCCTTGTTATATGACGCTCCTCTCACTGCATTATATGGCCATATATCTTATTATAATATCTTGTTCGCTGGTAACTAACAAAAATGGCAACTTATCTTTTGCGACACCTTAGAAATGAGGTAATCGTAACCTCAATTTCAATTATTCATTAAACATATTGTTCGGTCCGAATCCAGCCCCCTCGTTGAGCCTAGGGCTCCGGAAATCTGCACGAGGGGCGTGCCGAACATATGCCGCGATCGCGCGGCGCCGTAATGTAAATTTTCTTAGTAATATTATAATACAATTAGCCTATTACTCACCACGAATCTGATAACCTCGTCGTATCGTACCTTAGGATAGGAGGTTCAGGGTGAGGATGTGGTAGGAAATGTAGGGGATGATGAGGTACGGCGTGGCAGCGCAGCCGACACGCGAAACTATCTCCCTGGCGCGTGAAAATAGCCGTACCACAACTCCACTTACTTCACAATTGTCCTTAATGAGTTCTAATCTTAAATGTAAACTGGGGAGACGAATGTACTAATTTTCCCAAATCTCACCGTACAATTTATTGGAGGAGGGTACCGTCCGTTTGTCAAGCTGAGCGCATGAGTGACGTATACAGTGTTGCCGTTGTAAAACTTAAAACTACCGATTGGTTTCGAACACATATTTTTTACTTTACGGACTTTGGTTAAAAATGCCTTAATTAATATAATGTCGACAATGTTTCAGCTACTTCAACACCATGGAGGTGGAGTTAGTTCAGAAATACATAACGGCATTGATCACACAACACAGTGTGCTGCATGAGGACATTGGAGTGGTCACGCCCTATATAAGACAGGTAATTGTGTGTTATATAAACATGAGTGTGAGAGCAGACAGGCTGACGGCCCACTTAAGTTATCATTTACCATTACCTACGCTGCCGTCCACATAGGGTTACTGGAACCTGATCGGATACCGGAACATAATACAAGGTTATTGTGGCGGCATATTTAGACACCAAGGGTGGTTGCCATCATCAACGATCGATAAACTGACTACGGCCGCAGGATTATTTTTACTACAATCCAGCACGGAGAAATTTGACTTTGTCCAATTCAAAATTGATCAAATCCAAGTGTTATTTACTCTAAAATTTAGTAACTTTAAAGAGGCGTGGTCTTATGGGAGGAGTTATAGACTGTTTAAAATTTTCGAAAACAAACGAATGATCAAGAAAATAACTATCAATTAATAAGTCTTTGGATTATGGAAGGTTTTCTGGTCACCATTAGCAAGAAAAGACACCGCTAAATTTAGACCTAAGGTGAAGTGATCCATTTTTTCTCCATGGAATCATACCTGTCATGTATTTTATACTGCTTAAAACTTATAAAAAGAATATTTATAGCATCCAACTGATTATCTAGGGCAGTGATTCTCAACCTTTTTTTGTTGCGGCACATATTTAACGATTTCAAAATTTGGCGGCACACAAAGAAAAAGATAAAAATTATTTACTTACTACAACACACTGCAGTTTATGACAAAAATTTTAAATATACGAAATAAACTAATATATACTACAATAATAACTAAACGTTTATTAAGGGATTAATTACAAGCTAATAATAAAAATATTTTTAATGCGAAATTTGTGCTTGATGTTTTTTGATAATTTCATTTATATTTGGTCGTAAAACTGACAATGCTACTCTCATATTGTCTTCTACATTTGACAATCTTGATCTTTTTTTAGTTTTAATGTTGGCTAATGCTGAAAATCCGAATTCACACAAATAAGATGTGGAAAATTGTAATAATATGTTTAAAGCTTTTTTGGCTATCATTGGATAATCGCATCTGATGTTAATCCAAAATGAATTAATTGATTCTGCTGAATGTTTTAAAATTAAATCTCGATTATTAGAGAGCAAAATGAGTTCTTCCTCTTCATTCAAAGTTAAGTCAAATACAGAAGTATCCGTTGCAAAGCAAATAATAAAATAATTTATTTTTTTGTGGATTTAAATATATATTCATGTTAAAAATATTTTTCTTTTTAAATGATATAATTTAATAATATTAACATTATTATATATTTGCAAAATTTGGCGGCACACTTTTGAAATTTGGCGGCACACAAAAGTGCCGCGGCACAGTGGTTGAGAATCACTGATCTAGGGTCTTGAAACTGAAAAAATATGACACGGTTGTCCAAGATGCATTGTTCTAATTGAACACTATATTTGTGCCGGGTTCCTCAAGATGTTATTTTTTCACTGTTAGCGTACGTGAGCATTATAATACCTATAAAGTTTTTATGACTGCCTCACGGGCTCGCCAATATTCACGTTTATCACTCCAAATGTCCCCTACATGTCCCACACATACCACAGACAATATTTACCGTACAGGTTTATCACGTTAAACAATGGCTGCAGTCCAAGGGTTACGATAGGATCGAAGTGGGCACCGTGGAAGCGTTCCAAGGCAAGGAGAAGAGAGTGATCATAATAACTACCGTGCGCGCCAACTGCACCCTCCACGACCACGACGCCAGGTTCCGCCTTGGATTCTTGGTTGATGACAAGGTAACTTTGCCATCATTACTATGCCCGATAGTCCATATTCTTTATTCACCATTATTGATTCCTTTTCATGTATTGACCATAGATAATTAGACAAGTCTTTATTAAAATCTACAAAATCTAGTTAAATAATAGCATTTATGTGCTATTTTATTACTACGTTGGATTTATTTAGAAGAGAGTATTTTTTTATAGCTGGAGTTTAACAAGCAAACTGCCCACTTGATAGCAAGTGCTCATCGTCGCCTATGGGCTTGTTTAACCAGGGCATTGACAATACAAAAAAAATATGTAACGCCATTTTGACAAACCCGACATCGTACTGCGATGAAAAAAACTCCAGCCCGAAGCCCTTTACAAATCGAAAGAGTACGCAACAGAAACATACATAGTGCTATCTTTTAAGTATAGTAGTTTTAGCCATAAACAGTGCACTATTGAGTTAGCTTGTGCAATAGAGGATTTATTTTTTATTTTATTTTTATTGCTGTAGGACAGCAGACAGACTGACGGTCCACTTAAAATTTAACAGTTACCGTCGCCTATCGTGTTTGCAATGCCAGTGGAATCGCGAACACGATGCTAGTCCATAAGGGTACAGGAGCTTGAGTCACTAATGCCGGACACAACACAAAGTTATTATGGCGGCACACTTAAGAGCAATGGTGGTCGCCATCCAGACGGGCTTGGGACCCTACCACGTAGCTAGGGTGGGTTGTTTTATCGCCTTTTACGATAGGCCTCACCGCCCGGTCGCAGAGGTCAGTATTCTTTCTCCGCCCCAGCAAGGATAAAAGAAAGAAGACGTATGTACAAATGTTCTGACTGGTAGTTTAATAGGGAAATCTACTTGCATCATACAAATAGGTGTTGTGTTCTGAATAAGGATCGATTCACACCACTGTAATATACCGCATGACTGTAATTCTTGTCTTAAAGGAAATAAAACCTCTCTTATTTATCTAATTCGGGGCTTAGCAACATAGCAGGAAACTATTCAAAGGTGAATAAAGAACTTACAACATATTTTCTTTTTCTCTTACAGCGTTTCAATGTTGCCCTAACTCGTGCTAAAGCGAAGGTAATTGTTATTGGCAACCCTCTGTGTCTTCAGGTTGATCCAAAATGGCGTGCCTATATTGATAAATGTCGTGAATTTGGCACTTATTTCGGCTTTGATTCGCGGTATTCTTCTAATGAGGATACGCACCGGGAAATTTCAAACCTTGTTCCTCTTCTTAACCGTCTATATGTAAATAAAAAGTAATTATACATACGTAGACATTCCTAACTACGAGGGTTTCAATAGTGAATTAGCTGAAACTAAACTATATTTTCTTTATTAATCGATTTACAAATTAAATTTAAGGGTATAAAAAAGTCCGCAACCAAGCCATAATTTAAAATGTTTTAAAGCTATTTTACTTTGAAGTTAATTCATTATGCGTAACTCTTGAGCGAGAGGAATATATACATTTAATCAACGAGTTTATAAATGTATGAACGTAAATATTTTGTGTCAAATGTACACTATACATTAATATTCATATCAAACTTTATAGTTTTTTAAACAGTGTACAACAAGCATAAAAACTACTTTTCTAGAGATTAAAAGATTCTCTCAAACGGATGAAACAATTTTTGGTATAACAGTTTACACTCAACACAGCGACCAACTCTATATTTATGGATTCGTTATTGCATAGATTATGCGTGTCTTGTTATTTTCCAATGTATAAAGTAAACTGTTGGACACACGTTGCGTGAAAACTGTTGTATATCTGACTTTGAAGAGGAATTTCGTTTTAGAAATTCTAATGAAGAGAGCAATTGTATTAAAAGGGCTTTAATAGTACGTAATTTTATTTTTTTGATAAAAGTTAACCGTTTATGAACAGTATTTTTAAATTAAGTTTTTTTGATATATTTTTTAAATAAGTATACTGAGCCCCCTTTTATAATTAATACATATTTTTATATGATATTCAGTATTTTGAAATTTTTGCAAATAGCGGTGCTATAGTTTTCTATGGTACTAAATTACATTAAAATTTTTCCGTCCTTTTTTTATTATACTAAAATATTTCAAATTAACATAAAAGACAATATTAATAGCTCTCTATTGCCCAACAAAGACAAAACACTAATATTTCAATTAATAATTTTATAATTTATGTTATTTCCTTTTGCTCTCTGATTTTATTTATATTTTTATAAAGACACGCATTTTCAACGTTGTTCCTATATTTATAGGTTTATTTCTCTATGGATATGCGCACATTATTATCTGTTAAGTTTATTAGAATCATACTGTACCCTCTTTTCTACGTTCTATATTATATCTCACATTCCGTGATCTTCTTTTAATTCTTTTTCGTATTTTTTTTTTATTTTTTTATTCTTGACTTAAATTCTTTTATGAATCTCGTAGTTATATAAGAAATATACAGGTATATTAAGTAATTGCCCTGCATGACATGACATGTGATACGAATTGTAACATTGTTTCACATACTTTGCTTTTACCACAGAGGACAAGTACTTACACCATTTCAAGCTTGGGAATATATTGCAAGCACTAGTCTCCTAAAAAAACCTTCTAAATAGAGATTGGCTCGTCTCAGAAGCGTGAAAAAAACCATTTCCCATTTTAATCTTTGAGTTATTAGAATAATCTAATATATTTTTCGAGGTTTAAATATTAAATTTAATTAATTAAAAATCAAGTTACTACTAGAAAATTACTTTATTCGTGTCTTTCACTTCTTTAAATAAATTTTCTTTATATTGCTTGGGTTTATAATTATACATTTAAGGTGTTTTTGAAAACGGAAAATATGGGCACTTACATCGGGACCAGAAAAAAATAGATATTTTTTTATTCAGAATCATGTACTCTGCCGAGTTATGTGTATAAATATCCTGTTTGTTTCAACTATGTAACGTATCATTCCACGTACATTCCTGTGTTAATATTATTAAATGAGCTTGTATAAACCGGTAAAAATAATCATAAATTATTTATTGTCATCATAAGCAAATTATAAATAAGATTTTATGAATAATAATATATCTTTAGTCAAAAAAAAATTAATTCCTGGTCTATCTGTTATATTATTATTTATAAAAACTTAATTATAATTTATTGTGTCGTTAACAACTATAAAATAATTTATATTTTATCTTTACTGTTGCCTCTCAAACGAATTTATCATAAGTGATTTTTTTTTATATATTATTACGACAAGTTATTATACTTATCGGATACAATGCGAGTGGAAAATGTATGGAAAAATACTAAACACGCTTTCGGAACTGTTTTATAAATTTTTCATTCGCTATATTAACCTTTTTGTACGAAAAAATACGTCAAAATATGTGCTATTTATTTTAATATAAGATTATTAACATTAACACCTTTGTAGATGTCCTTAGTGTTCAAACACTGTCTGCTGACTAATGCAGTCTTAAATCGAATGATTGAAAACCGTTCATGACCTCGTTAAAACTGTAAAAAGTGTTTTGGTATAATTTCTTTCTGCTGTTTGGTATACATTTTGAGAAACCAAAATAGTTTAGTATAGTTTTATACAGAAATTCAGTAGATTTCATTCTCAGCAGTTCGGTCGTATGTTTTTTTTATTTTTTGAATCTGTTCTGCAACGTCGTCCGTAAAGTCAGGTATTCCTTATTATAATTAAATGTTGAATCAAATATTTTAATCAATCGCTGAAAGCTCTCTAACTAAGCTAACTCACCGGTTAGGTAATGTTGGCATACACTTACTACGATGATTTTCAAAAGAAATGTATAAAACACGAAGCACTTTAGAACGAATTTTCATGGCTGCACACTGAAATTATTTTTCTTCACACTATAAAATTCGTTTTAAAATTTTTCGTAAATTACCTACTTCGGTTTGACTGTAACTAGAAAAACAATGTTATTGTACCTTTAAATATCATTTAGTCTTTAAAGCCATTATAACCATTTTAAATGGAATTATTAAAGACGTTTTGATATATTTATCAAATTTTGGCAAATTTAAACTAGAAAGTATCACAGTAGAACCTTAGTAAGCCGAATATAGGATACAACAAAGAAGCCAGGAGTAACCAAAATATTTAAATTTATTATAATTCAAAATTAATTCAACGCTTAATTGAAAAAAAAGTGTACGTAAAAAAAATCAGTACTGTTATTTGTAAATTTATTACTTATGTTCAAAATACAGAGGTCCAATTTATTTTCTCGATTAATAAACGGAAAATATGCTAAGGCTGTAATTACTTTCAATAATAGGGGGTTAAAATTTCAGGCTTTGCAGCTTGATTGAAGGAGAACAACGTATTTGCGACTTATTGAAACTTTCGACCTATCGAGGTTCGGCTTAAAGAGGTTCTACTGTTCATTTCACATTGATAAAAATGTTTTCATATGACTTCTATTATATAAGATTAAATGTTTTAAAAGGCTCTAATATTAAACATGTTTAAATGTCAATTTATCGACTTGAAGTCAGAAATTATGTGGCGCGTAAGAATCGCATACTCCTAGATATATGTCACGAAATGCAAATTGTTGAAAACGGCCTGTTAGAATGAATATTGTTGTCTATTATTAAGACATGTATTCTTATACTATAACGCACTAAAAAAAGTGCATTTATATAGTTCACTTGGTGTCTATTTATTGGACCATATGTGCCATATGAGGCTATTATTAAAATTAAGAAAAATTATGTAGCTACGGTGAAGACTGTATAACAATGTTTTCATTTTTTTAAACTATTTAGATATAAGCAAAAATTATAGATATTAAGGCAGAATTATCCATAGCAGGTATGTACCGTGTAATCTGACACACATAAATGACATGCTGAATGTAATGTCAGTGAAATAGAGTATACTATAGATATTTATTCTGTGGAAATTCGACTTTATGCAGTTTTGTGTAATGAATAAGCAAACAATCAAGTTTTCATATAATAAGTATATTATTTTATAATTATTCGGCAGCTGTTCTTCGAAGCTTTATTTTCCTCAAAGACATTTGTTTGTTTTTTAGTGTGCATGTATTAGGATATTCTGAAAGATCGTACCTCAATATGGATAACGAGTAAATGTTTTTTAGAAGTCCATAGATGTCGTGGCCATAAATAAGGCAATGGGGACAAAATTATTTTTTTTATTTCAAAATCCGCCTTATCGATTCATTAAATGTGAATTGCAGGGTACATGACATAGTATTACTTATTGTGTAATATTAAGATATACCAAATCAATTTTGTAAGCGTTTTATATGTATACTTATTATGTCTTAATATTTTTAAGACTGCATTTATTTTTTGATGATTATGCGATTATTATAATATATTACTTTTATCATAATGTAAGAATCTCAAATACTTTTAATATTTAGTGATTTGTGATATTACAAATCGTAATTTATCAACTGACTTCACTTTTACTATTAATAATAAAAACAAACTAAACATGTTCGAACACAATTTATAAAGAAAATGACATTGATATAAACATTTTAGTATTTTGATTATTTACTTTAATTACATATAATTGTTTTAAAAATAGCGGCCGCCTATATCGATTTTTTTTCTTTTATTCTAAATCTCATAATGGCTCTGTGCATTTTTATTAGTTGAACGACATAAAAAATATATTTAGGTAATTAGTAATGAGCATAATGACTGTCATTCGTTTAGATTGTCTATTAATTAAAATTTTGTGGTAGAACAAACTGGTTTGTTTACTGATAAAATTAAATATTATAATATTTTTCCTTGGGCGTAGTTTTCCATTAACTTGAATTAATTTGCATTTAAACGATTCGTAATATCAAATGATCGCATTCTATTTTTATATTGAAAATTGGTTTTATTCCTAGATAATAAGTGAAATCATTGACATATTATTCAAATTGTAATTGAAAATAAAGTCCTTGTCTGTATTTGTATTCATTGTTTTAATAAAATTTGTTTTTAGATTTTTCTTTATCCTTACTTCATTTGTATTTTACACTATACTCCGGACGCCGAGCAGGAAGAATTTCGTCCATTGACCTGTTATTATCTGTCTGTCACTCCCGCGTAAATATAATGCCGCTTTGCTCGCATAGAGCAATGACCACCGTCGGTCATTGCTCTATGACTATAAATAAATCTGACGTCAACTTAGAAATAAAACGTACAATGTTCAGCCTAAGCTGAACCCTATTTCATATGATTGTTGATATAAATCTGAGGTCAACTTAAATTGGAAAGTAAAATTTCCGAAACTTATCATTTTTCACAAAAACAATTTTTTTAAATAAAAATAGCCTAAATTACTCCTTGTCACATCAGCTATCTGCCAGTGAAAGCCCCGTCAAAATCAGTGCAGCCATTTCAGAGATTAGCCGGAGCAAACAGACAGACAAAAATTGTAAAAAAAATTGTTTTGGTTTAAGTACCGTGTATACGTCCGAATGCACTGCAAAAAGCGGTTATTTTAATATTACAAACAGACACTCCAATTTTATTTATTTGTATAGATGAAAGGAGGACAAAAGAATATCTAAACACTATCCCGGATGTATCCAAAGCCAGTGCATCGAATCCTGAACTACTCTGCTGAGTATTATAAAGGACAACTGCTGCACGCCTTGCGGGGTCACTTTCCTGTTATTTTTTTAACACCAAAAAGGCATACAAAAAAGATGTGCCATATTTTTTCGACTTAACGATATCGCATGTCGCTAAAAGAAAAAATTTATCGATTTGACCAGGAATTTGGGGAGGCTGCATATAGACCAAAATGTGCCATCCGGCTCATGAGGACCATACGGTGATGGGGAGGCTAAAGGACCGTAAATTATGCGGGGGGTGGCGGACCCGTAAAATAATGGTGCGGCTTAGGCCTCGAAATGTGTAGCCGCGATGCGGGAAACAAAGGTAGTGCGGGTTGGATTATTATACGTGGAAAGGAAAGGAGACGGAAAATAGCCAGCAAGTCAGAAAGAGCGGCGACTCACCTGAGGTTCTCCGATCTGCTACTCTCCACGGCTGGTTCTGCGGTTTGTAGTCTAAGACTGATAGTCAATGGTTCACTGATATAATAGCACAATAACACATATATACATATATATTCGCGCGGGTTTAATTTAGACTCGACGGTGCGTGTCGTCGGCGCGGGCGCTCGCCAAGCAGAGAGAGGGCGGCGCGGCGGTGGTCGAGTAGTTATTATCAAAAACCACCGTTAGGCGCCGCAGCATCTTAAACTAACTAGCGGGTAGGCAGGGAAAAAAGGATAGGATGAGGCGTCTAACCAGGATTATTAAATTGACGCTAAAAAAATTGTGTCGCATTCTTATAAAAAGTTCTTAGATTGATAGATCGCTTTTTTAACATTTATTCCGGAAGCGTGGCGGCAACGTGAGTAAAAAAAAATAGTATTAAGGTTAATCCTGCTGATCAGAGGTATATAGCGACTAACAAATCATTTAATTTTCCAAGTTTTCTTCTTACGAATTGTTTAAAACGCAAGCAAAATGTCGAAATCTAACAAGTCATATGTCAGAACATACCGGAAAGAATGGGAAGACGAAGCGGTATTTTCAGGTTATACAATGTTTTTACATATTATCGTAGGTATTAGTATCGTATTTTACCATAAGTATTTATTAATAAGTATTTATATCGTATTTTCCCGCTTAAATCAGGCTTTGTTCTACCTTCATTCTTGGCTCTCAGACCACAGTCTTTCTATTTCAACACCTAAAAGCACTGCTGTCATTTTTACAAGAAAAAGGTCTCCTCCCCTCACTGATATCTTAGTTAACGGTGATCAAATTAATTTTCAGGATCATGTCAAATTTTTAGGCTTGACTCTTGATTCAAAATTGTCAGGAACTCGGCACCTAGATTACATCTGCAATAAAGTTGAAAAAAACATAAACATTCTTCGAACTTTATCAGGGGTTGGTTGGGGTTCCCATCCATACAATCAAAGACTTTTATATCAAGCCATTATCAGAAGCCATTTTGATTATGGATCCTTTCTTTTAGAACCCTGTAATAAATTAGCATTGGCTAAATTAGACCGTATCCAAGCCAAGTGTTTAAGAATCATTACAGGTTCCATGAAATGTTCACCAACAAATGCTTTACAAGTGGAATGTTTTGAATCCCCCCTCTTCTTACGCCGTCAGTTACTTGCAGACCGATTTTTTCTTAAAGTTGTATCTTTCTCTGACCATCCTCTACTTGAAATTATTGAACAACTGTCACCTTTAATTACCTCCTCCCCTTACTGGTCCCATAAATCACCCCCTACATTAATAAAATCTTTCAATAAATTTTCAAATTACCTCAATTACATTTATAAATCTAGTTTACACCCTTTATATGAAATCAACTATGATAGTCTTCTATTTAACCCTAATATTATTCTGAATCTTGGTTTAGATAAAAACTCCATTAACGCAAATAGCACCTTTTCAAAATTATTAGCTGAGAAATGGCCTGACTACATCTATTTTTTTACGGATGCATCTAAACTAACAGATAATGGCCCAATTGGAGCAGCAGTTTGGATCCCAAAATACCGTATTATTTTAAATTTTCAACTTCCTCCTCACAATTCAGTCTTCTCTGGAGAATCAATTGCCATTCTTGAGGCAATAAAATATATAGAATCCCACCTCATATATAAATCGGTCATATTCACTGACTCTTTAAGCTGCCTCCTTGACCTTCAAAAATCCCCCTTCCGTTGCAAACAATTGTCTCCTATTTCATTAAAGATTAAAGATATCCTATATAAATGCCACTCTTCTAACCTTGACATTGTCCTTGCTTGGATTCCAAGCCATTGCGGGATTGCCGGAAACGAAACCGCTGATAGATGTGCTAAGCAGGCTACTACAATTGGATCAACCACTCACAACAAATACTTTCCCAGAGACTTAAAAACGCTAACAACGTCAAATATGATCAAAAGTTGGGATAAGATATGGCAAAAAAGTAGAACAACTGTCGGTCAGCATTATGGTTCTCTGCAACATAATATAAACTTTAGCAAACCATGGTTTGCACGCCACCAGTCCCTCCCAAAAAAGGTTACATCCTCAATTATACGTCTTCGCCTTGGACAGGTATCTTCCCCTGTCTTTTTAGCTAAAATTAGAATTCGTGATCATTCTCTGTGTGAGTGCGGACTTGATGAAGGAAACCTTGAACATATATTCTTCCACTGTCCAAAGATATCGACCCCTATATATGACCTATTGCCAAAACAAATCCCACGCCCCATTAATTTAAATTTCCTTTTAACACTTGTGCACTCTAAGCTAATATATACACTCTCTAACTTTTTAATTATTAACAGTATTTACTTATAAGGCTTCATATATATATTTAATACTAACTTGCTTCTTGTGTTGTCCTCAGGATCTCAGAATTCAATTTACCGACCATATTTATCTAATAAATACTATTGCTACATTTAACCTGTCACTTTTTTTTTAATAACATAGACATTGGCAAAATCAATGCCAAATGCATTGGAGCCATAAATACAAAGAAAGAAGAAGAAGAAGAACATTTGTATCTGGAACAGTAAAGTGTTCCGGATCACTGATATGTTTCATTTGGAACATTGCATCAAGGATATAAATGGTTGTATTGTTTCATTTGGAACATTGCGTCAAAGATATAAATGGTTGTATTGTTTCATTTGAAACATCGTGTCAAACTTGTCAAAGTTAAAAATACAGATGTTCATGTCGTATCGCAGGCATATTGAGACACACGGTGTTAGGGTTGAACAAAGCTAAATATTTATAGTAATATTTGAAAAAATTAAATATAGTGAGATTATTAATAAAACCGATTTCACTTCATACTTTATCCAGGCTTAGGACTGGCGGCCAGACGCTTAGACTAGCTGGCGTATTTAAAAATCGATTCTATTTACAATGATTTGATTTGTTATTTACATTATTATTTTATATTAAAATGATTTGTCTAAATTAAAATTATAAGTTATAATTTAGAAACAGCATTTTTACATCTTGTCATCTTTTAACAAGGTCCGACGCGTATTTATCATATGGCTCGCTTTTGAAAATACGCGTTCGCATGGCACTGATGTCGCCATAATGCAAAATCTTTTTTTAATATAATGATAATATAATATGGGGTAAATTCCTTTTCTGTTTTCCCACCATATTAAAGGATCATTACTTCTGGGTAACATTTCATCATTTAAATATTTATTTATCTATTTCTTTGATTCCCGCCGCCATTTGATTTTGTGGTCTGAGATACTGATTCAGTTCAGCATCAAAATCATCCCATAGCGATGCTTTGGAAGTAGACGCTACCGGTTGATGTGCAGATTCAGATGTGCAGAAGTTGAAGTTGCTAGCCGCCGTCGTAGCGTTGTTAAAGCCGATTTATATTTTTCTTCTTCTCTGAAAGCGAAACCTTTAAAACGTGGATCCAAGATAGTTGCTTCGGCGTATAAGGGGTATGTTTGTAATAATATCTATTTTATTTTTTTGGCACTTAGACCCTTTAGAATTACAACCTTCAATTCTACACCATAGTTGAGTAATAATAAACAAAACACTTAAATAAATAGCTCCATTCATACTAAACTGAACACATGTTGGTGTTACAAAAACAACTTGAGGAAAAATGAATTTGAATAGTTTTGTGAAAGGGACCACCGTGGCGAAAGATAGAACAATGGATGGGGTAAAGTAGGGTGAGCGGCAACAAACTGTTTTGTTTTGGTAAAATTCAAACTGAGGCAAGAACAAACAATAATTAGGCGCGAAAACAAAGTATCAATGCAAAAAACATCCCAGTATCAAAGACACAAACTGGTCATTATTACGTGCACACTGCACAGGGTATCGAAAATAGTAAAGTGATTCGTCTCATTTGTTATCTCATTCTCACTTGCTTATATTTTATTTGTTGTCCCGCTCTCTCGCTACGCTTGTTGCTCATTGATTCAATATGTCCCCGTCGGTCTCTCTCACACGTAAGCGATATGAATGATAGCGCTGAACAAAGAGTTGATGTTCCAAATGATGCATTTGAAACATTATTCATGTTCCAATCTTTTGGAACACCTAAATGTTTCGGAACAGTGAGTCGGTACAGTAAAGAGTTACACAGTTACACACGACTAGTGTGATTATTGTCAATAAGGAGAGTGGTTATGTCCGTTTTCATTGTTTAATTTATTTTAAATTATTAAACAATAAGCATAATATAGTATGGTATATGTATTAACTTTCACTATACCTGGTCCTCCAAATTAAATTCAAAAATATTGTGTAACTGATGTTTTCATTCATATTATGGTCTAGATTCAATAATTAATTAAAATGAATGTAAAAGTGAATTTCGTAGACATAATTGAGCCCAGGAGGACCCAATGTGGGATATTTAGTTTTATGACGAGGAATTGGAACCCTCACAGAACATACTTGTTGGAGAAAATCTACTCGCCACAAGACCATAAAGATGCGGTCTCGGGATCTGTTTATTTGGAATCTATTATTGATGCGGTATGTTAGAGGTTTCAATAAATAAATTCGCTTATTTAAAGATAAATAATTCTTATAATAATTTGGCTTTAAAATTATTGAATTCTTAAAGGACGGAAAGGATACAACTTAGATAGATAGATAACTCTTTATAGTTTACATTTATAATAAAACGTTATATCTAGGACAACACAATAAACCTAGACAGTAAAATAAGTAATAACAAAATAATAATAATGTAAAACAAAAGGCGATCTTATCGCTTAAAGCGATCTATCTCTTCCTGATATATAGATAATCCAGCTGGAAGAATAAAAGGAAGTAATATAATAATAATAAGCAATATCTATTGTATATCTGTTATAAAACTTATTTTATATATGAACATTATACTATTACCTTTGAAACGCATAAAACAGCACATAAAAGAGCTATAAAACACAGCTGTATGTAGTACCTTCTCACTGTATCTATCCATAACTTCTACTAGAATGTTTATAATTCTATAACTATCAATTATATTTAAAAATGTCATACAAGAGCACAGTCCAGGATAAAAACAAATTTTTAGTTAAATTGTAGTCTGAATTAGTATAACAGAATAAATAAAGAAGGTAATTTTAAGGCAAAAAAATTGTTTAAAATAATCAAACTTCAACCTTTAATATCTATACTTACTTATTACTTACTATATGTATATAATATCTATCTTCTCTATATACTATATTTTACTTCTCTGTACTTTTACTTCTCTATATACTATATTTAATATCTATCTTCAACCTTTAATATAAGAACAGATATTTTTAATGCATGGTTGGTAGAGAAATATGTTTTTTTTTTCTAATACTGAAGATAAAATAGGAAACTAAGGCGGAGCAGTGCACAGCAAGAGAATTTTCTGGAAGTGTCTAGTACCCTATTTTCAGAGTACAAAGTATAAAAAAATGGTTGATTTTTTGATCCTCCCTACTTCAAGCTCATCTGGGTGAATACCACCTACGGTCTCTAAATATGTGTCCATAGTAACCTTGTATTCTGGGATAAGTGGTTCCAGTTCCTCTGTGTGGAAGGTATCACAAACAACCATAGACAATAGTTACCTCTTATTATTAAGGGGGCAGTCAGTCTATCTGCTGTTCCACAGCAAAATAGAATAGAAAATATATAATAAATATATAAACAGGAAAGTACGAAAACTGGTGTAAGCAAGGAGAAATTGTACAAAGAAGTAATTGATTACCTAGAAGAGATGGGTATGGACAAGAAACTTCATGTGATCAGATGGATGGGTGTAGTGTTCCTTAAGATCGCCTTGATGATGAAAATAAATTTATATGTGAATGAAACAGCTGTACTTAAGGTAAAAAATAGTTTTATTTTAAATAAAGCTTTTATATAATATTGAATTTTAGTTGAGTATGTGTATCAAGAATCTTTTACTTTTACACTCTACTATTTTTAATTGTTTTAAGTTTACTATTTTATTATGCTTATTTCTTTTACTTTTTGACACTCTACTATATTTTAGTATCTTTTACTTTTACAACAGTCAACAGAGAGAGAGTAACTATAATAATAATATTTTGTGACAATTCACACAGCGCCATCTAGTCCCAAACTAAGTAGCATAGCACTTGTGTTATGAGTACTAGACAACTGATATACTACTTATATACTTTTTTTTTGTAAATAAATACATATACATAAACACCCAGACGCGAGACGGGAATCGAACCCGTGACCTCCGCAAGCGTACCGAAGTGCGTTATCCGTTACGCCACCGAGGTCGTCAAAAAATTAATCTAGTAGTACTTGACATTACTCTTCAAAATCTGATTACATATTCCTTGTATTTCATCTTCATTTGCCATGTTCTAAAAAATTATCATGGGTTCTTCTTAAATTGTTAATACCTTTCTTAAGATGATTATTATATATAGTCTAGTCAACAAGTTCAAAAACGTGAAAAATAGAGACAAAGGTCCTAAAAATATGAGCGATGGCTCATTCGATTCGGAATCACCTCTAGAAACATGTGTTTGAAGGATTTTGGTGCAGGTAAAAAAATTGCAATTGTTATCAACAAAATAAGATGAAAAAAAATTATATTTCGTTTTTTGTTAATAACTCAAAAAATATCTAACTAATTTTGTAAAAAAGCTCGTTAAAGAGGAGAAAATTTCCAATAAAAAAGTCTTAACTCCCGGAACTCTATCTCCATTATTTATAATTTTAATTTGACGTTGAAAATGGGGCTCCGCGCGGCTGTTACGGCATGCGCGCGCCGCCGCTAAAGAGAGTTCAGCAATAAAAATAATTTTTTTATAACATAAAATGTGATTTTGAAAATTTGAAAAAATTCTAGTATCTTCTTAACACTTGAAAGAATCGAGCCCTGAAGAAAAAAAAATTTCATCACCATTTTTCAAAAAGTTATTCAATTGTTAATTAACAAATGTTTTCCCAATCTCGGTTGGCGTAAACAATGGGATGAAAGGTATAAATAATTAGCCTATAAATTTTAAACTTCGTGGAGCCTTTTTGATATATATGCTAAATATGCTATAACAATTCACACAGTGCCATTTAGTCCCAAAGTAAGCAGCAGAGCGTTTGTATTATGTGTACTAGGCAACTGTATACTACTTATAAACATTTCTTTTGTAAATAAATACATATTACACTTAAAAACCTAGATTGTGGACAGGACTAGAGCCTGCGACACAAACGCAGACAACCCGAAGTGCAAATACTGTTGCGCCACATGTCATCAAACTTTCCAAATACAAAATGGTACTTACTTTTTTTTTATTTACAGCTTAAATCTACGATGGGCAAGAATCCAGTATTGTTTTTACCTACACACAGGAGTTATGCAGATTTTTGTCTGATGACATATCTCTGTTATCATTACGATATAGATTTTCCAGCTGTGGCCGCTGGTATGGGTATGTTCACGTTGTAATTTCATTGGGTTTTCTTATTACCTATAAACAGCCTTTTACACTTATGGGACAGCAGCGTGTTCGCGATGCCACTGGCGTTGCAAACACCTATAGGCGAGCGTAACTGCTAAATTCTAAGCGGGCCGTCAGCCTGTCTGCTGTCCTACAGCAATAAAAAAACAGACCTTTTTTGTCACTTCTTTTTTGGTTTATGTTATTTTTTATTCTTTAAAAACAATACCTTTGTAAATAAAACGTTAACTTATATTTGTCCTTGTCCATTTCAACCCCTCGAAGACGCAAGTCTCTCTCTGCCAAGAAAACCCCGTTCGCACCTGTGCCACAGTTCCAAGGAAACTAACTAATACTTATTTGACTTTTATTTATCTTTATTAATACAGAGCTAAACCCTGCCCGTAGCCCGGAAAAGCGCGATATTTCCTTAAGAGGATATTGACTACGGACAAAAACTTAGCCCCATTCTGCCTCCTCTCTGTGACTAAGCGTGGTATTTTGGAGGCCTTCCTCCCCACCCTGAACGGGTTACCGTATACAGACACTTTCAGTAGGTTTGGTTCCGTTTCTCATGAAAAACCGAGTCATATTATTATACAGCTGCAAATGTCATGTAAATACAAATAAAATAAATAGTCTGTGATAATCCATACAGCGCCACCTAGTCCTAAAGTAAGCAGCAGAGCACTTGTGTGGTTGTACCAGAAAAAATTATATAATTTTCCTTTGTAACGAATAAATACTTCTCATCAAAAAAATCGAAACACTACTGCCAGTATTATTCAGGCGGCATTTAAGTGAAAAAGAGGATTGATATCATTAAATGTCAATAAATAGCTGACAGTTTAGTCTACACAATAGTATATCAGAATTCCAAATTTGAATTTAAATATTCGAATGTTACCTTCAATGGAGCATAGTTTTCTTTTCTGACTAGAGAAAGATCATGCTCTATGGTAATGACGGAAGAAAGAAGGTATATTGAAGAGGGGGAGAGCGTTTTGCACAGTGGTGCATTGAAGAAAGAGTCAGTTAATGTAATGTCAGTTAACGTAAAGTAATGGAGGGCGTTTGGGGAGGCATAAGCGCCGAAAGAAAAGCAGAACTTGTATTTGTATCTGGACCTCAGTTACCGTCATTAAATGGGTCACGTTATACCGAAAAGTGTGGAGCTTCATGTACCCTACGCACATTTTATTGATGAAGACTTCATTTTTATTCAGGACAATGCCAGGGCTCATACCGCAGTCATTGTATATGAATATCCGAGCGAAGTCGGTATTGCGTTTATGGGCTAGCCAGCAAGAAGCCCGAATATGAATCTCATAGAATATCTATGTTGATGAGTTGAAGAAACGAGTCAGAGCGAGAGATCCTGCTCCAGAGACGCTTGGCCAGCTTAAAACAGTTGTACAAGAAGAGTGGGATAACATCACACAACACAAAGTTGTGACGCTTATCCAGTCAATGAGAAACCGCATGGAAGCAGTGAAAAGAGTCCGGGAAGGAAATACGAGATATTGAATAAACTTATAATTCTTTCTAACATTTAACATTTTTCTGTTTTACTTCTTCTAACATTTAACAATTTTTTCATAAACGGTAAAAACATGTCTGTTGAACATTAATACTCGCACATACCTACTGTACGTACACACACACGTTCACGCACTCCCAAACATACACACACAGACCTACACACGCACAAACGCTCCCTCGCACTCACGCATATTCACTCACATTACAAAATTAATATTTTCTATGAAATTGCCGTTTTGTATGAAAAAATTTAAACGAGTTTTTTTGCATGTATTTTTTATTTGTATTAATCGAAGTAATCACCCATGCAATCAATGCATCTTTGCCAACGCCGTGGCAGTTTATTGATGCCCTTCTTAAAGAAATCAGCTGGACGGGAGGCAACAAATTCTTCAAAGGCATTTTGTACTGCCTCTCGGGTATTGAATTTTTTTCCCGCGAAGAAGTTATCCAAATTCTGGAAAAAGTAGCAGTCTATAGGCGCAAGGTCGGGTGAGTAGGGCGGATGACGGAGAACTTCCAACCCCAGTTCTTGCAACTTGGAGACCGTCTGCTGTGCAGTATGAGGTCGCGCGTTGTCGTGCAGGAGCAGCGGAGACGAGCGATTGACCAATGCTGGTTGGAGATGTACCAGCTTCTCCATCATTGTGTTCAGTTCTTCACAGTACACATCTGCAGTAATGCTCACGACGTTAGGTAAGAAGCTGTGATGGGGTAAGTTTTCGTTTAGGGCATTATTTAGGTGCTGAACCAGGATCCAACCAACTTGCTGAGCGCTTGCGGTTATCAAACAGAATCCATTTTTCATCGCAGGTAACAATGCGGTTCAAAATTCCTTCATTTGTGTGTCTGTTGAGCAGTGCAAGGCACGTCTCGACGCGTACTTCGCGCTGGCGATCATTGAGTTCGTAGGGCACCCATTTGTCAAGCTTTTTTACCTTGCCAATTTGACGCAAATGGACCAATATTGTTTTGACGCTAACGTCGAAAGCTGCTGCTAATTCAGCCGTAGATTGTGTATCATCAGCTTCCACAACCACCTTTAATTCGTCATTGTCGACCAAAGTCTTCGGACGACCGCGAGGTTCATTTTTCAGGTCGAAATTCCCAGAACGAAAGCGAGCAAACCAATTACAGGTGGTGCGTTGGTTTGTAGTGTTAGCTCCGTAAACGTCGTTGATGTTGCGTGCCACTTGTGGCGCGTTGCTGCCACGACGGTACTCATATTCCATAATTACTCGAATTTTTAACGTATCCATGATGACGAAAAAGATTGAAATGCGATGAAAATGTAACAATAATCAATAAACAAATGACTACTTTTGGAAAAAGAATTCCATGTTTTTAAAATAAAATTAATTTGAAATGGCCACTACTGCAGAACGGCAATTTCATAGGTAAAGACCTATTATATAATATTCATTTTTACAGAATTAGTTAATTAAAAATGGGAGAGGAAACTTGCCCCAGAGATACAGTTAGATCTACTTCTGGAGCTTATTTTATCTACTTTTAGTCATTTTATATAAGTTATATAATAAAAAGTGTAATAAAAGCAATTTACTCTAGATGAGAATGGATCCCGTAACGAATGCGTTCCGACACTTTGGACAATTCACACATTGCCATCTAGCACCAAAGTAAGAAGCATAACCACTTGTATTAAGGGCACTAGATAACTGATATACTACTTATATACTTTTGTAAATATCTACATTACATCTATATATACATAAACACCTAGACACGAATCGAACCCATGACCACCCGCAAGTTTATCGAAGTACTTTAGCCGTTACGCTTCGGTTGTCATCGTTAAAATTATTTATAAAATGAGGAATCGTCCATACCATTCAATTTTATATTGTTTTGCACTAAATAACAAATACATGATTTAAAGATAATAATGTATGTTCTGTCAAATCAGCTACATGAGGCATTTCTACCTACATGAGTAGGTTGTAAAATGTATGTATGCCATTAAGGCGACGACAAGAGACTTTTAATGATTTTATTCTGAAGATCACATCTAAACGAGTGGTGTTAATGAATTGGAAAAAATACATGTTAAATTTGAGCATTTTCTCAATAACTTAATATGTGAATATTTTAGATTATGTTTATATTACATAGTGTAATTAATTTGTAAAGTTAGGTCTAACGCAGATAAAAATCTGAGAATCACGTAAAAACTATCAAGCGTATTTTTATGAAACCTTCACCATCTTAAACACAATTTAATTACCCATCTTTTAATATACGACTTTTTATTTCAAAGTAAAAGAATAATATACAATTATGCTTTTTCGAATAATCTTTATGCTCGGGTTAGCAGGAGCCCTTGCGGGCGACGGGCGGCAGTGCATCGCTGACCACTGTCACGGGTAGACGTTGACGCTCGGAGCAATCACTAAACGATTTAACTCTATTATAAGTTTCGCGCTAAAATGGCTGGTAAATCTAGATTACTAAAAAAGAAACGCCAAACGCTCGCAAAAAATAGATTACTAAGGTAAGTAACGTGTTCTCAATCATAATTATCATTTGTGTATACTAGCACATTGATGTAAATTGGACCAGATAAATTAATCATAACATTTAATTGTTACATATATTATTATTATTTATTTTACTAAGTGACATTATTTTCTTTTTAGGAGATTACATAATAACAAAGATAATCGCGACGTCAATGACGAGACAGAGACGAGGTGTGTATTGTAGTGTAGTATGACAATACTACATCGTAGTTGGGACAGTCCGGATTCGAGTTTTAAAAATACTTGAATGCTATTACTATTGTCACTGTATAACTAAATATAAATACATTTATATTGTAGGTCTGAATTTACGGAAACGCTTGGAGTGATTAAAGGATCTTCCCATATTAACAATGAAAATGAGAACAAGATTGTTGACAAGTAAATGCATATCTAATTCAATATTCTGATTTTAGCATATTTGAAACCTAATTCTATTAACTTATATTAATTACTATAACTGTTGCAGTTCTCAAGTAACCGAAACGATATTTCCTGAGCAGGAAGAAAGCTTTCAAATGAATATTGAAAACGAGAAGTCAAATTCGGTCAGGTAAACGTATTATTATTCCTATGATGTCAGGATAGTCTGTCAATATAAAGATTTATATAGTAAAACTCTCGATAAATAAAATTAATAAAAAAGGGGAAAATTTTCAATATAATATTGCAGAACCCGTGAGTGATAGCAAAGAATGTGAACAATAAAAGATATTACAAAACAAATGTTAAAGGCCTTATTCTGTTTAATATTGCAAAATTCTTATTATGTATATTTCCTTTTCAGAAATAATCAAGAAATAGTAAATGGAATGCGAATATTAAATATTAAACATTTTTTTAAAGAGCTTCAAGAAATATCTTCACATGGTAATATAGACTGTGGTTTGAAATCTGTAGAAATTATATCTGAAAGAAAACTGGGCCTTGTTTCTAAACTAAAACTAAAATGCAACATGTGTAACGAAACTTTTGTCATTTGTTGCAATGATCCTGAAATTGACTTAAACATTAATACAGTTGCGGGTGCAGTGGCTATAGGTTGTGGCTATACACAGCTTAATGAATTATTGGCAGCAATGGACTTGCCTCATATATCCTATGAGTTATTTAATAAAAGAATGGGAACAATTAACAAAGTTTGGGAAAAAGAAGCTTTGAATTCTATGAATGAAGCCGCTAATGAAGAACGTCAAATGGCTTTGGAAGACGGTAGAGTTACTGAAAATGGCATTCCATATATTGACGTTATTGCAGATGGATGTTGGGGAAAAAGATCTTATAAAAAAAATTACTCATCCCTATCAGGCGCAGCTGCGATAATTGGGTAAAGAACTGGAAAAATTATTTATATGGCAGTGAAAAATAAATACTGCTGCATATGCGCCCAAGCTGCCAAGAAAAATGTCACACCTAAGAAGCATGCTTGCTATAAAAATTATTCTGGTAAATTCAGAATATTAAATATGTTGTAATAATAATAAAGAAACTAAAATTTTATGGTTGGAATAATTATTACTTTATTTTCAGGTCCTTCAACTGGAATGGAATCCACGATCTTGGTAGAAGGATTCAAGAACAGCATAGAAATGCATAATTTAATATATTCAAGGTTAATATAAAATTGTTACAGTCAAGACCATATGAAAATATAACAATTGAAAAAATCGAATGCCGCAACCACCTGTTAAGAAACCTTTGCAATAAGTTACAAGCTCTTATCACTGACACGAAATATTTAATTAAATACAGAAAATATATAACAAAACAAAGAATACTGTCAATAAGAAAGGTAATAGTAACCGCTGTAAGAAATTATAAAAATTCTGGCAATGTCACTAGTTTACATAATGATATCATGTTAGCCGCAGAACATGCATTTGGAGTTCATACTAATTGTAAGACATATTTTTGCTCGAAAATGGGAGAAGATGACAACATAGACAGAGATATTTTCACAAACAGTTTGTGGCATAGAATAAAATTTGTATTGACACATATAGCTGCTCATGCAAGAAGCTTGATTGAAGACGTTGACAGCAACACTGTGGAGCGCTTCCATAGTATTGTTGCAAAATTTGTAGGGGGTAAGCGGGTAAATTTTTCCCAGAAGTACCAATACCATATGCGTTGTAATGCAGCTGCTTTATCATTTAATACCCATAAACCCTTATCGTCGTTGCAAAAATCAATCACGGGCAGGAGTCCAAATGGTGAATTAAAAAAGATGGAAATACGTAAACAAAAACGCCTACATTTAACAAAAAATTATCATAGAATAAAGAAGAGATTACATGAACACTACACAGAATGTAATAAAAACTATGGTGAGCAATGTTCAAGACCGGATATGGATGATGATGTATTAGAGGAATCAAAAAAAATATTTTTAGCAAATTTGGCGGAAACTGCCAAACAAAGAGAACAAATAGAAAGGAAGACTATATTACAAAGTGGTTCTAGTGAGTGGCTAGAACTACGAAGACGGATTTTGACCGCTTCCAACTTTGGACGTGTTATAAAAAGACGCAATGACATAAGTTGCTGCAATTTAGTTAAAGATCTTTTATATAAAGAGTCTATAGGACACATTAAGTCTATAAAACATGGACAAGACAACGAAAATTTTGCGAAAGAACAATTGTCGAAACAAGAAAATATTAAAATAGAACCGTGTGGACTTTTTCTTGATGAAGAAATACCCTTCCTCGGCGCATCACCGGACGGTATTATTAATAAAAACTCCATTTTAGAAATAAAATGTCCACTCACAGCTTACAAACTAGGACTAGATAAAGCCATCCATGAAAAAAAATATTGTTTTATAAAAAACTGGTAAACGGTAATTACATAATAAACAAAGAACATAATTGGTGGTATCAAATACAGGGACAGCTGCATATAACAGGAAAAGATAAATGTATGCTTGGTATTTGGTCTGGTGAAAACTTTCCTGTAAAAATAGAACTAATTTACAAGGATGACGCTTTTTGGGACACTAAAATGAAAAATAATTTAATTAAGTTTTATACAGATTGTATGCTTCCCGAACTGGTTGATCCTAGATATACGAGGAATATGGTAATTAGGGACCCCTCTTATATAGTTAGTGCCATGCACGGACGCAAAAGGAAAAAGGAAGAGGAAAAAGAAAATAAAAACAAACTAATAAAAAAACGAGCAGTGACGGCTGAAAAAGAAGACAGTATAGTTGCTGTGAAAGTATTAAATTTCGAGGAGTTTTAAATAAAATCCTATAAATACCTAATTCACTTTTTTATTTATAGTTACAAAACCTGTAGACAGAAAACCTGTGTTCGTTTGATATAATTATATTTTCCGTTTATTGAAATACCTATATTATATTATATCCTACCACAGGGAATGATATAAGATACAGAACATGAAACAATAATCCTAACTAAAATTAAATAAGCGGTTAAAAATTTCATGATTATTAGATAGTCTTCATAATCTGTAACGTATGGTTACCCAACGAACTTCTCTAAAATATACAATTACGTCGCCTGCGAATTTTCAATGCGGGTTGCGGGGGGGCCCCGCGCGTGCTACTCTCACTAGCTCAAACTCCTCCCACTCGCTCAAGGTCGCTAGCACTTAGTGTCGTCTTAAGATAAATTTATTGCTCATAATTAAATTGTTTGGCGAACTGCAACTAGGTATTACTTAGTAATTATTTTTACTAGCAAATAATGTACGATAATTATATAAACATATGTATATGTATTAACATAGCAAGTAAGTTATAAGTTACCTTGGATTAGTCAATATTGACTTTAGTCAATATTGAATTTGCTCCATTGTCGAACGATTCTGTTAACGTTGTTTAGTTTATCTCGACCTTTGTCATCTTCGCTGGTTACTGTTAAATTTTGTTTCAATCCTAATCTTCACCTACTTTTTCTCTATTTCGCATTGTCTACTTTTGGTTCTCATATCACTTATACGACGCCAAAAGTCTTGAGTTTATTTTGCTGCACGTAGAAGTTTCTCCGCATTATATAGGGGATCACTTCTTCATAACAGCGCAGGCTATTCTACAGTTTGTACTAAAAGTCACTGACATCTTTTCATGTATAATGAAGTTCTTAACAGAGAAACTTAACTTAGTCTTGCTCCGTCATTTATACTTATTGTTGTTCGTATCGCTTTAGAATACCATCAGCATGAAACAGAGGCTGTATGGTTTTTTTTTATTGCTGAGGAACATCAGACAGGTTGACGGCTCACTTAATAATAAGCAGTTACGGTTGCCTATGGATGTTTGCGATGCTCGGGGCACTGCGAAGACGCTGCTGGCCCATAGTGGAACCTTGGTCACTAATGCCGGATCACAATTTTATTATGGCACCATACTTGTAGACCGGTGGTGATTGCCATCCAGACGAGCTTGAAGCCTTGCCAAGATGTTGGGGCTGTTATGTCGCCTTTTATGATAGGCCGACTCCGGCCGCGGGGTTTACTCCACCCTTGCACGGAGTATGAGTGTCGGATGCAGTTTGACAGTATACCCAAATGTAATAGAATATGCTTTATTGTATTTAAAATTTTACATCACATTTGTAACAGGAAATATACCGACAAATAAAACAGTGTAGTTCTGTAAATAAAACAGTACACTGATGGTCTTACCGCCAATGCCGAATTTTTCCAGACAACCTTTGGATGGAGTATAAATGACATTGGTAATTGAAAGCGAAGTAATATACTAGTTCACGTAAATAAATATTTAATATGATACAGAAAAAATAAGAATACAAATAAAATACATAAGTCAAATAACAACTATAATTTTAAATAATAATCTTTCGACTCAAAAGACTTGTGCAGGCAGCAAATATTCCTTTTTTTCCTGATCTTCTAATTCCTTGCCAATACCACTTATATCTGCTTTGTTTTAGATTTCTATTCAATGGCGTTGATCGGCAAGAGTATGCGTGAAACGTGTGCCTTCTACATAAGGCGGACTCTGGCTGGTGCTCCGTTATATGCGGCCACTTTAAAACAGTACGTGCGCACATTGGTGTCGAAGCATTGTGCGCCGATAGAGTTCTTCCTCGAAGGCACCAGGAGTCGAAGTAATAAGAGCTTACCACCAAAATATGGTACGAACCACCTTGTCTTTTCCCACTCGCCTTATTTTACATACTATATGTATTTAGTTGAAGATCAAATTTATTAATTATATGAAATATTTAAAAATAAAATAAATGTAAAAGGAAATAAAAACCAAAATCAACAGAAATCTATAACCGGTTAGTATTTGAAATACTACCAAATTATTTATTTATACATGAGATACAATTTTAAACATAAAATATGCATAGCATAACAAACAGTTCATGTACAAACAACTTATTTGACTAGAGAAGATCACACTGCTAAAAAGATATATATTTTATGTACTTTCATACGATATCTATAACACAATATTTATTTAAACTCTTTAACTCTGTTTATTATAAATTTATATTTATTAGTTTGCAAAATATAACTATATACATCCTTATTTATTACTTTACAATTTATTTAATACTGGTACATAGCATTATTTATCTAAATAGAAGAAAAAGGCAGTGCGTTGGTAATACCTCTGGTGTTGCAGACGTCCTTAGGCGACGGCGACCACCTGCCAGGGAGGGCCGTTTGCCTATCTGCAGAACTCTCGCTATAAAAAAATAGTGCTCAATAAAAAGTGATAATGAGTATGACGCAATTATCTTTTATTAAATCTTATTTTATTTTTCGACGTAGCAGCACCTTTCAGGTTTACACATCTTTTTCTAAAGCTAAAATTCCCTTTTAAAATAAATCTTCTTCTTCCTGATCCCTTGAAAATCGTGTACCGCGGGGACTACTGCGTCATCATCTTCAAATTTATAGCCCCTCAGATGTTCCTTTAACCGCGGAAATAGGTAAAAATCACTAGGAGCTAGGTCTGGTGAATATGGAGGATGTTCTATCAATTCGAAGCCAGCTTCTTGAATGGCAGCCATCGCAACTCTGGACTTGTGCGCGGGGGCGTTATCTTGGTGGAACAAAACAACTTTATCGAGTTTGCCACGCCGTTTTTTGCGTTCACGCAACTTTGTTATTTGTCCTGCGTTCAAAGTCATATAATTAAGGTATTCGATCATTACTACCCCTTGGCTGCCCCAAAAAAAATAGCATGATATTACTGGTGGATGGAATCACCTTATTTTTCTTCGGACTTTGAGATGACGATCTCTTCCAAATTTTTCGTCCATTATTTATGAACCGAGCCAAAAATCGGTCAAGATCTTGTAACAAACCTAAACAGCTTTGTGAAATTCTCGTTTGTTTCGGCGTGCTGACACTTTTGTCATATCCAAATGTTTGTGTATTATTTCTTCTGTTATAAAACAAACAGTAACATGACGATCCGCTAAGACAATGTTTTCAACTTTTTTAATAATTTGTTCAGTCACTACTGATGTAGGGCGTCCCTTGCGAGGGTCGTCGTTAATGGCAGTTCTTGTTGGCTTGAACTCAGCTCAGCAACTCAGCACGCAACAGTAGAATATGGAAGAGCATGAACCTCTAGTGTTGCTCTCAAGTCTTGATTTATCAGCTCCATAGTAAAAATGTTCAAGCAGAGATATTTTATTACCGGGTGAACTTCAATTTTAACCATTTTTAAGAACATGTTCCTACACGACGCAAACAAATGACTTCTATTTTTAAAAAACAAAAGAGAATTGATTGCTTTTTTATTATTATTTCTAATGTCTGGGCTATGCCTACCAGTTATTTTTTTCCAAAAAGAATGTATCGCTTTATCACTATTTATTGAACACCCCTCGTAAATTAAAAAAAAAGGAATAAATTTGTCACAGTTTTGTGTGGCTTTTTTATGTACAACTTTTACGAGAAATTATAAATTTCATAAAGTTGATTTGACTCAATTTAGATTGGATAGATTGGAGGGTGTTGGGTTGAAGATAAGTAGAACCAAAACTGAACATCTATTTTGCGACTTTGGTCTTCCGTCTTCACCCCGATTACCTAAGGAGGCCAACTTGCTCCAACTTCCGGTACCTTGGATCATTAATCCAAAATGACGCAGAGATAGGTCAAAATGTGAAAAACAAAGTGAATGCAGGATGGATGAAATGGCGACGGGTCTCAGGAATAATTTGCGATCCATAAGTGCCGTTTAGACTTAAAGGTAAAATTTATAAGCCCGTAATAAGGCCTGTCGTATTGTATAGATCGGAATGCTGGGCCGCAATGGGGAGGGACGAAAGGGTGTTGCATGCTGCGGAGATGAGAATGTTGAGATGGACGTGTGGAGTTACGAAAATGGATAAAAAGAGAAATGATTATATTAGAGGAAGTGTGAAAGTAACGCCAATTATTGGAAAACTTAAAAGTAATAGACTAGCGTGGTTTGGCCATGTAATGCATAGGGAAAAATGGTATATAACAAGGAAAATGAGAGTGGATGGATACAGGAGTAGAGGTAGACCAAAAAAGATGGATGGATTGCGTAAAAGGTGATATGGCAAAAAAGGGTGTGAATATTGGGATGAATGCTAACAGAGGAGAGTGAAAGAAGAGAATATGTTGTGCCGACCCCATATAATGTGGGATCGGAAAGGAAGGAGGAAGGAAGAAGAACATTTGACTCAATTTAATTACTGAATTGTGTTCTCAAATTGCGAAGTCGAAACCGTTGATTGTTTCCCTCTTAGCTTATATCTCGGTTACGGTTATGTTGTCTCGGTATGATTTCTGCAATTGGAAGGTATATTATTTCGTGGAAAAATCGTCTATGCTGCCTTCAACCATAGGGGAATCAGTGAACCCCCTTCAACCGTAGGACTTCTTTGGGACTATCATATTAAAAATACCCCGCCGTCTTTCTTACGCCTAATGCCTGTACCCACGGAAAATATATGTCATCAATGCCTTAGTCAATACCAGCACTAGCCCTCTCTTGCTAAAACGCGGGCGGCAAAGCTTCCAAACGCAGATCTTGACAGCGGCGCCAGAGAACGCGGTAGGAGAGCTGGATGGTAGCTGCCAACTCCCGCTTGTTATCACTAAATAGTCGAACATGTGAAATAAAAGGAATCTGATAATTATAAACATATCCTGTAAAGTGTATTTTTTTATTAACAGGTATCCTCTCAATGAGCCTGTTGCCATATTTCTCAAGGGAAGTCACAGATGTAACTATAGTTCCGGTTAATATAAGCTACGATAGATTAATGGAACACGGTCTGTTTGCTTATGAACACTTGGGCGTCCCAAAGCCTAAAGAATCAACAGGGGTAAGTATTATTATATTTAAATACTAGCTGTGCCCGCGACTCCGTCCGCGTGGAATAGTGACTTTGGGCAGCATTTTTTGGATATATCTTATGGTTTATTATGGATTACAAACCCTATAAACTCTAAAATATAAATAAATGAAATATACAAACTGCCTTTGAACCTACAAAGTCCAGCCTAAGCTGAACCCTATTTTATATCATTGACGATATAAATCTGAGGTCAACTTAAATTGGTCTATAAAATCCGAAACATCACTTTTAACTAAAACCATTTTTTTTTTTCTAAAATAAAAGTAGCCTAAGTTACTCCTTGTTACATCAGCTATCTGCCAGTGAAAGTCCCGTCAAAATCGGTCCAGCCGTTTCAGAGATTAGCCGGAACAAACAGACAGACAGACAAAAATTGTAAAAAATGTTGTTTTGGTATATGTACCGTGTATGCATCGAAAAACACTTCGTAAAAAGCGGTTATTTTAATATTACAAACAGACCCTCCAATTTTATTTATTTGTATAGATTTCAATAATGTATATTTGATATTACAAACAATAAATAATACATAGGTGATTGATTCCGGCTACATCAAACGCCTTTACGTTCGGCCTTGGCTTTCTGGCTATGGTTGGTAGTGAACCCGAATGGACAGCCTCGACAGGCGGGGTGGGAACGGAGAAGACAGCTTCCACCCCGCCACCGCAGGCCTCGAGCACAGTGCCGGAGAGCGCCAAACGAACTGCGGTCACAGTAGACAACCCCTTGGAGGAGGTTCCGCCGTCCAGACCAGTGCCGCGAAGATGACAGCACACGTGCTGTTCAGCGTGCCCAATTCAATCGTGGACTGACGCCCGTGACTCCTGCCGCAAATCATAGAAAAGGCCCGCCCTAATACAAACTACGGACCGGCGTCGACCAAGGCCAAGTGATTGGAAAACATCGGGATTTTATAGTGGGTAGTCAGATGTTAACCATCTTTCCCGGATTCCCACATACTCTCCGAACCCCTTGGGTCGGGGGCACTCGTCAATTTATTCTTCTATAGCCTAAGACTTCCAGAATGAGCATAATGTTCAATGAAACAAAACGATCGTTACGTATATTATTTATACGTTGAATGGCATGCGTGGATGACCTAAATCCACTTAGGTAGGTACGTCTACGGTGAGATTGCGTCATCCCCTATCACAAAATAAAATTTAATATATTAATAACATTCTAATTACTTCATGATATTATAAATTATTCAACTCATTGAACTTAATTTTAATACTAGTCAATACTGGTAGGACGCATTTCTTCAAGCACTGTTTGATAGGGTTTAATTGTCATATTTTTTATTGTCAGGTTAGGTTTAAATAAATCAAGTTTGTAGAATTGATGTAATCCGAGTTTATCGGCTCGCAGCAGCTTCACGAATAGCATTGCCTTTGCCTACTTTTGAGGTTACGGAGTTTTATATTTTTCGATTGTATTATATTCAGTAGTGCATAGAGATGTCGTGTGTAGCATGAATAATGTATAATTTTATCGCGGCATACACAATTCGATGGCTCAAAGGCCAATTGTTTTAAGCGACATTTTATAAACTGCAGGAGAGTAATTTAAAGTATTGCAGACAAAAACGCTAATTCCGAATATGTATATAACTCAATATTGCCCAAAACGTCGCTTAAAACAATTAGCCTTTCACCCCTCGAAATATATTTTCATATTTTGTGATCGGATATGAGTGGCAAGAGTCCAATTTCAAGGTCAGGCTTAAAAACGACAAGACAATTAAATTATATTCGTAACATCGAATAATTAAGTTAAAACATATATGTATTAATTTTAATTCACTCCCGACCCCAAAAACTTATAAAATAAAAAAATAATTTAATTTCACTGTTATTATTTTAAAGATGGGCCTTTTCTATAATGTTCTTTCTATACGTATGTAGCATAGACTAGCGGACCTGACAGAGAAGTAGGTCACATACAATGGGAGTGATCACAAATTTCTAGTGACAGACATCAGCCTTAAACTAAAGTGTCAGCGGGCAGTTCAGTCATCGCAGAGGAGGCCCGACTGCGAACAACTGGCTATCTTCAGGGAATGTTCCGCTACTAAAGCAGCCAACGTGACCATAAACAAACACAATGACATTGACGATAACTGGAACAGATTAAAGGCTATGGATTCTCTCATCACGCAAAGAGTCTCAAAGGCCACCTGCAGATAATCCGAGGAAAGAGTGGATTACAGAAGGGACATAGAAGGCTATTAGAGAATGAAAGGAACTACTCAAAACCAATGTTGAGTCTTCTCATACAGAGTACCACGAAGCCTCGGCAAGAGTTCAACTGCTATGCCGTAGGAATTATAATGACTACCTGAATTCCATCTATCAGGATATTGAAGATCATGCACAATAATTTCAAACCCGAGACTTATTTTTGAAGATCAAAAGTATTACGAGAGAGTACAAGTCAAAGACATGGGCCATAGAAAATGACGAGGGAAAGCTGTTAAGCGAGATAGATGAGGTGACGAAGAGGTAGCGATCGTACTGCGAAAACCTGTACGCCGACCCTGCAGTACAAGCTGGCTATACTCCTACTATGGATGAACAATGCTTGGAACTGGACATTATTATATAGAATCTGAAATCGAAGGCGCACTGCGTAAACGCAAAATGAATAAATCAACAGGTAGATCAACAGGTAGGTAGTTTTTGCTGAGGAACTGCAAATGATGTTGATCTAGGAGATCTTGAAATTAAGTTAATACTTGATCTATGTAACCAAGTTTGGAGAACAGGCAAATGGGTCACCGATTGGAAAGAGTCCTTGCTAGTTCCACTACACAAGAAGAGGTCGACAAGCAACTACCGTACAGTGGCATTAATATAGCATGCGACCAAGATAATGCTTCATGTAATTAACCTCAGGCTACAATCCTTTATGCAGTAGCAGATACCAAGTAAACAAGCAGGTTTTGTGAAGGGTCGGGGCACAAGAGAACAAATAAACAAAAAGGGGCGCGAATTCAACGTGCCAATACTCATGTGCTTCATAGACTATTTGAAAGCGTTTGATTGTGTTCGATGGGATTGTTTGTGAAATGGGCGTATTTCAACACCACCTGTCGCTGATCGCTAACTTATACCAAGATGGCGAGTCTATTTTAAGGGTGAATAACGTCATCTCAGGATCCTTCAAGTCAGGAAAGCATCCCTCGCATTCTTTCTCCCATTATTTTTAACGTATATGGTGAATATATAATGAGGAAAACCTTGGAAGATTGGGAGGGGGGCATCTCGGTCAGTGGCATGAAAATTAGTAACCTGAAATATGCGGACCACACCACACTTTTCGAATCATTAGAGAAGGAACTTGCTGAATTGTTTCGCAGAGTGGAGTATGAGAGTGGATTGGTGGGACTCTATTAATAAATCCAAAACGAAAGTCACAGATCCGGCTAACTCTAGAACTGGAGAACTCTTGGACTTGAATTAGAATTTGTCAACGGGTTTGTTTAACTCGGATCCCTATTGACTGACCGAGGAGGAAGTATATCAGAGATCAAAAGAATAGCACAAATGGCCAAAGCTGCAATGACCAAGCTGACACGCATATGGCCAAATCGAAAGGTCTCCAACGTGATCAAAATGAAACTAGTCCGAACATTGGTCTTTTCAATTTTTCTTTATGGGGCAGAATCTGGACAATTAGGGCATCAGAGCGTAAGAAAATAGATGCACTTGAAATGTGGTGTTGGAGATGAATTTTCCGTATACCTTGGACGGCCAAAAAAATTTAAGAAAACTAATCCGGACCAGCTTCGCAATAAAATCTCAACGGTCTGTTATCTGAAGATTCTTGGGTACTTTGGTCACATTGCCCGATGACAGTCGGATAACTTGGATAAGCTGAGTGTGACGGGCAAGGTGGAAGGAAACGGACCCCGTGGCCGATTACCTAGCCGCTGGTGTGACCAAGTAACCGCCTTCTCTGGACTCCCAATAGCAACCGCTATTGGAGAAGCTGAGAACCGGACGAAGTGGAAACAGCTTACTAGACATGCGAAGGCTAATTTTCAAGGACACTACCTTCAGCAAAGAAGAATTCTCGACCAAGAAGAAAAGATACCGGTTGATATAGAACGTCCCAACTTAAATCTGGCGATTTTTTAAATACATAGATATATAATGATTCAATATTTAGTGAGTGATTAAGTAATCAGGAAAATAAATGATATAATTCAAAACATTCCAATCTTATCAATTTAAATGTTTTCCAAGTTAATTAAATTGAAATAAATCAATTGCCTTGTAACACGTGAATCATTTATTTCTCCCTAAAATCCCTGATAATAATGTGTATAATAATGTGGATGAAATGGCAGCTGACATCATTTCATTCGAAATTATGTTATAAACTAATCACTATATTGTTATTTGTATATGTGTGATTATGAAAATGGTTTATCGGTTTAGAAATGATTTAATGTGATAATGAATACGAGTTATAAATAACTCGCAACAAGTAGTAACATATTATGTTTCGAAAATGATATGGTGTGAAAGGCTAATTGTTTTAAGTGATATTCTATAAACTTTGCAGGAGAACCATATAAAGTTTTGCAGAAAAATAGCTGATTCCAAATATGTGCAGGGGCGGAGTAAGAATACTAACCCCGTACAGCCGGGGTCGGCCTGTCGTAAAAGGCGACAAAACCCTAGCTACATGATGTGGCTACAAGCCCGTCTGGATGGCAACCACCCTTAGTCTTAAGTATGCCGCTACAATAACCTTGTATTGTGCTCCGGCATTAGTGACCTTGGTTTCTGTACCCCTATAGGACAGAAGCGTGTTCGCAGTTCTCCTAGCGTAGCATACGTCCATAGGAGACGGTAACTGCTTACTATTTAGTGGACTGTCAGCTTGTCTGCTGTTCCTCAGCAATAAAAAAATGTGTTTAACTCAATATCGCCCAAAATTTCACTTAAAACAATTAGCCTTTCATCCCTCGATATAATTCTATCAATACTATCATACAAGGTAAACCTTAGCGCGCTTTTTTGTGTCGATATGTCTCGACGACTTCCTTTTCTTTCTCATTTCATAGTCTTAACCAAAAAAGTGTGATACCATGTAGTGGGTTTCGAAGTCAGATAACGGTATAAAATGTTTCATTATAGAAGGAAACAGTAGATATACTATTATATATGAAATAATAGCAACAACGAATGCATAATTTACCCTAAAAATATAGATAAATAAATTGTCGTTTATGTTAATTCTCTTTGTATCGCTAATAAATGTTAAGTCCGGAAAGCTGTTATTGGATGCAAACATTCGCGCCTCCGTGCGAAGGACGCGACTGATGTCATCATATACATTGGTCTACTACAATTATTTTATCTCTATATAAAGGGGAATATATATCATAATCACAAGAAAATAGATTAAATATGTAAATACACTGTGACAATTCACACAGAGTCATCTAATTTCAAAGTAAATTGCGGAGCGCTTATGTTATGGTTACAAGACAACAGATGTAACTATATTTACTTTTTTTACTATTTTTGTAAATAAATACAGGGCGCGTCCATTAATTATTTAGGTGATTTTAAACATTTTTGTCCACCCCGTCCCCCTGGTGAGATTTATTCGTTAGATTTGACTCAATCTCACCCATCGCCCGATCTCACGTGAGATTTCAAAATGCACGTATCTCGTAAATGCACCGGATTTAATCTAAATAGAAAAAATAATTTGCGGCGTTCGAAAAATCTCTTTGAGTATTATTATTGAATATGATTTGTACATATTTTAGCAAATCTTTTAATTAATGAAATACTATTTTCTAGAAATTTTATTGTTTGTTGCGAAAAAATTACGAGAGATAATTACGATAAGACTCGACTCGACTCGACCCTAGGCATTATGGTGCTATGGGCATTAAAGGTTCCCTTAATGCCTTTGCACTAAACCACTTAAACCACTGTCTTCATCAAATTCGTCGTAGTATAAATATAGAAATAAATAAATATTTTGGTCTAGTACCTGGTGGTCCCGGGTTCGAATCCCACGGTGGCATGCACCGCTTAGCCAGTTTTTCACGCTTAATGTGTATATTATAGCATAATTACCATGTACCGACGACGAAGAAAAACATTATTTTCTAAATAATTTTGTAAAGATCATTAGATCAAGTTTTATTTTAGTTAACTTTCGATTACTTTATTATTGGTGAACACAGAACTTAATGATTCTATCCTTTACAGGGCTTCCTTAAAGCACTGCGAAGTCTGAACGATAATTTCGGCAGCATATACATAAATCTAGGAGATCCGCTATCCGTAAAAGACTTCTTAGGTCACAACATTATTTCAAAGGAGACCCTCAAACCTAGAGATCTGCAACAAATAACTTCTGACCAGTTTAGACAAGTCCAAAAAATCGCCGAATACGTCATAACGTTACAACAGAAAACCACAGTAGCTACTATATCTAGTTTAGTAGCATTAGTGCTAATGCAAAGTGTTATGAAGAACGAACCCTTGTCTCGCGAGGAAGTAATCGAAGAAGTTAATTGGATGATCGATGTTTTAAAAGATTTGGGTGCATTGGTATTCGAAAATGATGTCAAGGGTAGCGTGGAGAATATTCTTGTCGTTCACGATAAAATGATGAGAATTGACACAAATGATAAGCTGCGGCTGGTTTCCGGGGTCCTTATGGACTTGTCAAGTGAGGTTCAAAACAAAATGAAAGGTGAGTTTTTTTTTAAATATGCGATTAATAATGGTTTGACTGATTGTGCGCATTAGTAATAGGAAGTACCTAGTCAGGTCATAAGTATTGTCACACAGTAAAAACTTTTCTTTTAGAATGCTGGCCACAAAAAAGTTTATTGAATTAGAATTTAGAATTGTTCATGAAAATAAAAATGTATAACTTTTAGAATTTTACTCATTTTTAAATATGGAGTGGACGCTTAAAGAAGACCGTGTTGCAGTTATTGCGTTGCATCGTTGCGGTTACGCGCCAATTCAAATTTTTAACATACTGAAAAATTTGAATATTACCAAAAGATTCGTTTATCGTACCATCAAACGATATAATGAAGACTCTAGTGTAGATGACAGGTCAAGAAGTGGTCGCCCTCGGTCTGTTAGGACTCCAGCAGTGATAAAAGCTGTGAAGGCACGAATTCAAAGAAATCCCAAACGTAAGCAGAAACTGTTGGCCCTTCAGATGGGGTTAAGCAGAACCACGGTGAAAAGGGTGTTAAATGAAGACTTAGGGCTTCGGGCATATCGAAGAAAAACAGGACATCGTTTGAATGCTCGTCTAATGGACCTGAGACTGAAGAGATGGCGCGCTATGTTGAAGCGGTACGCGGGAAAAAAATATCGGGAAATTCTTTTTTCGGATGAAAAAATGTTTACCGTAGAAGAGAGTTACAACAAACAAAATGATAAGGTGTACGCACACAGTAGTGAAGAAGCGAGCAACCGTATTCCGCGTGTCCAACGAGGTCATTTTCCATCCTCGCTCATGGTATGGTTGGGAGTTTCTTATTGGGGCTTAACAGAGGTACATTTTTGTGAGAAAGGTGTAAAAACGAATGCTGTTGTGTATCAAAATACAGTCCTGACGAACCTTGTGGAACCTGTTTCTCATACCATGTTCAATAACAGGCACTGGGTATTCCAACAAGATTCGGCGCCAGCTCATAGAGCGAAGAGCACACAAGACTGGCTGGCGGCGCGTGAAATCGACTTCATCCGGCACGAAGACTGGCCCTCCTCCAGTCCAGATTTGAATCCGTTAGATTACAAGATATGGCAACACTTGGAGGAAAAGGCGTGCTCAAAGCCTCATCCCAATTTGGAGTCACTCAAGACATCCTTGATTAAGGCAGCCGCCGATATTGACATGGACCTCGTTCGTGCTGCGATAGACAACTGGCCGCGCAGATTGAAGGCTTGTATTCAAAATCACGGAGGTCATTTTGAATAAACTTTAATGTCATAAGAATCTATGTTTTGTTAAGTTCATTTTGGTATATGAATGGTTACATAATTAATAAACTTGTTACAATTATTTTACATTAAACATGTGACAGATATGTATTATAATGGATCATTATCGTTTATTTTAGTTTATTGGAATTTTTTATTGGTGTCGCTCATATATATGTGTAGAGTTTAAAAATAGTTGTGTGAAATTGGAATACTTTGTAAACTATGTTGTAGTTGCCCATTAATTACTACCTTTTATTGTCACCGTTGTAGTGTGTGGTGTCGCACCAGAATAGCACCACCCCATCTCCTCCCTTGGGTGTCGTAAGAGACGACTAAGGGATAGAAAGAACGGAGGATGGGCAGCAGCATCTTTCCGTGAGAGCATCACCAACTGCGAATACTGCGATCGCCAACCCGCCTGCCAAGCGTGGCGATTATGGCAAAAACCCCCCTAAAATGACAGATACACACAGGCCCCGGCCCCTAGTCCCCGGCGGCCCCGTTCGTGGTGGTCACGGTAGCAGCCACATAAGCGACGGGGCAGGGGGTGCGAAGAATCCCCGGGTTCGGATTCGCTACCAAGAACGACGACCTTTGGCCCTGGCAACATACAATGTCAAGACACTGCGGACCAACGAGAAGTTGGAGGAACTGGAGGAAGCTTTGAGCAGACTGCGATGGGATGTTGTGGGGTTATCTGAAGTCCGAAGACAGGGAGAGGACTCAATAATCCTAAATTCCGGAAATCTGCTCTACTTCCGGGAGGGCGACCAACTGTCCCAAGGTGGTGTCGGGTTTCTCGTTCACAAGTCTCTTGTGAACAACGTTACTGAGGTGAGGAGTGTTTCGACTAGGGTAGCGTACCTAATACTCAAAATTACCAAACGGTATTCGTTGAAGGTCATTCAGGTTTACGCTCCGACTTCGACACATCCTGACGAAGAGGTGGAAGCCATGTATGAGGACATCTCAACAGCCATCCACACTTCTAAAACCCACTTTAACGTTGTCATGGGAGACTTCAACGCAAAATTGGGGAAACGTAGCGGCGATGAGTTGAGAGTGGGGCAATTTGGGTTCGGAAATCGGAACACCCGAGGCCAGATGCTGGCCGACTTCATGGAGAAGGAGGACCTGTATATGATGAACTCCTTCTTCATGAAGCCAGAACAACGCAAATGGACTTGGATTAGTCCCGATGGTGCCACCAAAAATGAGATTGACTTCATTATGTCGACCAAAAGACAGATATTCAATGATGTCTCTGTGATCAATTCGGTGAAAACTGGGAGTGATCACCGCTTAGTAAGAGGCACATTGAATATCAATCCAAAATTGGAGAGGTCTCGACTGGTGAAGTCTACGCTCCGACCTGCACCCATACAGATCCAAAACCCGGTAAACTTTCAACTCGAATTGCAAAACCGCTTCGAATGCCTCGGTGACTGCGTTGACGTGGACGAGTATAATAACAGGTTCGTGGAAGCTGTTCAAACGGCCGGGTCTAAATTCTTCAAGGCCAGCCGTTCAAAAAGAACCGGAAAAATCTCAGATTCTACTCTCAAATTGATGGATGTAAGACGTCAAATGACCCTTCAGTCCCCGGACGATGCTTCCCAGTATAGGCAGCTAAATAGACAGATCTCCAAGTCCTTGACTCGCGATATCCGCCGCCATAACACAGACTGTGTAAAGGCGGCTATAGAGCGTAACAAGGGCTCTAAAGTATTCGCACGAGACTTGTCTATTGGGCAGAGCCAACTGACGAAGCTGAAGACCGACGACGGCAGGGTCGTTTCGTCTAAACCCGAACTTTTGAGGGAAGTCGAGAAGTTCTACGGACAGCTATACACGACCACACGGGCACCTGTTAACAACAAGGCTAAAGACCCAAGAGCCAAATTAACCCGACACTACACCGTAGATATCCCAGACGTCAGTCTGTACGAGATTAGTGTGGCCCTTAAACAGCTTAAAAACAACAAGGCGCCGGGTGATGATGGAATTACAGCCGAGCTTCTGAGAGCTGGTGGTACTCCTGTGCTTAAAATCCTCCAGAAGCTATTTAATTCCGTCATCCTCGATGGCAAAACGCCGCAGGCCTGGCACGGAAGTATAGTGGTGCTGTTCTTCAAAAAGGGCGACAAAACCCTTTTGAAGAACTTTAGACCGATATCACTTCTGAGCCATGTTTACAAGCTGTTTTCAAGGGTCATCACGAATCGTCTCGCGCGCAGATTTGACGACTTCCAGCCTCCCGAACAAGCCGGATTCCGAAAAGGTTTTAGCACCATAGACCACATACATACGCTGCGGCAGGTTATACAGAAGACGGAGGAGTATAACCAGCCACTATGCTTGGCGTTCGTGGACTATGAGAAAGCCTTTGATTCGATCGAGACCTGGGCGGTGCTTCAGTCTCTCCAGAGGTGCCACATTGATTATCGATACATCAAAGCGTTGAAGTATTTGTATGAAAACGCCACCATGTCAGTCCGTCTCCAGGATCAGAACTCGAAGCCTATCCGACTGCAGCGGGGAGTCAGACAAGGCGATGTCATATCGCCGATGCTGTTCACTGCTGCGTTGGAAGATGTCTTCAAGCTTCTGGACTGGAACGGACTGGGCATCAACATTAACGGTGAGTACATCACTCACCTTAGATTCGCAGATGATATCGTAATCATGGCTGAAACCATGGAAGACTTAAGCCATATGCTTGATGGCCTCAATACAGCTTCCCAAGGAGTAGGTCTCAAAATGAACATGGACAAGACGAAGATCATGTCTAATGTCCATGTCGCACCTACCCCCGTAACAGTTGGGAACTGTACTTTCGAAATTGTTGACGAATACGTCTACTTGGGTCAAACGATCCAGTTAGGCAGGTCCAATTTCGCGAAAGAGGTCACTCGTCGAATCCAACTCGGATGGGCAGCGTTCGGGAAGCTCCGTAAAATCTTTTCGTCCCAAATACCGCAGTGTCTCAAGACGAAGGTTTTTAACCAATGTGTGTTGCCAGTGATGACATACGGAACGCAGACGTGGTCGCTAACTATGGGCCTTATGAGAAAGCTCATGGTCGCTCAGAGAGCAATGGAGAGGGCTATGCTCGGAGTTTCCCTGCGAGATCGAATCAGAAATGAGGAGATTCGCAGGAGAACCAAAGTAACCGACATAGCCCGGATGATTGCAAAACTGAAGTGGCAGTGGGCTGGGCACATAGCTCGAAGGACTGATGGCCGTTGGGGCAGAAAAGTCCTCGAATGGCGACCGCGTACCGGAAGACGCAGTGTTGGTAGGCCCCCCACAAGATGGACCGATGATCTGGTCAAGATCGCCGGGATAGGTTGGATGAGGGCAGCGCAGGACCGATCATCGTGGAGATCTTTGGGGGAGGCCTTTGTCCAGCAGTGGGCGTCTTCCGGCTGAAATGATGATGTGACAGAATTTATGACCTGACTAGGTATATACGAGATATAGTAGAATGGTTTGCTAGAAGTTTTAATGACATATTTTTGGACCTAAATAATAAATAATTCTGCTAGTTTTCTCTGTTTATGCTAATGAAAAACTTGCGGTTGGGGGCGGCCTGTCGTAGATCAAATCAAAATAATTTATTTCAATATAAGATCGTACAGATCACATATGGAATGTCTAGAATCTACTACCGTTTCCAATTAAATCGCTGGCCAGAGAAGAAATGGCCAAACAAACTCCCCAGCGAATGCTTTTTCAGTTTGATTTTATATTTGTCTTTGTTTTATTCTGTACAACTTTAATTACAAAATTAGAATGAAATTGGAGGAAAAAAATACGAGTTAACATAATGTCAATACAATTATTTTAATTCCTAGTTTGTGCGGTCGTCAATATAATTTTTAATGTTGTAATATCCCTTCCCAAACAGACGTTGCTTGATAGCGTTTTTACATTTATTTGTTGAGAGTCCTTAAAACATTCCTAGCTAGGTTGTAGGGCTCCAAGTCAAACTGGATCATAACTACCCCTGGTTTCTAAATGTGCCTAATGACGTTGTGTTGTATTCTGGCATAAGTGACCCAGGTCCCTACGGAGACGGCAGTTTGTTAACGGTGCTCGTGGCGTCGAAAACACCCATAGGCGATGGTAATAGTGGGCTGTCTATGTGTCCACTATTCCAAAGGAATAAAATACGACTTAGGGCTCAGGGTCCAAACATATGTTTAGAAAAAAAATATAATATATAATTAATTAATATGCCATAAATAAGCAAAATTAGATGCCTAGAATTACGTTAAATACAAAGATTATTTCAAATCTAAAAACAAGACTTATCATAGTTTAGATATTTTTTATCTCAAATTGAAGCAAATGTTTTCAGTAGGAATAATCTAATCTTTCATTAATTCTATTATATTCATAAAAAAATTGTATAATAGGTATTTGTTATGATCGTACAAAAACTTCTGACATTAATGAAACTTTGTGAACAGATATTGTTTTTTTATTTCTTTATTTTATCTGTGCAGGGGCGGAGAAAGAATACTAAGCCCCCGTGGCCGGAATCGTCATGTCTTAAAAGGCGACAAAACAACCCAAGCTACGTGGTAGGGCCTCAAGCCCGTCTAGATGGCAACCACCTTTGGTCTTAAGTATGCCGTCATAATAACCTTGTGTTGTGTTCCGGCATTAGTGACCCAAGTTCCTGTACCCTTAAATAACAGCAGCGTGTTTGCGATGCCACTAGCGTTGCAAACATCCATAGGCGACAGTAACTGCTAAATTCTAAGCGGACCGTCAAGCCTGTCTGCTGTCCTACAACAATAAAAAAAAATACCAGGGATGCCGTAGACCGTACGAACTGGAGAAGAAAAAGTCGAAAAGAGGACCCCGCGTACCGATGCGAAAGTTTGGGTTGCAACCGCGATTTAACGCGAAGATGATGATTCTTTTTATTTTATTAATTTGTCATTTCTTTATATACGGGATGAAATTTTTAGCTATGTTTGTTCTGTTATAACAAAGAAGTTTAACTTCTTATGTGCGTACATTAGTACACATAACCTTGTTTAATATTATTGTTAGTATTTTTTGTAGCTGAAATCGGTACACAGACAAGCAGCCCATCCAATAGTAAGTCACCATTGCCTATTCGTTTGTAAATCCAGAGGCATTGCCAGCGCACTACTAGCCTCTAAGAGGTACTGAACCTGCTTTATTAAAGTGGGAACACAACGCGAGATCATTATGGCGGCACGTTTTAAAACCAGTGTTGGTTGCCATCCAGGTTTTTTTGTCGCCTTTTACGACAGGCCGCCCTAGTAAGAAAGAAAGCAAGTGAACGCTTATTTTTGTACTAGGCAAGGCATATACTACTTAAATAGTTTTCTTTCTTTAGATTTGGGCAGGGAATCAAACTTGGGCCAACCGCGCGTGTACCGACTTACGCTACGGGGGTTTGTCTATCGTCTGTCTATTTGTTTAATGCCAAATAATCATTGTTTTCAGGACACATACTGCAAGCGGAAACCATGGTGGTGGCAGTCCCCATAATACAACTACAAATCTATGTGAATCCAGTATTACATTATGTCGTGCCTCCTGCAGTTGTTTATCTCATTGCCAGCAACGGTCCAGTGACGTATGGTAAGAAACCTATCATTATATCCATTGTACGTGAGGGAAGTCAAGCAGTTGCCTTGTCGACGTACATGACGACGTATGTCGACATACGTGACGATGGTTTTTCCTCTCGGGACAAATATCTCGCAAAGTGAAGAAGAAAAGACCAGAAATCGGAGCTTTGGAACGGAAATTTGGATTGTAACAAGAATTTCATGCTAATAGAAGATAATAATTATACCTAGTCAGGTCATAAGTATTGTCACACAGTAAAAACTTTTCTTTTAGAATGCTGGCCACAAAAAAGTTTATTGAATTCGAATCTCGAATTGTTCATGAAAATAAAAATGTATACTTTTAGAATTATACTCATTTTTTAAATATGGAGTGGACGTTTAAAGAAGACCGTGTTGCAGTTATTGCGTTGCATCGTTGCGGTTACGCGCCAATTCAAATTTTTAACATACTAAAAAATTTGAATATAACCAAAAGATTCATTTATCGTACCATCAAACGATACAATGAAGACTCTAGTGTAGATGACAGGTCAAGAAGTGGTCGCCCTCGGTCTGTTAGGACTCCAGCAGTGATAAAAGCTGTGAAGGCACGAATTCAAAGAAATCCCAAACGTAAGCAGAAACTGTTGGCCCTTCAGATGGGGTTAAGCAGAACCACGGTGAAAAGGGTGTTAAATGAAGACTTAGGGCTTCGGGCATATCGAAGAAAAACAGGACATCGTTTGAATGCTCGTCTAATGGACCTGAGACTGAAGAGATGCCGCGCTTTGTTGAAGCGGTACGCGGGAAAAAAATATCGGGAAATTCTTTTTTCGGATGAAAAAATGTTTACCGTAGAAGAGAGCTACAACAAACAAAATGATAAGGTGTACGCACACAGTAGTGAAGAAGCGAGCAACCGTATTCCGCGTGTCCAACGAGGTCATTTTCCATCCTCGCTCATGGTATGGTTGGGAGTTTCTTATTGGGGCTTAACAGAGGTACATTTTTGTGAGAAAGGTGTAAAAACGAATGCTGTTGTGTATCAAAATACAGTCCTGACGAACCTTGTGGAACCTGTTTCTCATACCATGTTCAATAACAGGCACTGGGTATTCCAACAAGATTCGGCGCCAGCTCATAGAGCGAAGAGCACACAAGACTGGCTGGCGGCGCGTGAAATCGACTTCATCCGGCACGAAGACTGGCCCTCCTCCAGTCCAGATTTGAATCCGTTAGATTACAAGATATGGCAACACTTGGAGGAAAAGGCGTGTTCAAAGCCTCATCCCAATTTGGAGTCACTCAAGACATCCTTGATTAAGGCAGCCGCCGATATTGACATGGACCTCGTTCGTGCTGCGATAGAGGACTGGCCGCGCAGATTGAAGGCTTGTATTCAAAATCACGGAGGTCATTTTGAATAAACTTTAATGTCATAAGAATCTATGTTTTGTTAAGTTCATTTTGGTATATAAATGGTTACATAATGAATAAACTTGTTACAATTATTTTACATTAAACATGTGACAGAATTTATGACCTGACTAGGTATACTTTAAGGCAATTAGCGAAAATAGCTTGCTTTTGATTCGGTGAATGATTGTGCTGCGATGGTGATCTAATGTGCAAAATACAATATTTTAAAACATAGCTTATTAGTTTCGATTTGGCCGTGGACGTATGGTGCTTGGTGCACAAGTATTTCCCGTGGCGTCGTGCTGTAAGGATAATTAGAGGATGCGATGCATCAATTGCTGACTTGTCCGTATAATTCATGGCGATTCGCGTGCGATAGCTACGATATTAACGCTTATTGAACACCGTTGCTAGCTTGGGATTGAATTTTAACGATACGCACATAGATCGATTTTTTTCACTATGACCCCAATCCAAGGGAATCGTATAAAGAATACATAGTTTTAGGTAAGACACTTTAGAAAAAATTGTTATACAGGGTGACTTTGACAAACCCATCCAAATTTTTTTTACGCACTAAACATCATTTAAGGAACCCATTTTTGCAAAAAAAATTATATGTCAAAAAATATTTCATTTCAAGGAAAATATGATCATTAATTCAATCATACAGAATAGTCATATGGTGCAAACACCGTACGTTAACATGTTATTACCTGTCTCTGTATCTCCCGCGTAAATGAGTAGTGCGTATTCGCTCGCCCAGTGCAGTGACCGCCGTCCTCGCCCGCTTACTAGGTCATTGCCAGTTTTTTGCTGTACCGATGGAGAGGTCATTGACACTCTCGCGCCGTATTATGTAAATTGCGAGTTCTTTGAATGACTTTGTGATGCTGATTACTCAACATTTTTGTACTATGCGATACTAAACTAAAATACACGTTTCTCATAACTTTTACTAAAGATTCTTCTGTGAGAATTTGGACGGGTTTGTCAAAGTCACCCTGTATATGTCGACCTCCACGGCGCAGTTTCCGCGTGTCAAAACGCCTTGGGGAGCACGGGTCCAATTCCTGTTCTGAGATATATTATATATTTATTTATATAAGAAAAGTATATAGATAGTATTCTAGTACCCATAACACAAACGCTTGTCTCCTTACTTCGGATAGATGGCGCTGTGTCACATTAAATATTTTATTTTTTTCGTTTTGTTTTATTTTTAGACCAATTAGCAACAAATTATAGCCGGATTAGAAAGTTATTATTCAACGAATTCTTCCATGTAGAAGATTTTGAAGAAACAGTAAGTATTATACAATAATAAAATATTATAAAATAATTATATATACGGGATGTGGTTAGAATCCCGTCAGATCCCACACCGGCGCTCCAGGAGTACGAAAGGACATCGAGGTTGTTTTAGTGGGTAAGCGACGTACGTTCTTTGTGTGAGCTGTAGTGTATGCGATTTAGTCTATGGTATCATTAGTTATCATTTACAGCATACCTACGCTGTCTCGTGTGCCTATAGTTGTCACGACGTCACTGTCAGTGTCAAGACACGAGAGCTGAGGACGAGTGTGGGCCACATGCAAATATATATATAGGAGAGTAATATACCTGAACATTGCCTAGTCAATGAGACACCAATAGGGTGGCGCGAGTAGGACGAAAATCATTTACACGTCGACAACAAAAGGGCAGAACGAAAGTTTTATTTATAAATAAATTAAGATCCTAAGCCGTTTGACATGTGTAAAACCTTTAGATAAAGTGATTTCAATAAAGCCATTAGTCATCTTTGTAATTTGAAATTTTGGTTCGAGCATAATTTTTTTTTATGTGTATTCCTATTTACTACATTCTCTAAGTTTTTATAAGTCTACGAATCCAAGTTATTCTATAATAATTTGTAGCTATCTAGTTAGTATTTCCTTCAATTTCATATGTTCCAGACGTTCAAAAACGCTTTGACTTATTGCATAAGAAACAATGTGATAATAAATGTCAAAGAAGCCTATAGTGCTGGTAGTGAAGAAAAATTGCAATATTTATTAAAATGGGCGGTGTGGCCCGCTATGGTGACGTTGTCGAAATGTGCGCAAATTATGACAGAGGTGAGTCCGTATTGAGTATTCAAAATTAAACTTTCAATCAATTCCCAATTTTTGGTTATTAAATAAATAATAATAAATATTTTGTGACAATTCACACAGCGCTATCTAGTCCCAAACTAAGTAACATAGCACTTGTGTTGTGGGTACTAGACAACTGATATACTACTTATATTTATATTATATATTTTTGTAAATAAATACATATTATATATAAACACCCAGACGCGAGACGGGAATCGAGCCCGCGACCTCCGCAAGCGTACCGAAGTACGTTATCCGTTACGCCACAGAGGTCGTCGTCGTTGTTGATAAAATAAATTAGTTATCACAATTAGATTGTTATACCTCGGAGTTGCTGACTTTTTCTCACGGCAGTAGCTTAGCCGAGGCGTACTTCTTCACAAATTGCCCTCGCACTCGTTGCACTTTTTTTTTTTTTTTTTTTTTTTTGGTCTCGGGGAAAAACCTCTCTTGACGGGTTCCCCCGGCCCGGGGGGACCGAGGGATATGTGGGACTCCGGGATTTTTCCGACTACCCACTAAAAAACCCCGCTGTTCTCCTATCGCCTACGCCCGGGCCCACGGATATATGGCCTGCCGATCTCGTGGCCCGGGCCGGCGCCGGCCCGCCCTTTGTCTTGAGGCGGGCCCCTTCTAAAGTGTTGGCGCCAGGGGGTCAGGGTTTCGTCCCCCCGGCGCTCTCCTAACAACTCTAGGAGTTGAGGGGGGCCGCGGAACAGCACGCAGCCCTCACCCTCGCGGTAATAGTGCGGGCGGCGGGTCCTCCCCCGAGGGGCCGCCCGCGGCCGCTTTTTACGGCGGCCGGAGGTCGTTACTGGCCCTCCGGCGCCGCCGGCGTGGCCTGCGTTGGCGGGAGGGGAGTGTGGTGGTTGACTCCCGCTCCCGCTCCGCCGCCTCCTTTGCGGACATGACTGCCTCGCAGAAGGAGGCGACGGCCGTCCATCCAGGATCGCCCCCGACCATGGACAGAACCAGGGCCGGGAGCGACAGGTCCACGCCGAGCACTCGTTGCACTTGGGTTGAGTATGCCTTACACTAAGACGCCTCCTTAACTCACAACATGCAACGTCATATGCTTTTTTTTTTTTTTTTTTTTTTTACGGGGTGGGGAAATCCTCATGGACTACCTCCGCCTGGGGAAAGGCGGAGGGGCATGCCGGACTCCTACCGGCTAAAACCACCACCCCGGTGTCTCCTCACACGTGCGCGCGGGGCCGCGGGAATCCAGATTCTTCCGCAGCCCCACACTAGTGCTGGCCCGGTCTGTCCGGGCCTCGTCTCCTGCACGGGGTAGTGAGGTGTTTAACTACCCCGTGCATCGCCTCAGAGGCGCGCGCCGACACCCGCACGCGCCTCCGCCTCGGGTCCATCGAATAGGGGGCGGGGACTTCCCCAAGTCCCTCGCCCCTGGACCCATTCATGGGGGCCGGAAAAGGGCGTTATCCGCCCTTCCCCTGCGCCCGGTGCGCCTTCTGCGGCCGGGGAAGGGAGTCGAGATCTCCCTCTCCCGTTCCGCAGTTTCCTTCTGCGACATCACGTCCTCGCAGAAGGACACCACTGCGTCCCACGACTCTGCGCTACCGACCATCCTCCGCACTACGGCCGGCAGCGACAGATCTCCTCCTACTTCATTTGTGAGGACACGGCGCTGCTCCTCCCAAGCTACACACTCAGCGAGTGTGTGTTGCGCCGTGTCCTCCCCGCCGTGGACGCAGTGATGGCACCGAGCGTCCGGCTCCCTGTCTATGCGGCACAGGTACTTGCCGAAGCAGCCATGCCCCGACAGCACCTGCGTCACCCTAAACGACAGGGAGCCGTGCCTTCTCCCGAGCCAGTCGTCGAGTACTGGCCGGATCGCCTCGACGGTAGCGAGGCCGGCGGTAGGGCGCAGAAGCCTTTGCCGCCATTCCGCTACCAAGACCTGACGGAGCTCCTCTCGCCCCCGTGCCCGCTCTTCCTCGCGCCATCGATATAATGACGCGAGTACTTTCGCCTCTAGGTCCCAGGGCGGGGATCCGGCCAGGACGCAAGCCGCCTCGTAGGAAATCGTGCGATACCCGCGGACGACTCTGACGGCCATCACCCTCTGCGGCTTGCGCAGAATGGCGAGAGTGCTGGCCGTCATGTCCAACGCCCAAACAGGGGCCCCGTACAGGGCCATGGACCGCACGATTCCCACGTACAACCGCCTACAGGCGGCGCTCGGGCCCCCCAAGTTGGGAAGCAACGTCGAAAGCGCGCCCGCTGCACCCATCAGCTTGGGCGCCAGCCGCCGGAAGTGGGGCCCAAATTCCCATCGGCTGTCGAGCACCAATCCCAGATACTTCATGGTGGACTCGACAGCTATCCGGGTCCCACTGACCACAATGTGTGATCCCGGCGCCGGCGCACGTCGGGGGCCATGAAACACCATGGCCTCCGACTTGTTAAGGGCCACCTTCAGGCCCAGGCGCCGGATGCGGTTCACCACCTGTGACACCGCAGCCGTGGCTATCAACGTCGCCTCCCTGTGCGAGCTCCCCCGGGCAGTGACAAGCGTGTCGTCCGCGTAACACGTCAAGTCGGCGCCCGACGGGAGCTCGCCTCTCAGCACCCAGTCGTAGCCGATGTTCCACAGGAGCGGTCCCAAAACCGATCCCTGCGGAACACCGCACGACATGAGGTGCCGACCGGCACCGTCACGTCCCCGATAGGTGACGCATCTACCCTCCAGATAAGCCCCTACCGTACGGCGGAGGTAGGGAGGCACGCGATGGTATTTCAGAGCCTCCCGAATACAACTCCAGGGTAGGGTGTTGAATGCGTTGGAGATGTCTAAAGACACCGCCAGCACCACCCCACCCCGGGACACCGTCTCCTCCGCCAGGGCCCTCACGCGCATGATGGCGTCTATGGTGGAGCGCCCCCGACGAAAACCAAATTGGTTGTTGTCCAGGTCCGGCCCCTCTTTGCACAAGTGGCTGACGAGGCGATCTGCGATAATGCGCTCAAAAAGTTTGCCCGCCTCGTCGAGCAGCACTATGGGCCGATACGCGGACGGCGAGTCCGCGGGGCGCCCCTCCTTCCTGAGCAGGACCAGCCTCCCCTCCTTCCACACACTGGGAAACTGACCCTGCTTGAGACATGCCGCGAAGAGCCCCCTCAGCTGGGGCTCTAGCTCCTTCAGAGCCAGGACGAGAGCTCGACCAGGAACTCCGTCGGGTCCGGGCGCTGTGTTCTTAGCCCGGAGTCGCGACACGGCCGCTCTCGTCTCTGCTTGCGTCACCTCGGGGACATCGGTGCTCTCCTCCTCTGGAGAGTCTGTGGCTGAGGGCGAAGCCATCGCCGGGGGAACGTGTTCCGTTCGCTCAGGGAAGAGGGCCGATACCACCGCGTCTAGCAACTGGGGTTGCATGCTTTGTGCCAGTGGAGGCGCCCAGGGACGTAACTTGCCCCGTGCCCAACGGTAGGGGCGCCCCCACGGATCCCGATCTAGGGACCCCAGCAGCTCTTCCCTGGCACGCGACTTAGAGTCGCCGATGGCCAGCCGCAGAGTCTCCTTGGACGCGCGGTACACCTCATACAGCGCGTCTTCCTCGACGGGATCCCGTTGACGTCGTCTCCGGTATCGCGTGTACTGGCGGCGAGCCGCAACGCACGCAACGCGCAGCCGCGCGATCTCGTCGTTCCACCAGTACACCTGGCGCCTTGCGGACTGTTGACGGACACGGGGCATGGACGCATCGCAGATCCGCGTCATCGCCCCGCGAAACCACAGCGCCACCGCTTCGACGTCGACGGGGCCGTCCGTCGTCGACTCCCAAATCCAGGACTGGACTAAAGCAGCTTCCTCGAGTAGTTCCTTGTCAATGTGCTTAAGCGCCCAACGCGGGCCGTCGTTAATCGGGGTTGTTGGATGGCGGCCGCTCGCAGTCTGGGTAGAGACGTCGAACCGGATATACCGATGGTCCGACAGCGTCTCCACCCCCACGGCGACACGCCAGTCGCGGACTCGGCTGGCGACAGAGGGGCTAGCGAACGAGACGTCCACTATCGACCCGCCCCGCTGCCGCACACACGTGTATTCCGAACCCCGATTCAGGACGACCAGACCAGTCGTCACCGCCCACTCTTCCAGCACCTCGCCCCGAGGATCAGTGACCGGAGATCCCCACGCCGATGACTTGGCGTTGAGATCCCCGAGCACCAGAACGGGACGAGGGTGATAGCGGCCTACAACGGCGCCCAACTCGACAAGGAAACCCTCAAAGTCGGCGAGACTCTTGTTGGGGGAGAAATACGCCCCCACAATGACGATGCCGCCCGAGACCGCAGCAACCCAGCCGCGGCCCCGAGACGGGTCAATCAGAGTCTCGCCAATAATGGCCACCAAGCCGTCAACGCACCCCAGCCAGTTGTCACGGGCGGGGATGAAGTACGGTTCGGCGACCACAGCCACGTGGATCGACCACTCTGCCATGCTCTGGAGTAAAAGATCCTGAGCTCTGGCACAGTGATTGATGTTGCCCTGGAGGAAATGGAGTTGTGCCATTATTGACATTCCATTCCCTCGGCAACGGTCCTGGGCCGGGAGTCGGCCGCGGAGCTACTAGCCTGTGGGGGCGGCGAGGTTTCCCCGGCAGGTTTAGAGCTCCTCTTCTTTTTCTTCTTGGCCTTGCTGGCAGCCGCGCCACAGGCCCCTCCGCCCACTTTGTGTCCCGCTGGCTTCCCTGCGGCCGAACATAAGCTGCAGTTGAGCGCCGCGGAACACTGGGCCGCTTTGTGGCCGGGCTGACCGCAGCGATAACAGAGGTCACTACGGTCAACTTCAGCGGTGCACTTTGCCCGGACGTGCCCCTTCTCCAGGCACCGGAAGCACCGCAACGCCCGGGGCTGCAGGAGTTTCACTCTCGCTGCAACCCAGCCAACCAGCAATCTGCCGCTTAAGGCGATCTTCTTCGCCGACGCTACAGGGCACCGAACCCAGACCACGCCGAGTCCGGTGGCGTCGGTGCGTATATCGCCGGCCCGCACCTTGTCCGGCGGACACTCTCCGCTTCGGGCAACGGCCGCCACCACCTCCTCAGAGGTCACGGAGTCGTCCAGACCAGCAATCCGCACCTCTGCGGTTTTCATTGGCCTGGAGACCCGGACGTCCTCAGGGTTGAGAACCTCCCTCATCTTGGCGGCCAGAGCGTCCGCCTTTTCGGCACTGCCGCTCGCAGCACCAGCTACCTCGAAAAGCCGTGCGCCCGTGGCAGCCTGCCTGAGGCTGACGGACTGAAGACCAAGATCTGATAATTTGATCTTGGCCTTGGCCTCGGCAATGACCGACTGGTACGTTACGCCGCGCTCCGCAGCCCCGGGCTGTAGCGTGAGCGTCACAGCTTCGGAACGCGGAGCACGCATCGCTGGTCCTTTGCGACCGCCTTTGGCATTCCGCTGCGCAGGCTGCGCAACCGTTTTTGCGGTTCGGCCGGGGGCGCGCGCTTTTGCTGAGGCCGCCTTGGCGGCTTTGCGGGCCTTCTTACGGCCCACAACTGTCGCCCAGGTCTCACCCTTAGACCCGGCAGTCGTGGGCTGATCATTCGATGGGGCTCCCTTCACGGGCTTTTTAGCACCCTCCGCGGGCTTCCCCTTCCGAGGCGCAGGTCTTGGCGGCTCCTCAGCCCTCCGCCGTGTATCGGCCGCTAGAGGCGGACGGAGGATTTCCGCAGGGAGGCGCCGAGAAATCGCCTCCATACGAGCATTTACCATGCTCCCGCACTGGAGCATGCAGAGCCGGACAATGCGCTCGACCTCATCGTCGGTATGAGTGTTTGCCGGTCTCAGTGCGGGAGCCGGGGCCACTACCGATGCGGCATCAGTGGACGTGCGTCGCTGCTGCTGCTCGCTCAGCGTTGCGACTTGTCGCCGGAGGTCCTCCAAATCATTTCGGAGACGGCTGTTTTCCTCCTGTAACTTCACGACCTCGTCTGAGGCCGTCCTGTTTAGGAGGATGCCAACCGCCTCCTTAATGTCCGCGGCAGCTTCCTTCAGGCCGCGGGTGAACGTGCCCTTCAGGTTGCCGGATTTGGTGGCAACCTTCAAGACTAAGTCCACCCCGTCCAAAGCAAGCCGACTCAGGGCCACCGCAGATGGTTCCCCCCCTTCCGCCGCTAGAGCAGCGCGTCGCTCGCGTGCGCGTCGGGCCATATCCGACACTTCGTCGGCCGCGACGGCTTTGCGCTGCTCTCTTCTGGTGGCGTTGAGCTCTGCCTTTGAGCTCCCTAGCGAGGCACAACTCTCGCCACCAGGGTCCTCAGTAGAGACCCGCATGTCGCTTTCTGCTTCACTGGCCGCCGGAGTATTGGAGCGCACGAACCTATCCTGTGCGTCCCTCCGCGGCCGTGAAGCACTCATCCCTCTTGTAGCCTGCCGACCTCTCCTCGCGGTCGGCAACTTCGGGGCCAACAGGCCTTCCTCATCTGAGGACAAATCCACCGACCCACCTCCCACCAGAGCAGGGTCGAGTGGACGTTTCCTAACGGAGGACAGTCTACGCGGCCCTCCGTCACTATTTTTTAGGTGACTGCCTCCAGTAATGTTATCAGCAACAGGGGCCTGGTTGCCTACCCCTGTGCGTCCGTCGGTAGCCAATTTATCACTCGCAGGCCCGGGTACCTGCGAGCGCCGGGTGTCAGCCGGATCGCATGACAAATCTCTCTCAGTGAGTGAGTCAGACATTCGCGGAATGTGGGCCCCCCCAGAATACGCTGGGCCCGTGCCTACGCCCGAAGGCGCAGGGGAGGATTCTCCACCTTGTTGGGTGGTACCTCCCTGGGGTAGTTTTTTTCCATTCAGCGACTGCATGTTCTTCTTGCTATATGGTGTGGCGCTCGGGACCAGGTTTTCCCCCCTGGCCATGCAGCCCATCGGCGCGCCACGGAACCTTAGGCTTCGGGTGGGCTGTTATAGGTCCCCCAGCCCCAGCCCACAGTGCTGGAGGATTCCGGATGGGACTCGCATCCCCGCCGCACGCTAGTCAAGCGTGGGTACGACTACCAGACGACACTCCAGAAAAACCAGGGAGTCGCCCAACGTCGTAGCCGGCCCAGCAAGACCAGCCGACAGCGAGGACGCGATTCCCGCCCCGGGAACACTCTCTGTGCAGGCGCAGTCGAAATGGGCATGGTTTCGACTACCAAATCAAGGCCCGGGACAGAACCTGGAACCCCAATCAGTACCCGCAACCATCCCACCGGGGACCGCGCCACGAACAGAGAGCGAATTTGGGAAAGGATGTTGAAGTTAGACGGGAAGAAAGGTAGGACTCCGTCGCCTCGGACGGGAGGGGGAGTGAGGCGACGGATACTCGGGCACCTCGGGTACGCACACCCGTGCACTCCTCGGACAGAGGAGCGCCCCTGAGGGGAACGTCATATGCTTAACCTAACTACTTGATTAAATTCGGATAATGACTACTCAAAGATTATTGGGAGTTCATCCCTCCAATAGAATGTAGTAGTTTGGTTTTAGGCAGAATTCCTCAGAGGTTCTCTGTTTACAATAAAACTCAGATTCCGTGTCTCCATAGGTGGATGGATTCCATCATTTTATTTGAGAAATGCCTTTATTATGTATACAAAAGTAGTGTATAGAAATATGCTATGTAAATAAGATAAATAAATGTTCAACGTGTGAGCAAGACAGAACGTGACCTATTGCGTGTTGCACGCCGTTTGTACGTAATAAAGAGGTTCTTTCCGCTAGCGATATAATCGCGCGCATCGAATATGAAGAAGTAATTTGTAATATATAATTTCAGCAAAAGCAGTGTATGCACAGAAAGGCGTTAAAACTAATACAAGAAAAGGCGGAAACAGATCGTTGTCATCCATATTGTTTGAGTTTAGAGGCAATCGCAAATTGTCTACAAGGCTTGGTGGCTGCTGGGGCACTCACGAAAGACCGGTAAAATATGTCTATTGTTTATCTCACTTTAGATATTGATAAATACACTCGCACGCAGGGAGGGACACGCGCGCACGCGCTTTTATTGGTCTAATCTCTCTTTTTAGATATTTCATAGCTTTCAAGAAATAGGTCCCCAAAACATAGGTTTCGTAGGTCCGATAAGTACTTAGCCTTACAGCCCGTTGGCGCCACTGTTTCAATAGAAATTTATTATCATTTAGTACATTCTCTTATTTTTTTTATTGCTGTCTCTTAGACAGCTACTGTCAACTTTTAAGCCGAATTAGATTCGTAGTTTTTTTTGACCGCGCGTGGAAGCGAGCGTGTGGATTTTAGAAAAATCGCAATCTCGGTCGGTATTGCGATTCTTATTTTGGAAGGGAAATCGCGCAGCGAAAAAGGAGGCTGTGTGATGTTGAGAAATAAATCGGCACTTTTCCAAAATTTTCGTTTTTCTTTTCAGTACATAGAACATAAATAGATTATCTCTGCGAATTCCCAGATCAGGGAAGATATTGAAAACGTCCTCTCCAAATTGATCTGACTAGTTCTATCTACCAAGGTTCCTTTAATTTTGTTTTATACTTAATTTTGATATATAATTTTCTAGAAATAATGTCATAGTTTGTATGACTTGCAGAAATATTTACAATGTGATGTTTTCGATTGTTAGTTTTGACAAAAGTTTTGCGCTTATAACGTGTATATTTTCAGGGAAAAAGAAATAACGTACACTTTAGTGCCTTCAGCCATGGACGAGTGCTTGCGACTGATGAACTCAGTGGTGCCAGTTTTCGACGTAGATTTCGGAAGGAGTAACAAAGTTATCCTGGATCAGAGATTGCCGTCGAGACTCTGAAGTGTTATGTAATATGTATTTAAAAATGACGTATTATTAGTGTTAACACTAAACCTATGGTGACGCGTATGACCTATTTTAAACTTTTTATTTGGTTTTTACGAAAGATACGTCATTATATTGATACATAGAATATATGACGGCTTTCGCACTTCGGAAAATCTGCAGGGGTGTCGAGCCCGCGGATTCCATACCCGCGCCCCCGCGCCGAAGTTTTATATATTTCTTCTTCTTCTTCTTAGTCGATTCACTCTTTACAGAGCGGTCGTGATCAACTGGTAGTACTATTAGAGGCAAATATTGTTCGCTGTATGATTTTACGCCATTTCTCGCGATTCAGAGACATTCTCGTGCACTCATGCAAAGGCCCGCCCACAGCCGATTTGATCTGGTCGGTCCATCGCATGGGTGATCTTCCACGTGATCTGGTCCCCTCCACCTTGCCCTGGACAACGAGACGCTCTATGGAGTCATTGTTTCGCCTTGAAACGTGGCCGAAAAATTTGAGAATACGTGACTGGACCAAAGCGGAGAGATGCTGCTTAATGCGGAGTTCTTCACGGATGGAGGCATTGGTCCGAAATTCTGTCCATGATATTCCCAGCATTCGTCTCCAACACCACATTTCTAAAGCATCTATCTTTTTCTTCTCAATGTCTCGAAGCTTCCACGTCTCTGCAGCGTATAGAAATATGGGGAATATAAGGGTTTGCACGAGCCGGGTTTTCGTGGCCCTCGTGATGTGTCGGTTCCTCCATATTTTCTTCAGCTTGTCAATTGCCGTTTATATATTACATGAGTAATATTTCAGTTATCTAGTACTCGTAATACAAGGAATCTGCTAATTATTTATCACCAGCTGGCGCTGTGTGAATTAACGCCATATATTTATTATTTTTAATGACGGCTCACTTAACGGACGTGTTTTGTTATGTAAGTAGATTTAGTGATAAATGTTTGGATGCGATATTTCACGATGTACGTAAGACGCAGTATTATCGCAGAGCAATCTCTGCGTATTTGCATCGGTGATTTTCCTGTGACCCTTTGCCAAAGAGGTAAAACGAAAAAATTCCGGTTGCTACCCGAACTTCGCTTTGGTGTCCGCTGTCCTGTAACTACAAAATACATTTGTCGCGCGAATGTGCGTATTCTTATTTTTGATCGCAGTCGTTCGGTCCGAAAAAATCATATATTAAAACATGGATTATTATTTGTGTTATCATCATCATATAATTAATTATTGTAAACTGAATGGTTTCAATAATTGCAAAATTTTTAAGTTTACACTTTAAAATTTTGTTTCGGTTACCAGATGCGCGTTCAATAATATACCATAATTACCACTAAATATTGTCAAGTATAAATAAAGCTTTCTCGCCTTAAATTTCTTCGACGTTGAAGATGACGGTCTCTTCTAAGTTATGGACTGTTTTTTCGTTTCCGGGTCATAATGGTGAAGCCATGTTTCGTCCATAGTTATGAATCGAGCCAAAAATCGGTCAAGATCTTGTAACAAACCCAAACAGCTGTGTGAAATTCTCAGTCTCGTTTGTTTCTTGCGCTTCAGAAAGCATTCTGGGCACCCAGCGCGCTGACTCTGTTTTCATACCCAAATAGTTGCGTATAATACTATGGACACTTCCTATAGAAATCCTCATTTCTTCTGCTATAATACAAACAGTAACATGACGATCCACCAACATAATGTTTCTACTTTTTTAATAATTTGTTCAATCACTACCGATGTAGGGCGTCCCGTGCGAGGAACGTTGTTAATGGAAGTTCTTACTCGCTTGAATTCAGCTCACCAACTCAGCACGCAACTGTAGAATATGGAGGAGCAAGCTCTCAAGTCTTGATTTACCATCTCCATAGTAAAATTTTTCAAGCAGAGATATTTTATTACCGCGAGAAACTTCAATTTTATCCATTTTTAAGAACACGTTCCGGCACGACGTAAGCAAATTACTTCTATTTTTAAAAAACTAAAGAGAATTTATTGCTTTTTTATTATTATTATTTCTAATGTCTGGGCTATGCCTGCCAGTATTTTCTTTTCTAAGGAGAATGTATCGCACTGTCACTATTTATTGAACATCCCTCGTATAACAGTTATAAAGTTGGGAGGGATATCGGTGAGCACGGCCGCCATTGGCGTGCTCAAATGAAAATGCCTCTCGGTTAACTTTATATATTCTAGTTTTATAAACTTAGGCAAACAAACATTGGAGTTATGTTAAAATACATACATGCTGAGAGAAAGGTTATCTCTGTGTAATAGAATAATAACATAGCGGGATCGGGATCGGAGCACACTAGTGAGGGGTAACATTACGCCAAAACTAATGATGTTCCGAGACCGGTTTATGTGCGGTCCATAGACGCCACACAGTATTAATAATATTTAAAACCAATTTAACATATTGATACATTTAAATTTATTCTGACATAATGTGAACTATTTATAAAATTTTACTAAAAGTCAAGTTCAAAGTAATTGTATGCAAATTTAGTATTTAAATAAAACAATTTCCGATATGTTTAGCCTAGAAGTTAGCTAAGTAAGCGTCTTCCGTGTAGAGTTCCAGCGGTATACCTGATCTCATTTATGTTCAGTTTAATGCAGACTAATAAGAAAACGTGTCCGTCACGGAAGAATTCTTCATTCAGTACTATCAGGTCGCAACTAAGTGGGTTACAAGCAGCAACCTGTAGGCTATCGCGTGGGTGAAGAAGCCCGTATAAATGGACCGGCGCCGGTCAGAGCCGCGGCCTGACTAGTTCGTCGCGTTCCACGGCCTCGGCACTTGCGTGCGGAGGAACACCAGGGTGGTTTAGGGGATATCAGCGACCTGCGTCCCCCAGCCTATAGAGTGTGCTTCAGGCATTTGCACCTCGCAAAAAAAGGCAATCGCGCAGGTTATATGCGTCAAATTAAATAAGGCTTTAGATTTCAGGTCAATTATTAGGTTTGATTTATATAAATGACCTGCCTGATATTACACGACATAAATATTTCTTATTTGCTGATGACATTTCAATTATAGTGACTAGTAAAAACATAAATTATTTAGAACTCGAAATAAATAAAACAATTGGTTAACTAAAAATAAGCTTAAAGCTTAGTAAAGCTCATGGATAAAGAGAAACACCCATGATGTTATCGTATAACGCACCCAAATAAACGAGTGAGGTAAAATTTTTAGGGATAACTAGATCATTTTTTTTTCATGGAGTGCAAATATAGACTGTTTGCAAGAGAATAGTTTTGTATATGTACTACATAAATTAAGAAAAACTTCGAATCGACAAACGGTATTGATGGCGTATCATGGGCATGTCAGTTCTTTACTACACTATGACTTTTTTACTGTGGGGAATGGTACAAATTCTATTAGTTTTCTTAGCACAAAAAAAAATTAATTCGTGCGATGGTAGGTAAACCGCCATATGAGTCATGCAGGCCATATTTTAAGGATCTGCAAATATTACTTTTACCGTGTATGTGCATATTTGAAGTATGCGTGTTTGTGAGACAATAAATATTTGTTTCTAAAAGCCAGACGTGTTAAAGCGTGTCACGAGAAATAAGGACAGGCTAGTATACCTCTACGGCTGGGGTCGGCCTGTCGAAGGCGACTAAACAACCCAAGCTCTTGGTGGTAGGGGTCCAAGCCCGTCTGGGTGGCAACCACCCCCTGATTTCTAAATATACCGCCATAGTAACCTTGTGTTGTGTTCGTAAGTGACTAGGTTCCAGTAGGTACTACACTACTCTGGCGTTGCAAACACCCATAGGCGACGGTAACTGCTAAATTCTAAGTGGGCAGTCCGCCTGTCTGCCGTCTTATAGCATTAAAAAAGATAGCATCGCTGCGTACAGTGTTGAAATATTATGATCGGCATACATAAAGTATAGCTCATTGGCAGTCTGCCTCGCTTATAGCGCAGCAGTCTTGGCAGGAGCTACTCGCATCTGGTTCTAGCATATGCTTTCCCAGATATGAGGTTACATTTATGCATCAGGGCATAGCATGTGTAGAGACGTTTCTTCTGCCTCTTTATAAAACTTACTGACTTAGCTGTACTTTACCTTTAAGGTGTTGATTGAAGTCATTGCTTATTTAAGCAGCAATTCCCTGGTAGAGTCCTCGTTAAATAACTGTTTCATGTAAGGATAGAGCTATTTATTAGAACTGTACAATTGGACGTTGAACGCTATGACGGATAACATGTGTCCGACGCCATAATTTCCACTGGGAAACAAGAATCGACCAAAATCGTTGAGGTTTTTTGCAAATAAATTTAGGAAACAACTCAAAAATAATGGGCGACTTACGAAAACAGAGATGTACATGAGTACTAGTAGTAGAGTAATAATGATATTATTGGATTTTTTTAAAACAACTTGTTGAAGAGGTCATAAATTCTCAGTGGCCAGGCTGTACTATGGGGCCGTGAGGTCCTTGTATCAGTAAAAAGGTTATGTAGTGACTCCCCATATACGTACGGCCATACGGCCCCCTAGACTGGGGAAAACTTTGTTTCAAATCTAGCGTTCAACGTATTAAACTGGGAATTATATCCCAGCGCTTAATAGATTAATCAATAAATATTTTACTGTAAATAAACTTACGAATCCAGTCTAATAAATACAAAACGGTATTAAATATTTAAGACTTTCAAATAATTCATACATTATGTAAAAGCTAATTACATTATTAATTTGTTAATTTTATATTTTTTTGGATGTAAAATTAGTTTCGCGTAGTTATTAGTAGGCGTTTGCCGACGTGTTACCAAGTAACTAGTATAATATGGTGATTGTGATAATTTTTATACAATACTAATAAATAGGTAGTTCAATTATATATGTTAAGGGGACATCCATTAATTACGTGAGCTATTTTTCGATCAGATTAGACTCCCCCCCCCCCCCCTTACGTGAGATTGGCGCTAAAAATATTTGAAACAAAAATTTATTTTTACTATTCGGGAAAATAGTAAACCGTTCAGGTATACTATAATTAATTTATTTATAAATTAAATAAAATACAAAGTAAAAAAAACATATCTTTTAATATCTGTAATATTTTATATTTTTTGAAGGTGACGTGAGATTTTCGATTATCCCCCCTCGGTTTAAATGAGATTTGGTGAGATTTCATTGGACCATTGAATGGGGGGGCCATTCTGATCTCACGTAATTAATGGATGACCCCTAATATAAAAGTAAGATTTGTTGTAAAACGTGGTATTTACTTCTTGAAGCATAATATCTACGAAGATTTTTTTTTATTGCTGGGGAAAGTAGGCTGACTGACTGCCCGCTTAATAGTTATATCACCTACAGATGTTTCCGCTAGTCTGTCGTCCACGTAGGAGAACTGGAACCTGGGTCATTTATCTCGGAACACATTACAAGGTTATTTTGGCGGCATATGAGCCTAGGGCTGGATGCCATCCAGACGTTCCCTACAATCTAGCAAGGGTTATTTTGTCGTCTTTATTCAACAGACCGCAGAAGTCAGTCAGTGTGTATTTATATAATTTGATATTGAAAATTTTCATGAATTGACAATTTATATGAATTTAAGTTAATCTGAATTCAATAATAGTAATGACAATTTTAAATTCTCAATTTTTATTATTGTTATTTTATGTAATGGTTATTTTTATTTTACCAGTATTGTTAGCAAATTTATTTAATTTTGTTAAATAGAGTTTATATTTTTCATGTGGTCTTCAGAGAAGCACAGAACATTAATTTATGAATAAAATTCTGTTTTCAAGTCATTTTAATTTTCATGTCCGTCTTTTTTTACTCTTAATGTGTGTGGTTTTGGAAAATTCCAACGCTTGAAGTGTAGTCATATCTAAAAGAATAGTATTAGTAGTTATTTGGGCTAAATAAAAAACTGGAAATATTCTAGTCGTATACGTGGCAAATGTTCCGGGCTACTTCAGCAGATTTTTGGTCTCGATGAAATGCGAAGAATTTTTACTTCCTCTATATTCCATTTCTAAGTCTCAAAAATAATTAATTACTCCAAAAGAGAACCAGTGCTCTATTAGAATAAATAATAAGAAAATAATAAACCGCTATGAAGTTATTCCACCACCTTGTCATGTCACGCATCCATCAGTTTTTTTATCTACCTTCTTGTGTATGTATGCATTTATTGACCGTCGTTTATACAATAAAGAATTGTAAATAAATATAAATAATAATTTTGTTTTATTTGCTATCAAAGGCTATGAAGAAAAACCTTTCAGATAAATAATTTCATAATACTAATACGAAAGCGCGAAGGACAGATGGCCTTCGGGGCAGAAAAGTCCTCGAATGGCGACCGCGTACTGGAAGACGCAATGTTGGTAGGCCCGCACAAGATGGACCGATGATCTGGTCAAGGTCCCCGGAATAGGTTGGATGAGGGCAGCTCAGGACCGATCATCGTGGAGATCTTTGAGTGAGGCCTTTGTCCAGTAGTGGGCGTCTTCCGGCTGATGATGAATACGAAATATAAAACTAGAGATAAAATAAAATTTGGTAAAATGTGATTATCTTTATTTACAAATTCCAAATATACATCTCACGTTAATTATAATTATTAGGTTTGTTCCAAAACTCGCATAATTGTTATTATTCCTGGAAGAACGTAACGAACATTGCGGATTTTGAATTTATTTGACAAGTGTTTTGGAATAAACCTATATTCTCGAAATAAATCTACAATGAGATCCAGTGACACAGACTTCAAATCACGTACAACCATTTTACATATCAAATTATACCAGGTAGCTGTCTTAAATTTATTTTCCTAAATAATTAAGGGTAAATTACTCCCATTACTTTGTGCGAGGAGAGAGAGAAGTGAAAGCACTCAAATAGCCCTCCAGGCTTCAAATGAAAGTTTTGAACACAAATTAATATTCACAAATCCCTAATATTAAACCTAGAAAGATTTCATGTTTTTTATAGCTGGAGTTTAGTTGACGACAGGCCCACTCGATAGGAAGTGATCACCGTCGCCTATAGACGTTTGTAACGTACGGCCAATCTCGAAGAAATGTATACATGTATACACCACTACGCGCAGCTGATGATCGTCTGGCTCACGCTGCTAAGAATAGAGTCAATCTTTGCAGCCAATTCGACTCTTGATGACAGGGGACAATCAATCTGCACCTTCAATTAGCAGATGTGGAGACTCCACAATGTCGGAGTTACGGTTTTCACAAAAAACCGTGCGACCATGTCCTCTGATCTCTCGACGTTAAGTCTACTGGCCCGGGCGGTATCTCCGCTATCGTGCAGCGGACGCGCTCGGCTGGTTGTCTTTAGTCCTTTCCCGACTATTCACGTTATCAAACAAGGTTGTGTCCCGGCTTCGTGGAAGATGGCTCATGTTCACCCTATTTCCAAAAGGGTGACCGGACGGATGCGTCCAACTACAGGCCTACAGCGATAATTTCTTTGCTCTCAAAGGTGATAGAGCGGATTATCAACGCGCTGGGAATAGCCCAGCTGTTAAATGATCGCCAATACGGTTTTCGGCATGGTCGGTCTCCTGGGGATCTCCTGGTTTATCTAATTCACCATTGGGCTGAAGCCGTTGAGAGCAAAGGAAGGAGAAGCTTCGAGACGAGAAGACATCGCTAAGACCTTCGATCAGGTCGGGCATAGGGTTCTTCTCGCGAAGCTTCCATCTTATGATATACTCGAGAGGCTTTGCACTTGGCTATCCAGTATTCTCGCTGGGCGCAGCATTAAAGTCGTTTTTGACGGTTGGTGCTCCAGTCTAAACCTCTCTCCTGCGGTTTTGGAAGAAAGTCGGGTCAGACTTGTGTCTGAAGTAAAGAACTCTTTAGAGAGCCTCTGAATGGGGACGACAAAACCTTATCCAGTTCAACCTCTCGAAGACGTAAGTTTACGTATTCTCTGTCAAGAAAACCCCGTTCGCACTTGCGCTACAGTTCCAAGGAACCCCTCTTTCCATATCAAGCATTATTGGGATCTTTGGTGTCGACATCACGAATGATGTGCAGCTTAGGGGATAATTGGAGGGCAAAGCTAAGCTTGCCTCCAAAAAGCTTGGTAAGCTAAGCCGGTCCAAGCAGTATTTCCGTCCAAGGCAACTGCTTGTGCTATACAAAGCACAGGTCAGACCGTATATGAAGTACTGCTCACATTTATGGGCTGGAGCACCCGCTTGTCAGCTCAATCCCCTAGACTCAATACAACGGCGCGCAGTCCGTGTAGTCGACGATCCCATACTCACAGACGGTCTTAACACACTTGGACTTCGGAGAGCCTGCGTCTCTGCGTATTCTACCGTCTGTACAACCGGGAGTGTTCTGAGGAACTATTTAGAATGGTGCTCTCGTCGTCGTTTTACCACCGCACTGCCATCGGCTGGGTGTTCATCGTGTTCATCCCCATTTACTGGAGCTCTTTCTTGTACGAAACGGTTTTCGAGATCGTTCGTGTTGCGAAGTTATTCACAAAAGGCGTTATATCTGGTGTTGCAAACGTCTATGGGTGGCGGTGACCACCTGCTTTAGGGTGAGTCGCAAACCTGTCTGTATTCTACAGCGGACTTATCTAATCGAGAGATGAAAGGCTAGTTGTTTTAAGTGACATTTTATAAACTTTACAGGACAGCTTTCGTAAGTTGTACATAAAAATCGCGAAATTCGAATATGTATATAACTCAATGTCACTTAAAACAGCCTTTCACCCCTTCGTCATATATATCACTTGATACAATGACTAAAAAATACGTTCGATATAAAAGCCAATATATTATTCAATATATTCTTTCATAAAAGTCAAAAAGGAAAATTGCCTCGTCATAACGTAATTTAAAAGTAATTTTGAAATTGGTCGATGAGTTGGTTTAGTGTTAATAACTCTCAAAAAATTGTTTTTTATTGCTGTAGCACAGCAGACAGGCTGACGGCCCGCTTAGAATTTTGCAGTTACCGTCGCCTATGGGTGTTTGCAACGCTAGTGGCATTGCGAACCGCTGCTGTCCCATAAGGATACAGGAACTTGGGTCACTAATGCCGGCCGGAGCACAGCACAAGGTTATTATGGCGGCATACTTAGGACCAAAGATGGTCGTCATGCCGACGGGCTTGAGGCCCTACCACGTACTAGGGTGGGTTGTTTTGTCGCCTTTTATGACAGGCCGACCCCGGCTGCAGAGGTTAGTATTCTTTCTCCGCCCCAGCAAGGATAGAAATTATATAGTACATTACTTATACTGCAATAGATTCTCCGAACTTACTATTTACGGTATGATTATATACCCTTTCACGTCCACATATCAGATTAAACCCTTTCCTTACCGCAGTCTGTTGCGCCGCGAAACGTGCACATTCAATAACACTTAATTACACTCTCAGAGGAATTAATCCAATATAACTCAATGTTTATAAGTCCTGATATATCCGGCGCTGGTAATGAAAGGGTTAAAAACATAAAATCATTGTTCACGTGATATTTATTGGTCAATCTTAAACGTTTTTAATTTCTCATGCATCTAAAACTAATACTTGGAGCTCTAAATAAGTTGCCAAGTGTTTTTGCTTTTTATACCTGAAAACCGAACTATGATAGTCCAAAACGAGCAAAATTAGGTACTCATTATCCGTGCAGGGGCGGAGAAAGAATACTCACCTCTGCGGCCAGGGTCGGCCTGTCGTAAAAGGCGACAAAATAACCCACCCTAGCTACATGGTAGGGCCCCAAGTCCGTCTGAATGGCGACCACCTTTAGTCTTAAGTATGCCGCCATAATAACCTTGTGTTGTGTTCCGGCATTAGTGATCCAAGTTCCTGTAACCCTTATGCGACAGCAGTGTGTTCCATGCCACTGGCGTTGCACACACACATGATCTCTAAATATACCGGCATAACCTTGTGATGTGTTCCAGCATGAGACAGGGTTCAGTTCCCCTACGCGGACAGCAGCGTGTCAGCGATGCCCAAGACGTCCCAACATACACGAACAACCGTAACTGCTTACGATTAAACAGGCCGTCAATTGGCATTGATCTAAAAATTTAAAATTACGTCTTTATTTATTGATGAAATATTTTAATGATATATTAATAAATATGCGAAGTGGCTACAACATTACATAAATCACAAAATTCAGTCCAATCGTCTTTGAGTGACACCTTCAACCATTCCTTAAAGTTTGATTTATAAACAATGATCGTATTTCCATTGGACATAGAGTGACTAAGCCCTCGGGTACAGCTCCTTTTATATGGACGTATGTTAAAGAGCTATCAAAGACCTTATCGGTTTCAATTTCCACGAGGTCTTTTAATGGTATCTGAAAAAGAAAAATAAATATTGAAAAAGATCGGTGATTTGGATCCGGCTCGAAGGACCAATTTTAAATCGTATTATTTTGCGTAGCATTTCGTCATAATTTCTATTACATCTTAATGGTGATTGATTCTTATTGCGTGCTTGTTCGCTTTCGTTTCTTTTCTTTTATTGTACTGTTATAATAGCACAATAAAAGTAGAATAGAAATTGTTTTTACATGGACGTCTTTTGTCTTCCAACTCATTAGAAAAACCTGGTTGTGTTCTGACATTTCGTATCTTGTTTAGCATAATGGTCTTCACCTGCTTGATAACTTTTACTGGTAGCCCAAAGATCTTCTGGAGAGCTGCTTTACCAACATCTAAGGTCAAGTAAGTTCCAGACTATTTTATGCAAGACGTAGACAACTAAGTTCTCTCAGATTGTTTTAATCTGTTGTGTCTATTTTATCAATGCATGGTAACTTATATTTTAAAAAAGCTAGACCGTAAGATTCGGAACAATGTCGCTGAATCAAGAGAAGTATGATTCCTGTCAATAACGAGAAAGTATGGATGTATGCTCACCACTCCGTCGCTAACTGGATACAACTTGGCGATTTCCTTGTTGCCGTAACACGTGTCCAAATAGGCTCGCTGCAACGTCATCCCAACACCCCGAACGGGGACTCCGTCTTTATTCTGGTAAAGCGATGAAAAACTCTTGTATGTGATATAGTTGCATTTTATTTATTTATTAATCCATATAAAAAGGTACAATTACAATGGCGACTGTATAACATAACCTAGGTGCAAAGATTTTTGCACATCGAAAAGTTTGCGGTAGCCACCAGTGTTTATGTTTAATATGTATTTATTTACAAAAAATATATAATTACTATTATAGTAGTATATTAGATATATAGTAACCGTAGCCTATGCGACTTTGGAACTAGATGGCGCTGTGCGAATCGTCACAGTATAATTATTTTATTTCAACCCTTCACTGGTATGGTGAGTCAGCGCGGGCCCCACGCATGACGTTTTCTAGAAGACGAAGAAAGAAAGAAAGAAAGAAAGAAAGAAATATTTTATTTCAGAACAAGCTGAACAATTACAAAAAGAGTTTCTTAAGTAATAAAAATAACAATAACTATAACAAAGAAACAATAAAAATATGTGCTATCTATAATGTGCTTGTCCTAAAATAGGGTCAAGCTCAGCATATGCTGGCCAATAAGGCCAGCGCCGATCTTCCGCTTGAACCTTATTTAAATGATGTCACGGCAGACTATACACAGAGAATATGTATATGTAAAAATACACTTTCATTTTGTTACGAATATGATATATAATAATTTGTTAGTGACTGTGCCTAATATAATATAATAAGGACGAACCAATGAATGTAAAATAGGTAATAAAAAAAAAATGAATATATACATATCGCTTATCGAAAATAAAATAAAATACAACAAAAAAGTATTTCAAAAATAAATAAATTGTTTCAAGGTGCTGGAATTAAATAATACTGATATCGTTTCTTTGATTTGCTTGAAGTTTTTGACGAATAAATAAAAAATGTTTAAGTTTAACTCTGAACCCGTTAACAGAGGTCAAGTTTTTGATTGGTGGGGTCAAGAAAGTGTTGGGGTCCGCGTAGCCCTCACGTTACCATATCACGATATCAGTCAAAGGTTTAAAATAAATACACCGTGGAACACGCGATAAAAAAGAAGTGCCTTTCGCTCATCTTACAATAAATAATTAGTATTATACCTTTGTGACATTGGTTAAATGCACTAACAGTGCCATGCCATCGCCCAAAAGGAGTCGTAGATAAGTATAATATCTTCACTGAAGTTGTTAATCACAGTGCTTCCGAAGCTTGCAAGTCAAGTAAAGGGCAAAAATAGGGCGACCTCTTTGGGCCGGTACTTCTTTTTATTCTCAACTACGAAGGTATAAGAAAAAGTTCGGGAAAATATGTGGATGGATTTGGTTCCTAGAGGATCCTCGAAAGGAGAAGTAGAACGATGTTCGACCTTTCCTGTTTGTAACTGGCAAAAGTAGTAACCTATTAGGCGCTATTTAGTCCTAATGATGAAATGAGAAATAAAACATTTTTACAATAAACTGTTACACGCCAATTCGTTCGCGACAATATTCCTAATGTATTTTTCTGATTCATTCATTCATCTAAACTTTCACATTTATAATATTAGTATAGACTACCCACATTTGCAAATACTCCTGCAGGGGCGGAGCAAGACTGCCTGAGGCCGAAAGCAGCCTGTCGTAAAGGCGATTAAACAACTCTAGCTAGATGGTAATTTAAAAAATAAAAACAATTCATCTAATAAAATTACTACCTTACAACTAGTGAATTATAGTGAAAGTATATTATAAAATATATTAAAAAAAACCTTGTATCGTTTGTGGTGTTTCATTTCGCTCGCCAATCGACCATGGGCCCTGACGAACCTCACGCGTGTTCATAAAATTTTGGTTAGGGGCTCCATGATATATGGCAACCACATCTGATATCTAAATACGCTATCATAATAACTTAATGTCGTGTTCCGGCATTAATGACCAGCTTTCAATTCCCCTACGGGGACGGCAGCGTGTTAGCAAACATCCATAGACGACGGTAACTGCTTATTATTAGGTGGGCCGTCAGTCTTTCTACCGTCCGACTGTAATAAAATACACACCTTGGCATTGATATGTGAATTAAAGGAGGCGAGCACAATATCCGCTGAATTGAAGTTGCCGTGCGAGTAGTACGGTCTCTGCTGATCCTCCCGAGCGGAGTAGTGCATCGTGATCAGCGGTTGGAGCAAACTCTGCTGTGAAATGTGGGCACCCAGAGACAGCTGACCGCTCGGGTGATCCGGTGGTGGTTTACTCTGGAAATAATTTCTATTTAATGAAATTTTCAGATAACAAATTATTATCATTAAAATGTATTACGGATTTTAAACGTATGTGTTGATCATTGCCAACTTTTCAGTAGCCACCTTCGTCAACTGACAAAAGATAATAAAATAAAGGCCACGGAGAAATATTTAAATTTGAAAACTATCCATCGATTTTAATTACTCTATGAAAGCCTTATTAAAAAATCATCAACATTTCACAACATACAATTGGAGAAGCAAGAAAACCCTCAAAGAACACGACTTGTTTATTCATATTATACAAATTTACAAACATTTAAAAACACCACTCACCACGAGATCTCTAAAACTATACACCCGATTAACTTGAAATTTAAAATGGTTGCACATTTTGCGATTTTACGGAAATCCTATCCGAAATGTAATTTTTCAATTAATATGACAGAGCAACGTTTGCCGGATCAGCTAGCTAGTTATAATAATGATTTTAAAAAGAAAACCATCATTTTCAACGCTATATAGTTGAGAAATTATTGCGCAGCAGCGTAACACGAAATGGAATTATGCGTAATACTAATACTAGGTGACATAGTCCTGATTGAAACCTTATATGTTGCAATACAACAACTTACCGAGCATTCCTTGTCGGCCGGCTCGAGTATGAGCCTGAATGTGTGCCTTGTCCTCACGTTGTCCAGCACGCCCTGGTTCACGCCCCTATTGTCGTCTTTGCTCAACCTTCGATCTTGCATCACCTGTCAGTTTTATATGCTCAGTATCTTCTTTATTTATACCATTTTACAAAGATCCAGCACCTTCTTAGGGGATTTTTTATTACCTAACTAGCCGCCCGCTTCGCTGGTCGAATAACAGAAACAAGTGTTTGCTCCGCGGCAAGAATATTCGTCGTTTCTTAAAACTTTAATAACTTTATATTGATTGAAGGTATCGCAATATTTTTTTTAAGCTATTGCATAATTTTTATCGCGGGCTTTGAGCGCGGCGACCGAATCAAGAAATTCCGTAACTAAAATAAAACCTAACACCCCCCCACTCCGCCTACCATGTAGCTCGGCCGAGCGTTCGCTTAATGTGTATGTATATGGTACGACTGTACGTAGGGATGGGCGATATTGAAAAACAATCAACTTATGCAATTATAATTATTTATTTATTTTTTATTTATGCAGTAATTATTTTCTTTGATATTAATTCAAGTTTTTTCTTTGATATTAATTCAAGTTACAATTTTTCAATGTACACCTATGTATACATATATACCTACATGTATATTTACGGGGCGCACGTGCGGTGAGTGTGGTAGGGATGGGCGATATCTGTCGATATTTCAACTATCGATGTTTTTTTCTAAAGTATCTATGTTTTCTATCGATATTTTTTGGACAAGATATATCGATACTCGATCATAAAAACATCGATATCGTAACATCGACAGTTTTAGTTTTTATTATCGAGTATCGATATATCTTGTCCAAAAATATCGATAACTTAGAAAAAAATTATTACTGCATAAACAAAAAATAAATAAATAATTATAATTGCATAAGTTGATTAAAATGCTATGCAATAGCTTTACCGCGGCAGTCCCCGAGTGCCATTTTAGTTTTTTAGATAAGGGCTAAGTGTCTGTGAAATAAAACTAGGAAAAATTAATTGAAATATATTCAGTAGTTTTGCTGTGAGGCGCGCACTACTGCTGACCTCTATCATTTTATTTATATAGATTACAGTTGACCGGAAGAGGTCACTTTATAAGGCAATCGATTGTTTTACAATTGTGTTGTTTTAACTTAATAATGTTTACGTCATGTGTAATATTGATGGTCGATTAAATGTTATTTTATTATCAGAATGCATATTATTTATTATATTTTTTTTAATATACAGTAGAACTTCTTTAAGTCGAACCTACATAAGTCGAAATCCTCCCTAACTCGTAACAATAAATTGGACCTCTGTATCTCGGAACATACGAGTAGCAATATTTAATTTTAAAACCTTAACTTGATTATTTGAAAGCTAACCTTAAGAATATATCTATAAAGTACAGTATTGTTTCTTATAACCAGCGATTTTTTATTTATTTCACCTCATTAACTCAAAATTATGTCCTTATAAAATTCGCTTAAGTCGAAATTCTCCGTAAGTCGATAAGTCTATAACTCGGTTTTTTTGGCGTTTTCTCTTAAATTCGACTTACAGAGGTTCCACTGTAAATTGAATTCGTTACCTCAATCTGTCCAGGTTGGAGGGCAGCCATTCCTAACGGAGTCGAGGTGAGAACTGTGAACCTGGTGCTGTCGTCCTGAATGTATGCCGCGCCCGGTAACGGGTAGAAGTTCGCTTGCAGCGGCAATTTGTCAAAGTAACGCCGTTTTATCATCTGAAATAAACAAGTATTATATTTCTGCTTTCTGCCATTATCTATATGGGGTCGGCACAACATTTTATATCCTTCCAAGTACAGCCAGATGATGTCTTCTTCTTCATGTAGACTCCATCCAACGGCGCGCAGTCCGTGTAGTCAACGATCCCATACTCACAGACGGTCTAGACACGCTTGGAATTTGAAGAGACTGCATCTCTTTGCGTATTCTACTGTCTGTACAACGGGGAGTGTTCTGAGGAACCATTTAGAATAGTGCCCTCGTCGTATTTCTACCACCGTTCTGCCCGCCATCAGCTGGGTGTTCATCCCCATTTCTTGGATCCTCTTCTTTCTTGTACGAAATGGTTCTCAAGAACGTCCATGTTGCGTACTCTCAGGATCTGGAATGAGTTTCCTTCCGGCTGAGATTTTCTCAGCACGGTATGATATGGGGTTCTTCAAAAAAGACGTTATAAAATTTCTTTGAGGCCGACAGCGCGTTGGTAATGCCACTGGTGCTGCAAACGTCCATGGGCGACGGTGACCTGCCAGGGTGAGCCGTTATGTGTCTGCTGAACTCTAGCTATAAACAAATTAAATAATCAATTTTTTTAAATAAAGTTCGTATACCTGCATCCCATTCAAATCGGTGTAGAACACGTCATCATTCTTAATGCCGGTGGAGAACCGCATCGCAAGTTCTATGTCGTCCACTTGGTGGTCTATCAGGAACGTGTTGGTGATCTCCACCTCAGTTTGTGGCAGTGACGGGTTGTCAAATACTGATATCTGAACAATTTTAAATTAAATGAATATCCGAACGCTTATAAATTAACGATTATTGATTTCTTAACACTGTTAACAATAAGGGGGACTCCCCGTATTGTAAAATACAATATACACAAGGGAAATGTGTACTCATATTACGTACATGCAGAAATACAAAGTAGTTTATATGAAAGTAAAGCTGGAAAAGAGGTCATATTTTATTGACAAATCAATGCGAGTTTATGTATTAGAACTAAATTATAAATGTTATAGCTTTTTTGAAGCCTTTTTGTATAGTAGTGTAATTTAAGTAAGTTTTTATGATGACAAAAGCATCGATAAAATATTACGATATCTTTTCATTTTAACACGCTTTTATTAGTTTGACCAGTATGTTTGTTTGTAACCGACTCCTTTGTACTCGATTTTGACCCACTTTAAACGGTCAGATTTCATTAAAACGTTGTAGACTTCTCAAGGACCAATGACAATATCTTTGATTTATATATGATTAAATTTTTAAAGCAAATTTTTTTTAATAAATATAGTTAAAATAAAGAACACGTTTTAGTGACATATTGAACTAAAAATTATAAAAACACGCTTTAATAATAAATCGAAATAAAGAGTAAATAATGTTAGTTCTTTTTTTCGTGAACTTGCATTTTCCTTTTTCTATGAAAAATTTAAAATTAATAGTTCATTCTATTTACTTTTTTTATTATGTCTTCTTTATATATAGTCTACAAAGTGTGATCTTATTTGGCCAATTTCCTGTTTATTATGTATTAGTATGTAAGTTTGAAATTTGTGCTGTATGATCACTGTTGAAATAAATAAACAAATAAGAGTGAAAAATAATTAATGAACGACAAATATAAGTTTTATTGTGAAAAAAGCTGTTATTGCATTCGGAGACCAACGTAGAGGTCCTGGGTTCGAATGCCACTATGGCTTGCATCGCTTGGACAGTTTACTCGCTTAGTGTACATATTATTGCGTAATTGCTATGTACCGCGACGGTGATGGAAAACATCGTGAGGTAACCTAAATACGTGTTACCAAGTTAGGGCGATTGTACACTACAAGGAATTTTACCGTCCGACATTTTACTTTTCCCCATTCCGGACGTTCCAAGAAACTCATTGTTCCTAGCGTAATTACACACGCGTGGCGTGTAGTTTCAAAGAGAGCTACGCTAAACTCAAAACTGCGCCGCACCGAATCGAGTAAAGACGGACAAGTGCACAAGCTAATCATCCGTTTTTGTCATGCCATATCGGACCGTAAAAAATCGGGCTGCCGGACAGTAAAATTCCTTGTAGTGCACAATCGCCCTTAGCATGGCGGGTACACTGTTCAATCCCTCTAGGCTCAAGCCCAGCAGTGGGACGTTTATGGGCTGTTATTATAATTATTATATAGGATATATTATATTTTATCCGTGCAGGGGCGGAGAAAGAATACTAACCCCTGCGGCCGGGGTCGGCCTGTCGTGAAAGGCGACAAAACAACCCACCCTAGCTACGTGGTAAGGCCCCAAACCCGTCTGGATGGCGACCACCTTTGGTCTTAAGTATGCCGACATAATAACTTTGTGTTGTGTTGCGGCATTAGTGACCCAAGTTCCTGTACTCTTATGGGACAGCAGCGTGTTCGCGATGCCACTGGCGTTGCAAACACCCATAGGCGACGGTAACTGCTAAATTCTAAGCGGGCCGTCAGCCTGTCTGCTGATTTACAGCAATAAAAAAAGGACTCACAGCCAAAACGATTTCTGCCTTATTTGCACCAATCAGGCCCGTGTACAACGTGGCCTTGTATATCCCTTCGGTGACCACCATCTCTGGGAACGGATCGGTTTTCAACTCCTGCGCAGGTCCATCCGGTATGAACAGGTAAGCGCCGCTATTGTTATCTTTCGCCTTGCGAGTACCATATCTATTAAGGAAAATTTTAATTAGGATCGCAAAAATTACACATTTTTTTATTATATTTTTAATGGAAAATATATGTTTGTAGTTTTAAAGACCTAATACCAGGAATTATCTCTGATAAAATACTGCTAGATAATTCCATTTGCTTTTTGGTTACTAAATTGTAACCAATGAGCGATGGGTATATCAAATCAAATATCATTTATTCATAAACAGTTACAAATAAGAAGATTAACCCCTTGGCACGAAACTAGGTACAGCCTGTATCTTAGAAACCGGTTTATATTAATATTAGTCTGATTATATAATAATAATAAATATTATTTATTGTGCAATATAAAAAAAAAACAAATAACACAGCACAGGAGGGAAACAAATATCAAAAATTATAGAAATGGTGACCTTATCGCTAGAAGCGATTTCTTCCAGGCAACCTTATATGCTGTGTATTCTTGTCAACGAAACCTGAATCTGCTTTTAGATGTTTCGTCTTATTTTTATTCGATGCTGTAAACCGATCATTTTATAAATACATGTAAGTATTTGAATCTGGTTCTCTTTTATCCGTGCAGGAGCGCAGAAAGAATAAAAACCTTTGCGGCCGGGGTCGGCCTGTAGTAAAAGGCGACAAAACAACCCACCCTAGCTACGTGGTAGGGCCTCAAGCCCGTATGGATGGCGACCTTTGGTCTAAGTATGCCGCCATAATAAACTTGTGTTGTGTTCCAGCATTAGTGACATAAGTTCCTGTACCTGTGCCTGTACATAGGCAACTGCTAAATTCTAAGCGGGCCGTCAGCCTGTCTGATCTCCTACAGTAATAAAAAAAAATTTAAACTGGTGTCCGCTATTGAATGTATTATTACAGGGCGAAACTAGAAATAATTAGCATTAGTTTCGCTTTCTAATTTGCAAATAAGTACAATAAACTAAAAAATATACCTATACCTTACGGCTTTCACAACACTGAAGGTCTACTAGACACGTCGTTAGTAAAATCGGATTTCACATTTTAAAAATCATCGTAAGAAAAAATATCCTGATAACAACTAAACACTGGACTGTATCAGGACAAAAGTACGCAAAATAAATTTTACTCGAAAAAACATGCTCCATAGCTTCGGTAGGTACCAATATTGTCAAAGAAATTGAAGAAGGAATTTTGTGAAAAATGTACAGGTGTTGGGCACTTACTGAGCGAAGTCCATGTGAACGGGCATAGTGGCGCCGTCTGGTGAGACAACGGCTTTAATAAAGCCGTTGTTGTTCGCGACGAACCTAGTGCCCTTACCGGCCTTTATATTGATATCTTCCATGAGACGAGCAGACGGTTGCTCGATGGGGAACATTTTTGGCAGATCTATCATCCAATAGTCCGCGTTGTACACGCGAATGTGCGAATACGATGTGTGCCTACAAATATAATATCTTTGATTTACCAAGTTGTTATCCACTTTTATCACGACATGACCTTCAACAATGTAGAATTCGACAAAGAACATCCACTTTTATATTGTTAAAAGAATATAAAAATTTTTCGAAATGAAACATCTTTGGCACCGTTGTGATTTGAAAATTCGATGTAACGAAAAGCGACACCAAAAAGAGACAAACATATTCATAATTAAATAAGATTAGCCTGCGAGATAATAAGATAGAATACAAGTACAGTGTTAATGTCTAAAGTTTCACTTCTGCCGTGAGTGACACTTTTTTTATCGATCTCCATTTTTATAGAGTCAACAGATTATTGAAAGTTTTTTTTAAATTACCAGGTGTGCCGTCATTACCAGTTTTTTCGAAAAAAAAACTACGTAATTTTCAAACAAAATGGACAAATTTATTTATTCAAAGTTTTGACCATTTGATTGGATGCCATCCCAAAAAAAAAACTATTTGTCCTTTGAGCAAAACCATTTACCGAGCCATTTTCTAACTTCTTAGAAATTGGCGAAGTGCTACTCTGCAAGCGCGTGTCCCATTGATGCGAATTGTTGATAATCGAACGGGGCAAGGTCTGGAGAGTACGGCGAGTGCGATAATATGTCCCCTTCAAGTGTTTTCAATGTTTCCTTGACTTGGTTTATGAAACGGCACGTTATCGTGCTGTATAATCACTTTATTGTGTCCTCAGGGCATTCTGGACGTTTTTCGATCAATGCATGGTTCAAATTCATCATTTCGCATGCTTAATCATAAACTGACCGATTACGATTTAGGTCTTAAGTGAGTTAATATAACGGGCAGCATTGTCTCGACGCCCTCTATCGGCCAAACTAAGATTTATTTCGATATCTCTTTCCCACACTGAGTTACCACTATTTAGTTATAAGTCAATATATGGGATAAGTAATAAATGACAAAACGTTTTTTGCGATTTCCCAAAAAACAGGTTTTTTGAGTTAGGTCAGTTTATGATTAAGCATGCGATTTGTTGTCGATAGCGATCACTATCAACTGTTTCAACTACACTTTTGAAGTTTCGAAACCACGCCTCACATGTTTTTAAGAGTATGTTTATAAGTTTAGTGCATGCTCACCGTAAGTTTATACCAGCAAACGGTGACTTTCAGCGGCTTTTTTCTTTTGATTATACAAGAAATGCATGCCGTTTTCAGGCACGAAACTTGACATTTTCAAAGAAGTATAAATCTATGACGGTGTTACTTTCGCAAAATATAACATGTAAGTATAGCTTCGAAGCTTGATGTCAGTAGAATAAAATGACATAGTATGTGTCAAATCATAATATTGCATACTAAAGCCTAGCGACATCTGTTAAGAAAACCGGTTGTGACTTTCCGGTACACCTGGTAATAATATTTTATTGATTTGAATTTTGATTACATTTGAGGTAATTTCTGATGCCCACGTCTGTAATTTTTAAATTAGCTATTGAGGTTTTAGTTCGGAATTTCTAAAAATCAGACAATTAGCTAAACTAAAAAACTACTACTGACTATTATACCGGCACGCTATGATGGCCGTTTTGACGTTTGTCCACTCATGAAGTTTCGTATTAATTAGTAATTACATTTGAAGGAGCAAATTGCTGTTCTTTATTGTCAATAGCGACATGCAGTTATTGACAATAAAGAACAGCAATTTGCTCCTTCAAATGTAATTACTAATTAATACGAAACTTCATGGAGTGGACAAACGTCAAAACGGCCATCATAGCGTGCCGGTAGCATAAGTAAAAGATGTTAGTTGTTTAAATGGCCCTTACTTATTGATAGACATGCTATCCCGAAGCGAGACGGTGTAGACTGTCAATGCTAACGAATCCACGGCGACTGGGAACGAAAGTTGGAATTTGTTTGCGGCGAAACCAAGACGCTTCTCTCCTGAGATCACAGGCGATACTTGGGCCATTATTGGATAACCTTCGGGATCGAAAACCTGCAAGACATAAATAGCTTACTTACTGTAGTAAGTACACGCTAGTATCCCTATGGGACACTAGCGTGGTCGCGGAGCCTCTTGCGTCGCAAACGTATATAGGCGACGGTAACTGTTTACTAACAAGTGGACCACCAGCCTGCTTGTTGTTCTTCAGCAATCAAACATATGTCACCTCGTACAGTCGTGTCTGTGACTTCAATTCTCACAGAGGACTTAATATTTGTATGTAAATAAATAATATAGGATATAAAATGTATATTTCTAAACATTTTTTTTATATTTCATAATCCTAAATACAATATAAAATAGCCATATATTTTAGGCATCTTGTCATGTGAAATTATACAGGGTGTCAGGGACTCCACCGAGACCACCAAGTTTCATGTCAATCTCAACTTCCGGATGGTGCAACCTGGTAAAGTAATGGGTTTGGATATTTATTCAGAGGTAGACGGTAGTCGTCCTTTTATACGACTGAGAAGCAGTGTGAGAGCGACACAAGCAGGAACTGCGTGTCACGGAAATGAACATGCTGTGGTGGATGTGTGGAGTGACGCGGAAGGACCGTGTTAGGAACTCCCGCATTCGCGGCAGTCTTCATGTCCGTGATATTGCGAATAAGTTGCAGGAGCTTCGGCTTCGTTGGCTATTTACGTGGGGAAGAAATGTTTGGCCATACTGCTGCCGTCGGGTCCCGGCAGGTAAACCTAAAAAGTGCTGGCTTGTATGTAGTTGTAAAGAGTGACATGCGTGCCGAAGACCGTGTGAAATGGAGTAGAAAAAGTCGGAAAGCGGATCCTGGGCAACGAAGCGGATTTTGGATGCAACAGAGATTTAACGCTGGAATGATGATCGTGAGACGGTAGTTGTCTTAGTAAACTATAACTTAAACTATTCCATTATAATCTATTTTGTTTAAATCTTTCTCTCCGTGCAGGGGTGGAGTAAGAATCCAACTCCTGCGGTCGGACGGCCTATCGTAAAAGACGAAAAAACAACCCCAAGCCGGTGGTAAGGCTATTTCAGTCTGTTTTGTTGGCAACCATATCTATATCACTTCTATATTGACCGATAATGACCTCGTGTCCTGTTCCGGCATCAGCGAACAGAATCCAGTCCCCCTTCCGCATGCAGAGGACAAGGTGTTATGAATAAATGAATGTTTGCGACACCAGGTGCCAGGGGTCACAGACATCCATGGGCGACGGTAACTGCTTACTATGAAGTGAGTCGTGTCTGTGTCCTGTTTGCTGTTCCTATATTTAAAAAAAAAACAATATTCCATATAAAGGTAACGTAATACACGCTTCATTGTATGTGAAAAGAAAACAACTCACCTCGACATGTGGCGAAGACACTAAGACAGTCAATATCTCCTGCCTCTTGAAACTCAAGGCGTTATATAAAACGAGCCTCCTAGATGCCGACACTTCGTCCAGGGCTATCGTGATTTTGGTAGGCACCTCGTCGTGCCGCCTCCAGATGTCGTCGATATCGAAGAATATGTCCTCCTGGGTTTGTTCCAGGATTGGGGGCTGTTTCAGAAGGTAGTAAGCTGCTTGTTGGATGGCTGATTGACTGTACTTTATCGATGTTAACAATCTGAAATAGGAATTCTTTTATAGCTGGAGTCCAGCAGATAGGCCAACGGCCCACCTAGAGACCACCGTCACCTATGGACCATTGCAATCAAACGTATATTTATATAGACATAACAGATGCCAGCATATTTTGTGTTTTAATGGCGAAATACATTGTCCTAAACCTCCGTGGTACAAGCTTTCGTACTTCAAAACTTTAGCGAGGATCGCGACCTCCATACCGACTCTGGATGTTTATGTATATATATTTATTTATTGGTAGGTAGCGGCTTAGTGGTATCACATTCGGAGACCAATCTAAAGATCTCATGTTCGAATCCCACTATAGTATGCACCGCTCAAGCATTTTTTCAAGGATGCATAATATCATTGCCAACAGCGAAGAAAAACATTGTAATGAAACTTACATAACGAGATCATTGGCCTACCAATGATACTCCTAAGTAACCCGCCAACCTGCCTTGTACAAACGTGGCGGCCATACTATCCGTTCTTAGTTCTGAAGTGGCAGGGCTGGTAATCCCGGCCTCTTACGTATGAGGTTACGTGAAGTGTCGAAAACTATATAGTGTACGGCAGCAATTAAATATGTTAACTTTATAATAAATTTATTAACGGTACAAAATTGAGAGCATGCCTTTGAATGAATGCCTTTAGTTCAGGCGGGTGTTGGTATTTATACACATAAATAATTAGTAATAATTAAAATAAAAAAACGACGACTCCTCGCAGTTTTTATCGTAAGACTGTCGCACTTAAATATTAGATGGAGCTTAGAACAATAGACGTACGGCGGCCATGTTGCACGCGCCTTTATGAACGATGCGCGTCGGCGGCCATCTTGTAGTAGGCGTGGCTTCCTTTATTCGCCGGTGGTCTGACGTCACGATCGTAGGCGTGATTTCACGCGGCACAATGCATAAGCGAGAGCGATTTTTGTATTAGCTGATTTAATTCCTACACGGGGAGGCTCGAGCCCAACAGTATCCATAACACGACCGCTCCACAGCTTATTTGCGATTCCTGTATAAATAAAGAATTTATTCAGTTGTATACATACTTTTTAGCATAATCCTCCCGAACCTCGTCCCTTGAGGTGCCAGTGATGCCGTCGTGGTGCTGAAACAGGGAGAGCATTCGCCTCGCCTGCTCCACGCGGTCGCGCAGTTGTAGCGACATGATGTACGACACAGAGCGAGTCACCGACGCTTGAGTTGTTATTATCTCCGCTGCCCTGATACGTAGATACATTTAAAAAAGTCATTACTGAGGAACAGCTGATAGACTGACGGAAAGTAAGTAAGCGACCAGCCGTGCGTGTTGAGAAACCGAAAGTTGGTCATACGGTGTTCGTTTACATCGTATAGAAATGATCTCACCTCACATAAGCCAACAGAACTCTGTCCATGTTCTTGTAAAACGGTCTGGAAGTATAATATCCGCTCCAATAATGCTCATTGCGGTCGGCGTATGTGAAGAAATCGCCGGAGAGTACAGGGAAATCTGTCAATTTCACCTCTTCGTGTACAGCCTTGAAATAGTCTTGGAGCGTACCAAATTGTACCTAAAACAAAGTCACGTATGAAGAGGGCGCTGCTGGTTAAAGCATTTTTTCAGTGTTCAAGACTCCTCAATTGCATTTTTATCCGTGCAGAGGCGGAGAAAGAATACTAAACCTCTGCGGCCGGGGTCGGCCTGTCGTACGAGGCGACAAAACAACCCACTCTAGCTACGTGGTAGGTCCCCAAGCCCGTCTGGATGGCAACCACCTTTGGTCTTAAGTATGTCGCCATAATAACCTTGTGTAGTGTTCCGGCATTAGTGACCCAAGTTCCTGTACCTTTATGCGACAGCAGCGTGTTCGCGATGCCAATGACGTTGCAAACACCCATAGGCGACGGTAACTGCTAAATTCTAAGCGGGCCGTCAGCCTGTCTGTTGTCCTACAGCAATAAAAAAAAATTAAAAACAATTGCATGTAAAGCCTTCACTGAACGTTGTTATAATTAAAACTTTTGGTAACATTATATTCATCTCTTATTATAATTTTATTAATGATATTTATTTTTCTTATATATTGTTTAGATCTAAGTTTAGATCTAGTAATTTACATAACTTTAAGTGTTTGTTTCTATACCAAATACCAGCAGAAACATGTAAATAGTGTTTTAGATTTATAATAAGCTTCAGGTTTATCAAATTACCACTGTTTGTTTACCATACAAAATAAAATAGAGAATAACATCTGTGCAAGCGCACAATGAAATAGTGGCAGGTAAATTTAGTTTACATCTTATTAGTCATGAAAAAAAAATTATTAGTGTTTTCTTTAATGTTCCTGTGTCCAGTTACATGTCGGCCGTATGCCTGGGCATTACGCTATAGGAGAACAGCGATTTTTGAATGGGTACTGAGCAGTCTTAAGGATATACCCCAGTTAACTCTCGGACAGGTAAAATATCCTTGAGAGAAAACCTAAACGAGTTCCACACCCATCATAGCAAGCACTCTTAGGCAGATTTTCTAGTCTAATAAATAATAAAGTAATAATAAAACATACTTTATTGCACACAAAAATCATTTTCAATAGTAAAAAATATATATTATAATAGTACAATCGGCGGTCTTATCGCTGTGAGCGATTTCTTCCAGACAACCGCGTGGACAAAAGCTTTTTTAATATAAATCGACCGGTATTGAGTGCACATAATTATAAACTTTTATTAATGTATATATAAATACATCTTATATATTAATATATACTTACAAATAATAAATTGCTATATATATTTACATAACATACATGTATCCCAAATTATATCTACTAATTTTGCATTGATAATAAGTGTTCTTTCACCAGCCTATTAAAGGACACAAGAGACTGAGCATTTCTTATATCTAGTGGCAGCGCATTCCATAGTCTTACCGCTGAGATAGTGAATTATTTATTACATGATTGCGTTGTATGCAGAGGTGTCATCAATGGCAAGTCTGCTGAAGATCTCAAAAGTCTTCAAGTGTCATCTTAAAGGAATTTAAACCGTTCTTTAAGGTAACAAGGATTTGCGAATAGCCATTATAGAGAGCCATTTGAGCTTGTTTCGAAATTCGGAAATGTAAATGAATGAAACAGAAATGGAAAAGTTCGTTTCGAAAAATAATTTACGCAAACCTAGTCTATGGACCATATTAATTACAATATACGGACAGTGAAATGATTATGTTTGTTAGGAACACGTATGCCAAGATTACCGGTGTTATATTTATTCGCTGGGGTATTTGTTTCGCCGTTTCTTCTTTAGCCAGCGTTTTGTATTTTTTTTTGGTCTCGGGGAAAAACCTCTCTTGACGGGTTTCTGCGACCCAGGGGGACCGAGGGATATGTCCGACTCCGGGAAAGATGTTCGACCATCCGACTACCCACTAAAAACCCCACTGTTCTCCTATTGCCTACGCCCGGGCCCACGGATATATGGCCTGCCGATCTCGTGGCCCGGGCCGAGCGTTTTGTATTAGAAACGATACTATCATTTTATTTTTGACATTCTATAAGTGATCTGTAAAATCACATAATATATTGAAATAAATTATTTTTATTTATATTCAATTCACCATAAACCGTTCCCTGAAGAGGAAAGCCTAAGACCAGTGGTGAAACGCTATAGACTACAATTATAACTTCTTTACAGCAATTAGAAAATCCAAAAAACTCACCTCAGTGTTAAAATCATCTTTATTATTAATATAATCAATGATTTTTTCGTAATTCTGAAACTGATTGTCCCATTCATTAGAGCTGTCGTATCTGAAGTCATCTCCGAGGGGGAACAGTACCACGTTGCTGCGATACAACTGGGCTTTCTTCTTCCATTGGTCTAGGATGAGTGATGCTCTGAAAACAATTTATAAATAAACATTATTGCATTAATAAATGAAAACAATAGGCGGCCTTAATCCTAAATGCCATGTATACCAGGCAACCATGCAATAAATATAATTATCTTTGACTGCTTTCGTGGCGTAGCGGCTGTAGGACAGCAGACAGGCTGACAGCCCACTTAGAATTTAACAGTTACCGTTGTCTATGGATGTTTGCAACGCCAGTGGCATCGCGAACACGCTACTGTCGCATAAGGATACAAGAACTTGGATCACTAATGCCGGAACACAACACAAGGTTATTATGGCGGCATACTTAAGACCAAAGGTGGTCGTCATCCAGACGGGCTTGGGCCCTACCCCGTAGCTAGGGCCGAGCCCGGCCGCAGAGGTCAGTATTCTTTCTCCGCCCCTGCACGGATAAACATTTACGAATAACAATTATTGGGTGATTTACAGGTATAAACGTTTAAACATTATTTTACTAGACGGCAACAATTAGCACCAAACGAAGTCAACAGCTCAGTGAATTGCTGATTTTCAGTGTCAACCCCGACTGCGAGAAATCATTTACGCTTGCTATTTACTATATTATTGGATATTTAACGCCGCGCTATTGGTTTTCTAAACATTAAAACACAAATAACAGTAAACATGTTTAGTATGTTATTTGAAGTATAACTAGATACCTTTCTCTGATATTCTTTTCAATAATCTTCCGTGGAGCTATGCCCCAAGGACAAGTAACCCCATTACCAGGGAGTCGCTTGAAGTCGAATTGGCAACAAATCTGAAGATCAACAACAACAATGCATTATTATACAATAACACGGTCAAATCATAAATGATTTTGTTATACTAAGATTACAACGGAACGATGAGTGTATGGACATAGGTAAAATTTTTAGTTTCCCATAGATATAAAAAGAAAATTTATGATTTTTAAATCTAGAGTTTCTAGGAAGATCCGTTGGCTGTTATAATTTCAAATAAATGGATATGTTAATATTATTTTCTAATAATTTGAAGCATAAAAATAAATAAATAAATAATATTTTACTCTAACATAATGATACAGGTGGGAACAACTCGGATTTTTACAAGGTAGTCTTTTGAAAACGATACTTTGTGTGGTGATCCATAAATAAATCGCACGTCGCCAATGGCTTAAGAATATGGAAGACAAAGAAATATTCGGGAATAACGTAACAAAATAGCATATTTACACAATTATATTTATTATACATATAATAATTTAATAGCAATTTTGGTAGATGGTAACTAGCTTCAAGCCCGTCTAGATGGTAACCACTCTTGGTTATGTTCCAGCATTAGTGAGCCAGGTTCCAGTACCCCTATGCGACCAGCAGCATGTTCGCGGTGCCCCTAGCGTCGCAAACATCCATATGCGACGGGAACTGCTTACTGTTAAGTGGGCCTGTCTGTTGCTCAGCGATAAAAAAAAATAAAAAAGGCGTATAATGAATTGTTATAAACCTTCGGATCCGGTCCGCACGAGTGAGGGACGTCATAAGAATAAAATGGCATCATATGGGTAAACATATCAGTCTTGCCCACGCCATCTGAAACATTTTACGAGCCAATTAAAAATCTTAGTCACTGTAAACTTTTATTGGACCATCAAGATGGAATTGTAAAAATAAATATCATCGACATAAAAGCATTTGGGAACTAAAACGTTTTACGAATTGTTTCTTTACGCATACTCTTATCTTTTAACACATTAAACGCCATTTGGTTTACTTTATACTGCAGTGGGGGTCACCGGCAATTGCAAAATGCCCTCAAGGAGTTTTTTTTATTATAAATCACAAAACCGCACTACGGATCCTTATAATATTTTGGGCACATATCTTAAAACAGAAGTTTATTATTTTACTTTTTGTGATGGCGTTTACCATGTTAATTACGTTGTACAGTTGACTGTTGAATAATTTCTTGAGCTTAGAGGAACATACACATTTTAAGTGACCTCTCTTTGTCAATTATTTACCACCCTTAGTATATGAGAAGTCCCCCCGCCCATCTAGTTTTCACGTAGTAAATCATAAATACGGTTTCCAATCATTAATTAGAAACAGAAAATTAAAAAAATAATAATTTTGCCTATAATTGTATTTAATACAGCGCTTGCCGACGCCAAATGCAGGCATATATATAGTCACAAGAAAGATCTAAACGCGCCATATTTGGATATAGCTCGAAAGAGCGTGACATTTTCTTTAGAGGATATTGACTACGACTATTTTTATCCGTGCAGGGGCGGAGAAAGAATACTAACCTCTGCGGTCGGGGTCGGCCTGTCGTAAAAGGCGACAAAATAACTCACCCTAGCTACGTGGTAGGGCCTCAAGCCCGTCTGGATGGCGACCACGTTTGGTCTTAAGTATGCCGCCATAATAACCTTTTGTTGTGTTTCGGCATTAGTGGTCCAAGTTCCTATACCCTTATGGGTGTCTCTTATGAGACAGCAGCGTGTTCGCAATGCCACTGGTGATAGGCGACGGTAACGGCGAAATTCTGAGCGGGCCTGTGTGCTGTTCTACAGTAATAAAAAAACCATATTGAACAGTCAATTAATTTTATTCGAACGTACTATATCCAAACTAAAATATTCTTTACTCTTAGATTATTAAAAATATTTTTTTTCTTAACTATCATTTAATGATAATAAAATCAAGTATAAACTAAACTTAAACCTCGTTCCCAAAGTAGGGAGTTGTGGGGATAGGACTACTCACGTGATGTGGACCACAGGATCAATTATTTATGCGCTTATATCTCTCTACCCTGAACGAGAACTGAATTATGTCTATAAAATATTTATAAATTCTATAAAATATGCTAATTCTAGGATTATAAGAACTTATTTCAAAATAACTCTACTTTTTTATAGCTAGAGTTCAGCAGACAGGCAAACGTCACCTATGGATATTAGGAACACCAACGCGCTGCCGGCCTAGAAATTATTATAGACACCCCTGACCAGTCTGACGCCGGTACTCTGAAGACTGCATTTACTGCATAGATCGACCCTGTCGGAATGCAACTACTGTTCTCAGGCAATGAGTTCACCGTTTTACTATCTTGACTTTTATAATCTAGACTCGATGAAAACATATATTGGGACATATTATGGTATTAAGAAAATAATAGTGACATACCCCACAACTGTCTCCACCTGAATTCCAACTGCCTATTCGACGCCAACTCTTTTTTAACTCTATAATGCACGCGTTGTATAAGCGAGTTCTCAAATCCGGCCAATTTGAGAAGGTACGGCTGCGTGCTGGAATGTCCGAAAGGGTCTATTGCCCACGCGTTTTTCGGTATATACCCAATATTATCGAGTAACCACTGATGACCTGTTGTCAGTTGTTGTATGATTGAAAGCCAGTGGGAATTCGCTTCATCGTTCATAACCCATCCACCAGTTACTATTTCTAACTGTCCAGTTTTTAAAAGGCTAAAAAGGAAAAATATTTATCAGTGTTTAACAGATCTTAATGCACATCTAATTGTGATCCTGTATATATGAGAATACAATTATAAAAGTAAAATAGGGTTCCTTTGACGCACCATCACTTAAAAACTAATTAACGTATCGGGGTGGGGCTGCGACTATTCGACGCGGAATTTTTCGTAGATGGTTCTAGGCTGGTTACTATTTGGATTCCATTGACGCTTTCTCATTTTTTTCGATTAAGTATTTCCTGTTATTCGCCCAACAAAGCAGGAGGAACCGACAACTAGAAATTTATTTAACAATAAATCTATGTACTTCAAGCGGAGTAGAAATGACGCACACCCTGTCGCTTCCGTGAACTCGTGGCATACTACATGAGTTACGGATGTTTTCGGAGGCCCCCTTCGATTAAAACATCTTCTCCACAAAAATACAGCTTCCATAGAAATCTATTTATTAGCCGATTTAATAGTTTATTTTACTGGAGTAACAAGTTTTATTTAATAATTCTAATAACTTGTCTTTACATATATAATTTTTCTGTGTGTGTGTGTAGATGAATGAACTTCTTCTAAATGGCCGAACCGATTTCGATGATTTTTTTGTGTGTGTTTAAGTGTATTCGAGAATAAATTCACAATTTGGTCCACTACAATTTTTTTAATTAATAATAATTTATTTGTGTGTAGGACAACGACTATCGGATCCGCTAGTGTTATATAAAATAGAAACTTAATATACAATTTCTTTTTACATAAATAAGACGAATAAAAAAGAACCTACTCTCGTAATACCGCTTTATCCTTTTCTGTCGCATCAGAGTTCCACCAAAGTGATAGGAAACTGATCTCAGCCCATATAAACTTCCTTCCAGTGCCTTCTAGCAGTTTCTCCACCATGTTATCAAATATTGCTTTCGTTTGAGTCTTGTAATAATTCTCAAACGTCTTCAGCCATCCTAAAATTTTAATTTTAGTGATTGGTTATTAATTAACTCTACACACGCTTTCACGAAGGCCCTCTGTACCACCGGGGTACCATAGGACAACAACAACACATGGTCATATTAGCACTATACACAAGTTATATGTCTACTTTCGTGTGGAACAAATGTGAGGTCAGTTTTTTCAATCGGGCTCAAACCACTTTTCGTTCCGGATATATACTTCATAAAAATTCTTATAAATAACTTTGCCATGCAAAAGAGCCAGAGCCAGAGCAATATATTATTACACAACTGAAATTTATTTCAAGAGCCCTTCCCTTAACATATGCATTACTTTAGTAGAGGACATACGGAAATAAGTAATATTCAGTGCCTTGACTAAACATTTAGCGGAAAAGCCGTTGCCGAGGAGTCAAAGAGGGGCATGTACTACAGTCAAACCTGGTTGAGTGAGAAAACTCTAAAAGTGAGAGTAATTACTCTTGTGAGAGTTTCTTCTTGTGGATCGCAATCTCGTTTTCACTTATAGAGGTTTCTCACTTACCTAAGTTTTTTGCTTATCAGTGACGGGGGTGGCTTCTCTCTTATATAGGTTAAAAAATACAGTAAATATGTACATACATACATAATAAATATGTAATTGTATGGGTTGTGTTAATTGAATTAGAATTTGACATAGATGCTTACAAAAAAAACAAAAATCTTACACTAATAATGTATATTATTACTAAAAAAAAATCTGCTGATTTTTTTGTGTTTTTGTTTTTACATTTTGTATCTTTTTTTGTAATTCATAAATTTTATCATGATTCGAAAACAACGGTAGTTAGTTACACGAAGTTTAAGAATGGTTCTTAAATTTCAGATGTTAAATTACGCTTGACTGTCGCTTATAGAGGTACAAACAAGTAGCAGTCTCAGTTATAGAAGTCTATGAGGGAAAACGACTTTCTCTTCTTCTTCTTCATTTTATTTGTGGCTCCAATGCCTTAGGCACTGATTTTGCCAATGTCAGGGTAAGGCAACAGGTCTGGAACACTCCAAAAAATTTTTGTGATCCACGTACAAAGCACGAGGATCCATCTGAAACATGAGCAGAGGGCAAATACACTACTTGCATGGGGCCTTTACTGGGCACTTTGGAACCAATAACATGCTCATAAAGATTGGTCTAACCGCGACACCCATGTGTAGGTTGTGTGGGGAACATACAGAACGCATGGAACACCTACTGTGTACATGCGATGCATTGGCCAGGAGGCGAATGAATCTTTTGGAGGTAGGATATCCGACACCGGAAGACTACAGGCTCCTATCTCCATATCTAATCGTTAGGCTCATGAAGTAAATCTTCAATGAGATTGGAGAGGAGTGATTGCTATCTAGGAGAACACAAAAGATCCCATTGGGTCGAAGTGTCTGAGACATTTCTCGGCCCCGAAACAAGATAAGGGCAACAGGTTTTTTTTTTAACTTTTACAAACTTATGACCGGTAAATTGTTTTTCTAAACACTTAAGGGTCAAGCAAAATGTTAGACTAAACTACATTACAAGAAAATGTTATTTACATATAAAAATTTTGAAAGAAAATATATATGTTTACTATAAACTAAGGTGAGAAGATAATTGATATTTACAGATCGGGAGATAGATAGAGGCAGGATGTCATATAAAGGAGTGGAAATATTTGGGCAATAGAAAAAAATATGTTGGAGAGAACCCTCATTTAAACCACACTCGCACAGAGAATGATCATGATCGCGTACTCTAATTTAAGCTAAAAATACTGGTGAGCAAATATGACCTAATCGTAAACGAATAATTGCCGAAATAATTTTTTTAGGAAGATGTCGTATCGAGGTTTCTGTTTCGCACTTATAGAGGTATTGGAAGATTACAATGACGGGAATTGGCAATTACTGTAGTTTTCTCACTTAACCAGTTCTCACTCAACCAGGTTTGACTGTATACATATATATATTGGTATTTATATCACATACCTGGATCATTATGTGAGTGGGGAACAATGAATACTTTGAGTTTATTCTTTTGGTTCCACTGGCTATTGCTATATTCTATATTCCATCCTTGCTTCCAGACACCACCATCTTTGTCATCAAATAATATCCTCTCGTACATTGAGAGCATCTAAAAATAATATACTTTTAAATAATTATAATATTTATTATTCAAATTAACATTAACAGAGAACTAAAATAAACAACAAAAAGCGGCATGTATGCTAGGTGTTCAACTTTCTCATATATAAAGATGTGTGTATATGCGCGACTGCTTCTTATATAAAAATAAAATATTACTTGGAGGTAATTAATACGTCTTCTGTCTGGTTATTTGTTAACACAACCTATTGTTTTGTTTCTAAATATGTTTATTGTCTCTTTATTGATTCAATAAAGAGAATTTTATTATCTTCGATTGATGTGTTGCATTCTTTAAAATTATTGCAAAATGTCTGTCTTTTATGCCACTTTATATAATATGTTATTTTACACTGTTATTAAGAATGTGATAATTAACGAAAATTTGTGTTACCCATTTCTACATTTAAAATGAGGATAGTTAATAGGGCACATATTTTTACTAACTCCTCATCATCCAAGTTATTCCTTCTCTTGTTCATCCTAGTGTAAAACAATTCACATTGGAGCCTGGGATTCGCTGTTAGGCATAATCACCACCAAAACTTTAGTCCACCATCTTGCATTGCTGCGTTAAAGACTCCTTTTCTTGACCATTAAGGCACAATAAAAAGGCAATGATGGCATTTTTTTACTGTTGTATTACCCCTGAACCCCAAAAGGGGAAAGTAAACCATGCCACACGAACGTAAAACCATAAAGGAACTCTTACCATTAGTCAACTTTTACAAGATCTTATAGTGGGGATGACAACGGTTAAAATGGTGGGTTTTTATAAAATGATACATAGAAGTGAAACTTCAAGAAACTCAGGAGAAACAATAATGGTTACGGAGTTTTGAGTCTTGGCTTTTGTAATCGCGATTAGATATTCACAAAACACTTAAGACAACATAAAACTAGTACATTGATGTGGAGTTTATAAAATGTTATGCAGTTGCAAGCCAAACACTGCAATGAAGCAATGAAGTGACAGTTGAATTGTAATCTGACTACCATCAGACATCACAATAAGTAGTTGTAGGTAAATAGAGAAAAAGATAGGAAAAAGTGCCTTACCACCCTAAATATTTACTTAGAGTGATAAGGCAACAAGACAGAAATTGCTACCCTGCAAATTAGTGGGGTAGCAATTTCTGACAAGGATCATACAGCATAATAATAACATCTAATTCATTACCTGCACATCCGTTTTTGGTGTGATATGCTTCTGGATAGGACAAGATGTAACATTAAATTTTGGGTGCATTCTTGGTGGTTCATCGCCAACATTGTACTCTCTCAATTTGGGTATATTAGGGATCACTTTAGGCTGTTTCTGAGGAGGATGGTACTCTTGTGATTGTACCACAATTTGGTCCACAGCTGATTTTATCTCACCTACCACTGCATGGTGTTGATTCAGTTCATTTTCAATGTGACGTAGTTTTGATTCAAAAGATGTCCACTTAGTCTAAAATTATATAAAAAGAATAAAAAATAAATCATTTTTGATATTTTCTATTAATTGAAATAATTTGAATGCAACAATTCTAACAAAAGAGAGAAATGTATACAAAAAGTAAGCATTTCAGATACAATTAGAAACATTTGGTTTTCAAGAGTGACCACCATCTGACAATCATAACATCGAAAGGATAAACGAAAGAATGCCTTTTCTTTCATCATCAGCCTATCAAAGTCCACAGGTGGGCATAGGCCTCTCCGGGGAGATTTTGACGATAATTGTCATGCTGTGCAAGTGTGGTCTAGCGATTGTAGTTGCAGCTCTTTACTGACAGTGCTGCTGCCCACTATCAGCTAGTACATTTTTAGAATTTGGTGTGAGTATACCAAGACTACGGTTGCCAGAGCCTCGTTCGCTGCTCGGCAGGGTTTATGGCATGCAGGAGAGGTTGACAATTGGGGCTAAAGTTGTTGAGTGCTCTCTTAGACCCCATCTATAAATAGCCAAACAAGTAAACTTATAGTCCCTCTTTACAACTTTCAAAGTTATGTGGTTTTATATCTCATTTCTGTCCAACATTAGTTGGCAGTCTAAACAAATTTAATAATACTATACTATACATAGATGAGTGGCATTCACCACTCAAGCAGGTCTTCTTACTGGCATAATAACAGCCCATATCAGCTACTTCAGTTCAGGCCATCTAGACAGTAGAGCTGTCTGTATACTGTCATACCTATCATGTTTGTCCATGGTATGGCTCTATTCACTACGTTTTCCTTCACCGTCTGTACAAGGCAGTTATTCTATAATATGCACATTAGGGGAGAAAAACCGCCTAAGCAGCGCATAGTGTCAAGGGATTTATATCTCGAATATCTAGATTGTTCTCTATGTGGAATAGCACTGAGCTACCAGGTTCCTTAATGGACATATTATAACATAATAACAGAGAAGGAAAATATTGTGAGTAAACCTCCATACCAAGACCATCGGTACCAATAACACACCTTGGACAAGTGTGACAGGTATACTGTTCACACTCTATAGAGGCTAGAGCCTGAGCCCAGAAGTGGCAAGCAATGGGCTGTTGTTATTTTTAAATATAAATAAAATGACAGAGATCTACAGTTGTGCGAGCATCATGGTAAAACTACTAGATTCAATTAAATTTTCTAAGTTTCATTTCTTATACATTTTGACCCTTATCTAAAAATAAATATTGCAATATCTTCATTTAATATAAAGTTTTAGAAAACAATGATTTTTCAATGTGTTTTCTTGTCATGGAAAAGTGGGGCAAGTGGTGTAGCAATCATGCTTAGGAAAACTTTCCATATATTTTCGTTTTACTTTTTTCTATTATTTGACCAGGGAAGCAAGCGGGAACAGGTAGGTTTTAAATATATTCATTTAAAGCCAAATAATACTATTAAACTGATGTAGTGATAGAAAGTTATCAATGGAATCCAGTCATTAATATTAGAATTGTTTAGATTGCTCACTAAAAACTTTCTGTCAAATCAACATCACTGACAAGTTTACTCATTTTGGATCATCACAGACTTTTTTGTTTTTATTCCTGAGGAACAAGACAGGCTGATAGCCCACTTAATAGACAGTTACTGTTGTTTATATCCATAGGTGATACTAGGGGCATCGCAAACACTGTTATCCCAGGGGTACAAGTACCTGGGTCACTAATGATGGCAGCATACTTATACACTAGAGGTGGTTGCCATCTCAGACTTAGAGTACTACCACGTAGCTAGGGTTGTTTTGTCGCCTTTTACGACAGGCCGACCGACCGCAGAGGTTAGTATTCTTACTCCATAAAAATCATCCGTACCCTGCACAGAGATAAACTTGTCACAAGTCAAATATCGTTGTAAAAACCAGTGTTAAATAAAAAAACAGTGCGATATCCAAAAGCCAAAGATTCAACAGGTTTAAACTGCCGAAATGTCGATGATATAATAAAAGGAGATAATAAAGAATAATATAAATGCAACATACCTCATCTATGTCACTAACAGCTGGCTTTACACTCGGTAATTTAAAACTTAAATCTGTCACTACATACAGGATTAAGATAAAAGCTATAATAGACGTTGTCCAAAATACAGCTGATAGTCGACGTATTCTCATCATAAGATCTAAAACATATCTATTTACTAGCATTCAAAATAACAAAATTTTACAAATCCTATCAAAGTAGGCAACCTTATGCATATATAATGGATATTATTAATATCAAAAATACCACGATATTACTGAGTTTACCTTCTAATTAGCTGCTTCTTTAAAATAACAAATTTGGCCTAAGAAACTTTTGATTTTCACATCACAAATATGGATTGACATGAGTTAGGGCGCAAATTAAATATATTTTTATTCAGAAAGTATTAAACTTAGACAAAAATGTAATGACTTATTTAAATTTTTATCGCATTTAATTTTTACGATAAATAAATGATAAATAAAAATCTCGGCTAGCCAATGACAAAACATGAAAACATAGATGTTTTGGAGTTTTGGTGACGTAAAGTGACGTTTGCGAACGTATAAAAATAAAATACTCTAATTGTCATTGTCGTGTAGTGTGTAATCAACGATAATTTACTCTGATAATTTCGATAATTTAATCGTTAGTCGCAGGATTAAGATTATGGCATGGAGTTAATAAGAACTCCATGGAATATGGTTACTCCAACAATTTTTCAGGGAGTAAGTATTAAAGGACATCAAACGGTTTGGTAGTATATTGATAAAAAAAGGAAGAATAATATTTCGATCCTTCTTTCGAAGTTGGCCACAGTCAGACCATACTGACCACAGTCGCGCCTTTTTAATGCCAAAATTTGCCACATTTCTAAAATGGAGATTGTTTCAAATTTAATATGCCTTAAATTTTGTACACAATAAATCATTAAATTGGACGAAGTGATACTAGGTTGAATAAACTAGCATACCCACCTTTCGAAATACAGTTTTGTAACATATCAAAAGTATAATCATAAAACTAATTTATATGATTATTTAATACGGCGGACATAAAATTTCATGATTTATGATTTAGTTTGCTCGATGTTTTCTCTTCTCAGCACTTGATCTTTTATTATCTTAAATCACTGTCTATATATATTTTTCCTTACTAAAAATATTATTAAAAAAATAGTACAACAATAGTCCGGAAGATATTTTGCTTTCATATCCGAACTTAAACCGGCCGGCAGTTCGTTTTGTTGATTTGTTGTTATCGATTTTTCAAACGTCAAATTGTATGTGTGAAAGATGGCGTCAAAGGAATCTCTTGATGTGAGTATTATTTTTTCTCTAGATTAAAAGCATTTTCACACACGTTTTTATATTCATTGCATTAAGTGATATACCTACATTATATTACGATATTAAATTTTTCGCAACATTAGCTATTTATATGTTATTTACCGTATTAGACCACGCCCTTGTACTAAGTTTTAAATACTAACATTTTTCAAATTATATGAATTAAACGCATATAAATCTGGAATTAACATAATGTATATCAGATAAGCTACCAGGTTATATATATATTATAAGAGTAATTTGATTTCAGAAGCTACTATTCATGTAGTGTAATATCGCATTGGTATTTTGAATATCTTCGCAGTAACTGTTACTTTTTTATATTCTTCTGAGTATAGGACCTGTTTAAACTGTATTAAATAAAATTATATTACTGTTTTAAGTATTACGTAACAGCTAAATTAGCACTTGTGCTAATCAATATATTTAGTTTTTCTTTGTCCTCAGTTTTCAACAATTTTCATGGATTTCTAGTTGGAATCTAATTTATACATGGAAATATGGAGATAAATATGTGACTAGATATTTAAAAAGAGAACTTTTAGAGAGAGACTATTTTATAAAAGCAGGCATTCATCTTTACTTGCCAGTTTCTTATTGTGTCAATCATTATTATGGGCTGTTCTGTAAAATAATTATATTTGACTTTATTATTCTTGTAGAGATTTAGATTTTTATTTTCTTATATAATACCCTACCATTAATAACTAAAATATAAGAAAAATAAATAAATAATATTTTTGACAAAATTAATTTTCAAGACTTTCCCACAATCCTTTGTTGTCTATGCTCTTTTAAAGGTATCTTTGAGAACACTACTAATCCTTTCTACAAAAATGTTTTAAAATCCATTTCTGGTATAAGTTTTATTATATAAACCATTATGTATGCAAATACAAAAAGAAGTCTTTTTTGAGACCCCTCTCAGTCCCAATATATGGACAGCACAAAGCGAAAATGTTGTATCTGGAAACATCCATTTGGACACCAGAGCCGATTGATGATGAAATGATTTCAAAAACTTGTTAGTTAGTATACTTGAAATTTGGAACGAACATATTTCTATATAGAAATACCTTGTAGATTAGTAGCGAAGGGTGGCCGTGGCGTTCCTGCAGGAGACTGTGGAAGGCCAGCAGATCCCTGTTCATTGAGAATGGCTACAAGCTGATCTACACAGGTGCTATCCTTGCAGGGATGGAGAAAGAATACTAAGCTCTGCGGCCGGGGTCGGCTTGTCGTAAAAGGTGACAAAACAACCCACCCTGGCTACATGGTAGGGCCTCAAGCCCATCTGGATGGCGACCACGTTTGGTCTCAAGTATGCCGCCATAATAACCTTGTGTTGTGACCCAAGTTACTGTACTCTTATGGGACAGCAGCATGTTCGTGATGCCACTGGCGTTGCAAACACCCATTGGCGACGGTAACTGCTAAATTCTAAGCGGGCCGTCAGCCTGTCTGCTGTCCTCAGCAATAAAAAAACTGCAATTTCAAAAATATTTGTTGAGCCACTCAGTTTCTGGAGCAATTTTCCAGATGAGCTGGTTGATGCTCTCATTGCTGTTTTGGTGAATCCACCAAGACAATGATCCAGAAGAGCATCCTTGCTCAAATCCTTGTAGATCGGCTTTATAGTTTTAAGAACATCATTTGGCAGTGCAGGGTAACATGTGTTAACCTGGTTTGGAGCTGTAGCTTGCTTGCACCAAGTATCGGAGTCACGAGGGCATTTTTCGTGCTGAGGATGTTTTGTCGATGCGTAGTGGTAGTATGTGGTGCAGAATGCTTTTCAATGCCCTCCACAGAATTATAATTGTAAAGAATGGCTCTTCCATAGTATATTAACCTGTCAATAAATTTAGCTGTTAACTTGCCTTTTCCAGATAGTTTTTCCATGTACCTTTTATCCAGTCTTCCTTACAGTTTCTACTAAATTTTTCTTATAGTGCTCTAACTGTGAAGTTTGCTCCGATTGACTTGAAATTTTGACACAATATTCTTAAAATGTTGTACATACATTTTTAAAATAAAAAAATCTACTTTTTTAACTTTAAAGTTCTGTTATCATGGAAAGTATTTCAAGAGTTAATAGGTTTCTTTTAAATTCATAATCTACTTGTGTCATCAAGCTTCCATTTTTGTTGCATAATATTTTGCAATATGACAATTTTGATCCTAATGGTGTTGTTCCTCAAAGCAGATTGTGTAATACAAATTTCCACTGTAGAGCACTATAAATCTGTTCATATTTTCCAAGTTAAATATTCTGCAGTGCCCTTTTCAGTAGCAGAATAGCCATAACATCATTGAAAATAACACTTCTATTAGCTTGAAGGATGTCATTAGCCTGGCGACTTTAATAGGACTCAAAATACATATTCTAATTTAGCCAGCGGCTTCACGGTTTTTTTTATAAATTTGATTTCAGGGTGCCAGGGTACTTTTTGTCTTCAATGAGATTATAGCCTCACTCGAACCATTACTCTTGCCATCTTTCCTGCCTTAAAGGGAGATAAGTGAATAGACTTTTATCTTACTAATCAAATTCTATCCATATTAGTGTAGATTTAACTTCCAGCTAGTCAGTGCTCACTTGCTTTAACATTTTCTTTGCATGTTAATTCTTCTGCCCCTTCCTAAGCCTTAACCAACATCAGATCAGTTTTTTTTTTTTAGTAAACTGTTACTGGTGTTTTTCCTCATATTTAAGCCACAGATTTGACTAAAAGCATGAATAAATTATTACATAAATTCCCATTTGTGAATTATATTTTTATTCGTTAATAGATGAGATAAAACTGACCCAGAATTTACATGTAAATGTCTCCTGCGATTGTAGCGTGATGTTAAGCGCGGTTCGATAAGAGCCGCCGTCCCAATTGAGCGCATCCGCATTTGTGTCAAAGGACACGCGCGCTCCGAGATACTCATCTTGACCCAAGGTTAGCAACACATCCGTAGGCACAATACTCCACTAGTTCATCGTGTGGGATGGAATTTATTGAGAGCAGCGCAGGTCTTGTAGTTTATTTAAACTGCATGGTGTTATATAACACCTTTAATCATTACGTGCACCAATTGCAGCCAAGTTTTTTTTTTGGAGTTTCTGCTTTTTGTTGTTCTGATGTCTGTGACGCCAGCGGCACCGCCTACAGGATGCCGTCCTTGAAGAAGTTTTATGACGCCCTGTCGTAGTGCAGTAGAAAAACTTCAGCCAGAAGCTCATTTCACACCCTCACTGTGCTTAAAATAAACGTTCTGGAGAAAGAAAGATAAACTTTCGTTAGAATCCAGAAGGATTCTATCCTTATTAACTCTTGTTTTTTTAAGAGGTTTCTCTAGCACCATTGTGATTTGAAAATTCGATATGACTAAAAAGAGACAAATGTATTCATAAATAGTATTTAGCCTGCGAGAGAATGAGATAGAATACAGTATACAATCTTAATCTCCATTTTATTTTGTAGCTTTTTTACACTAATATAATGAGAATTGTACACACATTTTTTTTATACATACTAAGTGTACTCCTTTTTATTTGGGGACAATAACAACAATATTTTTATCAATGGTCCAATGTACGGTCCACCATGGTCCGATAAGTACTTACACTCACCGCCAGATGGCGCCACTGTCGCAATAGAAATTTACTATCATGGAACATTCTCTTAGACAGCTACTGTCAAAATTTAAGCCGAATCGGATTCGTAGCTTTGTTTTAACTGCGTGTGGATGCGGGCGTGTTTTAGGGAAATAGAATAAGAGCAATCTCGGTCGGTGAATCGATTCTTGCTTTTGGAAGGGACATCGTGCAGCGAATTCAAAAAGCGCTTGGATGCTGTGTACGGCGACTCATTTCCTTCGATGGCGGCCGTCAAAAATTACTTTAACAAGTGTTAATTAACGTGGTCGCGCGTCGGTTTTTAATAAGCCACGCACAGGTGCCCCGAAAATGGCTACCACGGACGATAAAGTGACAAATATCTCGTAGACATCTCAAAAGACCGCATGGGTCATACCTTGCATGAAATATAGGGCATGAGAAAGCTGTCGGTGCGATGGGTGTCGCATTTGCTCAGTCAGGACAACAAGCGCAACCGTAAGACCACTTCAAAGCAGTGTTTAACGCTGTTTAAGCGCAATCCGAAGGAGTTTTTGCGTAGTTTTGTAACCGTAAACGAAACATGAATCCTGGAGGAAAACTGGTATACGCCAGAGACCAAGGATCAGTCGAAACAGTGGCCTTCACCCGACGAACGTACTCCGAAGAAGGCGAAGACTGTCCTATCAGCCGGAAAAGTGATGGCCACCGTTTTCTGGGATCCATAAAGTGTGATCTATATCGACTACCTAAAGAAGGGCAAAACGGTCATAGGGCACTACAATGCCGAATTATTGGGCCGATACGACACCGAATTGCAAAAGAAACAGCCCCATTTGGCGAAGAAAAAAGTGCTCTTCCGCCATGAAAACGCAGCGCCTCACACCTCCTCTTTTTTGGGTCCAAACTTGAAAAATTTGAATCGAATGAGGTTATCGCCGCCACGGAGGCCTACTTTTTGCAGAACTCCAGAAAACGTATTTTTCAGACAGGTTAAAGAAGTTTTTTTTTTTTGTCTCGGGGAAAAACCTCTCTTGACGGGTTTCCCCGGCCCGGGGCGACCGAGGGATATGTGGGACTCCGGGAAAGATGATTGGCCATCCAACTACCCACTAAAAAACCCCGCTGTTCTCCTATCGCCTACGCCTGGGCCCACGGATATATGGCCTGCCGATCTCGTGGCCCGGGCCGGCGCCGGCCCGCCCTTTGTCTTGAGGCGGGCCCCTTCTAAAGTGTTGGCGCCAGGGGGTCAGGGTTTCGTCCCCCCGGCGCTCTCCTAACAACTCTAGGAGTTGAGGGGGGCCGCGGAACAGCACGCAGCCCTCACCCTCGTGGCAATAGTGCGGGCGGCGGGTCCTCCCCCGAGGGGCCGCCCGCGACCGCTTTTTACGGCGGCCGGAGGTCGTTACTGACCCTCCGGCGCCGCCGGCGTGGCCTGCGTTGGCGGGAGGGGAGTGTGGTGGTCAACTCCCACTCCCGCTCCGCCGCCTCCTTTGCGGACATGACTGCCTCGCAGAAGGAGGCGACGGCCGTCCATCCAGGATAGGTTAAAGAAGTTGGAACATCTCTGGATCAAGTGTATCGAGCTAAAACGAGAGACTATGTTGAGAAATAAATCGGCATATTCCAAAAAAATTTTTTTGTAGTCCAATTTATGGACCGTCCATGTACAATTAGTATTTTATAATACTTTTGTATTTACACCGTAACGGGAATACTGCTACAAGTATTAGTGTTATATAATCCTAGGTTACGTACATATCGGCATGACTACTAAAGTTATTCAGTTTGCATAGAGACGACCTTCCTTGCCCATCCTCTTATTGTGCCGTTAAAAAACTAAATGAATTCACTTGAATAGCTCATGCGTTTCGTTATCCAACATCATTAACAGACCTGCGATTTAGAATGGCCTTTTATGCAACGATCCATTCATAAACTACATTATTTAAATATAAATTTTATCTGAAATTGATATAAGTTACGCAGCTTATCTCCGCGTACAGAGGCGGGGTAAGAATACTAACCCCTGCGACCGGGGTCGGCCTGTCATTTATAAGGCAACAAAACAACTAGCTACGAGGCTAAAGCCCGTCTGATTGGCAACCATCCTTGCTATATGAATATACCGCCATAATAACCTTGTGTTGTGTTCCGGAATTAGTGACCCAGGTTTTTCAGTATACGATCAGCAGCATGTTCGCAGTGCCTCTAGCGTCGCCAGCATCCACAGGCTACGGTAACTGCTTACTATTAAGTGGGGTGTCAGCCTATCTGCTGTTCCTCAGCAATAAAAAAAAAACAAGTATTTTATGTTAACAGATCCTTCTTGTTTATCTAGTAACAGGGCGACAATATGAAATTAATGCCTAGCACTGGCTTTAATAGTGTAAGCCATCCGTGAAATAAGTTTTCTATCGTATATTTTACATTATCCGTTTAAATAGAATGCGTTCCGATATATTTTGAGTTTCATAGCTAAGGGTAGTGATAACACAGTAATTTTCCACTTCGCTGTGCCTTTCCGGTCGTTATTATACTCAATGCTTTGAACTTTTACAAATAAAAAATGATTATTTGTAAGAAAAAAGTTCATTAGTAAATATACTAAAAAATATATAAGTATATATAATTGTAAAAAAAATATATAAAAATATATCTACAATACAATTGATATTTTCATATTTTTGTGCTCTCTGTAATATTATATCACATGCTCATAAAATAGAATATATTGAATAATAAACGTCAGTAATTAAAATTTTTATCCGTGCAGCGGCGGAGAAAGATGACTAACCTCTGTGGCCGGGGTCGGCCTGTTGTAAAAGGCGACAAAACAACCCACCCTAGCTACTCGGTAGGGGCCTCAAGCTTGTCTGGATGGCGACCACCTTTGTTCTTATGTATGCCGCCATAATAACTGTGTTGTGTTTCGGCATTAGTGACCCTAGTTCTTGTACCCTTATGGGACAGCAGCGTGTTCGCGATGCCACTGGCGTTGCAAACATCCATAGGCGGCGGTAACTGCTAAATTCTGAGCGGTCCGTCAGCCTGTGCTGTTCTACAGCAATAAAAAAAAATGAATGTCAGCATTAAAGAGTAAATAAGAGTAGAAATTACATGTCTATAATAATTATTTATACACAGTGTTATACAATGATACACAAATGATTAATTGAACGAGCTAGCGCTTAGGGTAAGAATTAACTTGAGCTTTGAGTACTAAAACTAATAGGTAATAGTATTTTAATATTTAATATATATTTTGTAACAATTCACACAGCGTCATCTAGTCCCAAACTAAGTAGCACTTGTGTTATGGGCCCTAGACAACTGATATACTACTTATATACTTTTTTTTGTAAATAAATACCTAGTCAGGTCATAAATTCTGTCACATGTTTAATGTAAAATAATTGTAACAAGTTTATTAATTATGTAACCATTCATATACCAAAATGAACTTAACAAAACATAGATTCTTATGACATTAAAGTTTATTCAAAATGACCTCCGTGATTTTGAATACAAGCCTTCAATCTGCGCGGCCAGTTGTCTATCGCAGCACGAACGAGGTCCATGTCAATATCGGCGGCTGCCTTAATCAAGGATGTCTTGAGTGACTCCAAATTGGGATGAGGCTTTGAGCACGCCTTTTCCTCCAAGTGTTGCCATATCTTGTAATCTAACGGATTCAAATCTGGACTGGAGGAGGGCCAGTCTTCGTGCCGGATGAAGTCGATTTCACGCGCCGCCAGCCAGTCTTGTGTGCTCTTCGCTCTATGAGCTGGCGCCGAATCTTGTTGGAATACCCAGTGCCTGTTATTGAACATGGTATGAGAAACAGGTTCCACAAGGTTCATCAGGACTGTATTTTGATACACAACAGCATTCGTTTTTACACCTTTCTCACAAAAATGTACCTCTGTTAAGCCCCAATAAGAAACTCCCAACCATACCATGAGCGAGGATGGAAAATGACCTCGTTGGACACGCGGAATACGGTTGCTCGCTTCTTCACTACTGTGTGCGTACACCTTATCATTTTGTTTGTTGTAGCTCTCTTCTACGGTAAACATTTTTTCATCCGAAAAAAGAATTTCCCGATATTTTTTTCCCGCGTACCGCTTCAACAAAGCGCGGCATCTCTTCAGTCTCAGGTCCATTAGACGAGCATTCAAACGATGTCCTGTTTTTCTTCGATATGCCCGAAGCCCTAAGTCTTCATTTAACACCCTTTTCACCGTGGTTCTGCTTAACCCCATCTGAAGGGCCAACAGTTTCTGCTTACGTTTGGGATTTCTTTGAATTTGTGCCTTCACAGCTTTTATCACTGCTGGAGTCCTAACAGACCGAGGGCGACCACTTCTTGACCTGTCATCTACACTAGAGTCTTCATTGTATCGTTTGATGGTACGATAAACGAATCTTTTGTTAATATTAAAATTTTTCAGTATGTTAAAAATTTGAATTGGCGCGTAACCGCAACGATGCAACGCATTAACTGCAACACGGTCTTCTTTAAGCGTCCACTCCATATTTAAAAATGAGTAAAATTCTAAAAGTTATACATTTTTATTTTCATGAACAATTCGAAATTCTAATTCAATAAACTTTTTTGTGGCCAGCATTCTAAAAGAAAAGTTTTTACTGTGTGACAATACTTATGACCTGACTAGGTACATATTATACATAAACACCCAACGCGAGACGGGAATCGAACCCGTGACCTCCGCGAGCGTACCGACGTGCGTTATCCGTTACGCCACCGAGGTCGTCAAATAGTAAATTTATACAAGTTTAAAAAGTGTAAATGGATAATATATAATAATTAATTATTTCTATTCGAGTATCATTTTTTTATTTATTTAAATTAATTAAAACGGCCGCAGCCAGTTACATTAATTAACAATAATTGATCAATAGTAATTAATATAAGTCAAGTCCGTGATTGTTTCACAATGTCTCACAGAACTGAATAATGTCAGAAAATTATTCCAATCATCCCCAAAAATGTCAATCATGATTTGTATCCAGGAAAGCATTGAGAGCAGTCAAGGTGCGTGGGATCAGAGACTGTGCCCGTGAGACGTACGGCAAGACGGGACCGCGAACAATCTGTGTTTCCTTGCTCGGGAATAATTATTGTTATTATATTAGTAGTTATTATACCATATCGATAATGAGTGCGTGATTTAATGTAAAATACTGAAGCAACTATGTACAATGTATAATATATAATACATTAATAATAACAAACATTTTTATAAATATCGGATTCATTAAATATCGGACTTGATATTTGATTTATCAATGTCAGTGTTTTTAGACATTTTTCTAAAGATAGGCTATCAACCGTCGGCGATGACGTCAATTTAACTGCACCGGCGGAGTGTCTAAGATCCTGCAGTGTTGACGCAAGCGCTCGAAGCAGGATGTCGAAATGAGAGCGTGTCCTCATAATTCATACCGTGGGTGGCAGGAGACTGTGTAACTCTTCATCCTAATGAGGATATTATTCAGGACTGTCTAAACTTTAGCTGTGGTTCGCTGAGCGCCTTTTGAAGCGTTTTAATTACGTGGCGGAAACTACCACCTCGTTAGCGCTCGGCGAAACAGTTGACAAATTGTGCCTTTTAATTCATTTAATCATTTAATATTAAATGAGCTGTTAAGATTATGACGCGCAGATTTTGTTGTAGCTGATATTTTTAGATATAATTTTATATTATTTAGAATATGTAGTGGTGGAATACATATTGAAAACAATCTCTACGTTTATTTAATTTTATGGGATGAAAATTCGAAAATATAAATTCAAATTTGGAATTTTGGTACACCATTGTGTAGACTAAACTGCCAGCTATTTATTGGCGTATTTTTTTAATGATATCAACCCTCGTTTTTTATTTAAATGCCGCTTGAATAATACTTGTACCAGTATTTTGATGAGAAGTATATAATGATATATTTCACTAAAACTGTTGGATAGTATGTGAATTGCTTGGCTTGCACCAACTTTATGGTTAATAAACCGGGAATTTTATGGCAAAGGCAGGTTGTACGATTCTTATGTAAGCGATACATAGTTACAAGTCAACATAGCAAGGAGTATATAGAATTGAAAGGCACAATACATTGCGTGTAACCTTCACAAGATAAGTCCCCGACGACAGGGAATATTTTCCAAAGGTTACGAGCCCCATTTTGTTGGAAATGAGCTTGTATTACATACGGTATAACGCTCATGTTATCTCGTTTGCGAGGTCTAGGTAGATATCTAAAAATATGGTTAGATTCCTTTAGACCTTCACCTGCTTATAAAGATGAGGGTACTTTAGTTTTATCTATTTATATTTTCCTTTTTTATACCTTCATAGGGCTCTATGATAGTTATGTCTCATCATAATCATCTAAATGATTAATCCGGTTGCTCTAAAGCTTTTCGAGCTAGTGGTACATGTTGGAATTCAATGGATCCCTGACTAATATGGATTATGATTAAAAGGAAATAAATTAGCGCACGCTTAACGACAATGTATTTTCGTGAATCCATTTTATTGAACAAGAAGACATAAGATGAAATAGCCGAAAGGTGAAACCAAAAGATGACCTCCCTTTACTGTATGTAAAGATTAAATGTTTCGTGTTGAAATGTACTCGTACTTATCGCTAGTAAAGTTTTACAGAAACCGGCTACTTACATGGGGAACAAATGTCTATATCCCCTTTACTGGACCCCGGCAGGAAAAGCAGACCCAGAAAGTGTTAATTTGATTTCTTAAAGAAAAAGAAAAGCGGACCTCGGGCTGAAGGGCTATTGAAGCGAAATTAGAGCTACAACCGGAATTTAACGTTAAATCGATGATTAAATCTTTGTTTACTAATCGAATTGAGGTTTATTTAAAATAAAACGTTTTTACATACAACATTTTAGTTTACATATTTTTAGCGGGGCTTTGTAGAGTAAGAGAAATTTCAACTTAGATTTTGTATTTTGATTCCACAAGATTCGCTCGCTTTGAGATAAACTTTTGGGAAGAGACTTAGCCTCGCCGAAATTATATTTTTATGATTCAAATATATTCAACATACTGTAGCGGAATAAGAAATACTCTTTTAGTGAATTCTAAAAAGGTTCACGTAATAGGCGTACGTACGGGTAATGCTTCCACTTTTACGTACTTTTTATTTTACCGAACTTATTTCTGTTATCAGTCATCATTTTATTACTCGTTTACGATTACTGCAGAGATATTAGATTCCGTGACAAACGGATATAATCCTTAAATAAAGCTACGTGCTAAATGTTCCCTCTATTAATGGATTTTAATTAACATTTCACTCGATATACTTTCTTACCTTTGACCGTGTGGTTCCGGCCAGAGAACAATGTTACTCCATTATAAGAAATAGAAATATATATATATATATATATATATATATATATATATATATATATATATATATATATATATATATATATATATTTATAATAGATACGTTTTGTTAATTTATAAATAGAAAAAGAACGGTGATCGGTTTTTTCTTTCAGGCAGTTAGACGACAGTCACTCATAAAATACAAACTGCACAATTTAATCCATTTTTTGTTTCTTATTCGGTTAAGAAAATTGATTTAGCCCTGTTCTGTCTCACTGGAAGAGATTTATTATTTTGATATTTGTGGCTATATTGCTGATTTTGTTCTGAAACCGCTGCGTACAATGTGAACTTCTGTAATACGTGGCTGAACACCTGTGTAGTGTTTCTACACTGTCAGGTTTGGCATCTCATCTATTGTGGGGTGAGCTTTCTCGGGATTAGATTAAGCATTAGTTTATGCTTCAAACTACTTCAATTGGAAACAAGGTTCAAGTATGTCGCCATATTGTGTTGTGTTCCGGCAGTAGCCCAAGTTCCTGTACCCTTATGGGACAGCAGCGTGTTCGCGATGCCAGTGGCGTTGCAAACACCCATAGGCAACGGTAACTGCTAAATTCCAAGCGGGCTGTCAGCCTGCCTGCTGTCCTACATCATTAAAAAATTGGAAACAAGGAGCTAGAATCAATTTCATCATGTGTACCGTTAAGTTTCTTTGACAGCAATGCCACCTTTGCGCCCTTATTAACATGTTTGTCAATTCTAAATGTTATAAAATAGTAGCTGACCTGGCAAAAATTGTTCTGTCATATTAAAAAAAACAGTAAACCCCATATTTCACCTCCTTCAAGTTACATATTCGCGACAAAAATGTCGCCTATGTCCTTCCCCAGAGTCCTATCTATCTCTACCGAAATTCATCAAAATTGGTTTAGCGGTTTAGGCGTGAAAACGTAACAGTTACTTTCACATTCATAATATTAGTGTGGATTCAGGTATGACGTGAATGAAGTCTCTCCCATTTGAACTCTCTATTGAATGACTCACTATCTTCAAGCATATTCTATAATATACACTGTCCGCTCAAAAAAAAATTTATCAAAACCAATTTTATTTTGCACTAGCTGATTACCCGCGACTTCGTACGCATGCGCGCTACATCATATACAAGAAAATACATCACTGAACACGCAGTGCTTATAAAATCGTTGTTGAAGCTTTTATAACTTTATATTAAATGAAGATATCTATGGGCCAGGTGTCTTAGAAATAAATGTTAGAAAATTTTATTGAAATCTATCCAATAGTTTTGCTGTGATGCGCGTACAACTGCAGAATTTTATAATTTTATTTATATAGATAGACGACAGCCTAGATATAAATTAACGCGATGATGGCAGCATTTTTCATCTCTTCGACTCGAACTCGTCCTTTCAGGGTGGGCCGGCTTTCTTCCTAGCCATGTATTATGTAACCGGACGTAATATATCCATTCCTTTTCAATACATAAAAGCAAGATGATGTATTAGTCTTTAATTCTCGCCAGTAATACTAATCATTCAGATTGTATGAATTTGGGTTGAGAAATATGTAATAACTTATTTCAACGAAGAAGATTGATGTTTCTAGTAGCATTGATTGATCTAAGCATTAGTTTGGATATTTATGTAATCTATGTTATATAAATAAAATGATAGAGGTCTGCAGTTGTGCGCGCATCATGGCAAAACTACTGGATAGATTTCAATTAAATTTTCTAAGTTTTATTTCTTAGACATATGGCCCATATCGATATCTTCATTTAAAGTTATTAAAGCTTCAACAATGATTTTTATTAGCACTGCGTGTTCAGTGATGTGTGTTTTCTTGTAGAAAAAAAAAACATTGCGATATCTTCATTTAATATAAAGTTACTAAATTTTTAAGAAACAACGATTTTTATAACTTGCCGTGGAGAAGCGGGGCAAACGGTGTATGTAGCGCGCATACGTACGAAAACTTCTCATATTTTTTCGATTTACTTTTTTCTGTTATTCGACCAGCGAATCGGGCGGTAAAGGCTAGTTGTTAATTATTTCAATAGAGATAGAGTCTAGGACTATACGATTGTTATCCATCTTACCTGAATATTGCAGTATTCTACAATAGAAATAAATAAATGTATTTGTGAAATTTGACATAGCGACATCTAGTCTCAAAGTAAAATAGTAAGTGCTTACTTAGTGTTAACTAGCAACTAATATAAGTTCGCCTAACGTTATCCGTTACGCCACGCAGGTCGTCAAAAGCTATGAAATATGATAACGCATCTTTTCTAAAGTACCTGTAAATATTTTATAGATGATATTGTTCTCACATTTTTACTTTATCATTTTTTTTAACTGCCATAATCTTGTACTGAGTTGCCAGTATTCTTTTCAAGCGTATTACGTGAAATAGGGCTGAAATAAACTGTTTCGCATTCAATGATGACAGCTTAATTTAAAAAATGTTCAGTTAGAGAGACGATGAAACTTTAAAAAATCAATGTCAGTAATATTGTTATAGATTACTTAGTTATGTTAAACTATAATTGAACTCATGACACGTTTTTTAGTAAATAAATAGGTAGATTATCAATCCTGACATCAAAAGCCTTTCGAACAACACGGCTGGCTAAGTGGTTACGTAAGTGGACTGATACGGTCACGTTTGTGAGTTTGATCCCCACGTAGAACAAATTATTTGTGTAATGCAAATAGTTTGTACCGGTCTGAGTTAATGTGTATGTCAGTGAAAAAGCCTGCAATGCAAATTTATACCTATTCTACCGGCACGCTATGATGGCCGTTTTGACTTTTGTCCACTCCATGAAGTTTCGTATTAATTAGTAATTACATATGAAGGAGAAATTTGCTCCTTCAAATGTAATTACTAATTAATACGAAACTTCATGAGTGGACAAATGTCAAAACGGCCATCATAGCGTGCCGGTAGTATAGTGTGGGTAAATGTACATTAAAAAATTCAGTGAATGGGGTAAACTCGAAAGAAGGGTTACGTGTGTTAATGGTAAGGGTAGTGTGTAGGGAAAATAGAGATGACTATCGAGTGTTCTGGACAAGTGGAAAAGGTACCTGAAATAAATAGAATATTTTTGCTATCTGGGCCACCGCGGTATACACTTGGAATACACGGAAAAATGGATAGACAGTCGTCATTGCAACAAGATTATGCCAAACTGAAGATAATGGACATTTTAAATGAGTTATGGTGGGAATTGTTCCCGAATCTATTCTGTTTGTGGGATCTCGGAACTATTGATTATTATCACTTTTTCGCATAAATTCAAGATCAATTTTAAAGAAGTGTCCGATTAATGAATGGATTATAATAACTTATTTAAAATATGGAATGGTCCATTTATAAATAAAAGTTTTTTTTTTTCATTATTACCCGTTTGTGTATATTTATGCCCTATTTCCATAACATTTGTTCATTTTAAAAACAAATTATTTTTTAAATTACGCTTAGAACTTAGCAGTTACCGTCGTCTATGGGTGTTTGCAATGCCAGTGATATCGCGAACACGCTGCTGTCCCATAAAAGTACAGAAACTTGGGTCACTGATGCCGGAACACAACACAAGGTTATTATGGCGGCATACTTAAGACTAAAGGTGGTCGCCATCCAGACGGGCTTGGAGCCCTACCACGTAGCTAGGGTTATTTTGTCGCCTTTTACGACAGGCCAACCCCGGCCGCAGAGGTCAGTATTCTTTCTCCGCCCCTGCACGGATAACATATTTTGTTTGGATATTGAACAAAGGAATATATGCTTCTAAACGGAATTTGTGGTGATGTAAATTGCTAGTAATGTAAGAAAAGTAAATAAGTGAACTACATGAAATATCATATGTAGCTTTTATTAAGGGACACTACGAATAAACATGCCGACCTCGCCAAGGGTTTCATCACGGGTACGAGTGTTCTGTCAAATTGTTTAATTATACTCATCTAACACCCACGGCTACAAAACCTTTTAACTTAATTACCGTGGATAAACATCGAGCCTCCTGGGTGTGATACTAATTTCTCGTAAAATTACTTGGATTTATTTTACTTTTAATTGTAGCTTATGATTTGGTTATCTAAAAATAATGTAACTATGATGTGAATTTATTAAGTACTAGGTAGATCTAGATAAAAATATTAAGTTTCCATTCCTGTGAAACTCTCCGGTTTTTGAGATATTGCATCAATACCGAATTTTTGAAATGGTACAAATTTTATATCGTCTGTTATGGGTACTTGTTTTATAATAAATAATTTATTAAAATCCAAATACAATAAGCCTGACATTCAAATGTAAGATGCCATTTTTCTAAATACAATCTGCAGGAATTAATTAAATTGCTTAAAACGTGCCAAATAAACGGAAATTTCTATATTTGTCATAACTCTTAATAATGGCAATAAAATAAAGACTTAAAGTTGGGTGCCGTTCAAATGTAGCATTTATACGTCTAGTCAACATTTTTAAGGCATAAACAGATATCGGCAACAATTCGGCGCCAGTGCACATAATATTATGTAAGTTATGGAGCACGCGTCGGCGGCCAGCAGCGATCGATTGCGACCCCTTTACCGACCGATGCACCAGCCGCTGCCCGGGAAACCGCGCCGTAGTGACACCAGCCCCTTATACGCCTGAGGAGCTTTACCTACCCTAACATCGATTGTGTTACCTACATTTATTTCCTTTCCCACCCTGTATCAGTAAAATATTCCACTTTATTCATTAAATCCCTTTGTTTATTTCAATATAAAGACAATTATTATTTATTGGTTATAAATGTTAGCATTTTTTAAAGACTTAAGTTGTTGTAAAATAAAAATCTGCAAATAAAGGAATATCTCTTAGTTCTAAAACGTAAGAACTTTTGTCGTGTGTAACCAATTCGTTCTATGTGTGCATTTCTAATTCACACATACATTCTAATTCCTAGATGAGTAGATAGATCTTTTCAGTGATTTAATAATAATGTATTGACTTTGTTTAAATTAAACTAAGCATGGTTCCCATATACGCCTAGTGTCCGTGAGCGAACAAAGTAATCCACCAGCTCGTTTGGAATATTCTTTAACCCCAAGCTTTGTTACAAAAATATTTAACCCAGTGAAGCATTCGCATCTGAAGAGTTATTTGTGAACTTAAGATCCGCTATTAACTATAATCATAAGCCGAGAGATACTTGGTTTTTTGCGTTGCTACTCTCTCGTGACACTTCTTTTACGAAGATGCAGAAATATGTAGATGGAAGAGACATGCTTTTATTTAGTTTCTTCAAGAGCGAATGTTACCTGTAAAGAAAAACCGAAGGGTGCCAATAAATAAACTAGAAAATTATTAGTCCCATTTTTCAACTTTATGATGCAATATCAACAGAGTATTATAGCTATTTTGTTTAATAAGCAAGGAAAATTACATAGTTTATATCGTGCTACTTAACCTAGATTTGATCAACTGTGCAAGGTTACACCAAATTAATTCAACGATCGAAAAATTCAAATTTGAATGAAAATACGAAGTTAAAATGCAAATACGATTTGTTCGAATATAGCTCGCTCGACTAGTGAAGCTTTAACTGCGTCCAAGTTGGGTTTATGTTCCAACTTTAAATCGATTCTAGAGGGTTATGTAACAGAAACTTAGTACAGTTGCTGACAGTATAGCTAGGCTTTTTCAGTGTAAGTGAAGCTCATTAGAGTTGACACGCATTTAGATTTAATTCAATTGTTTTTATTTGTTTATGCGTGTTTACTGATAATAATGAAACAGTATTCTGTATAAAAGAAAACGTCACCCGGAGATACGTTTTGATGATGCCGTAGTGTATAGGCACATTCTCGTTTCGGAATTCCATTCTGACAAAACTGTAGGGAAGTAAATTTTATAATCCTTCTCGAACATCTTACCCATCTCGTCTACCGGTGCAAATAGATCGCGCGCTGCATACGTATACCGCTATCATCTTACCGGCCTGCTTTTGTACACACTGGCAAGGTGTGCTGTTGATGGCAGATAACTAACGAGCTATCAAGATTTCCTACTCTGTCGTCATTGTAAGAAATTCTGAATAGATCTACGGCCATCAAGTTCTTACTTAAAGTTGAACAATGAATAAATTGGTCTATATACAATAGATAATAATCCTACATACAAAAAGCCTCTCTTTTTTTATTGCTGTGGATCAGCAGACAGGCTGACGGCCTACTTAATAGCAGTTACCGTCACTTATGGATATTTGCGACGCCAGGAATATGGTGAACACGCTGCCGTCCGCGTACGGATATTGGAACCTGACACACTAATGCCAGAACACATCACAAGGTTATTACGGCGGCATGTTTAAAGATTACAAAGCCTTACCTAGATAGGGATATTTTGTGGCCGTTTACAACAGGCCAGCCCCGACCGCAGGGTTCAGTATATTCTTACTCCGTCCCTGCACGGAAAAAAACCTCTCACAATCTTCTAAAAAATCAATGTTTAGATTGAGAGATATTAATTAAGATGGGTAATGTGAATACAGGAAGACCATATATTTTATCCGTGCAGGGGCGGAGAAAGAATACTAACCTCTGCGGTCGTAAAAGGCGACAAAACAACCCACCCTAGCTACGTGGTAGGACCTTAAAACCCGTCTGGATGGTGACCACCTTTGGTCTTAAGTATGCCGCCATAATAACCTTGTGTTGTGTTCCGGCATTAGTGACCCAAGTTCCTGTACCGGGAACTTGGGTTGCTACTGTCCCATAAGGGTACAGTACCCTTATGGGACAGTAGGGTGTTCGCGATGCCACTGGCGTTGCAAGCACCCATAGGCGACGGTAACTGATAAATTTTAAGCGTCAGCCTGTCTGCTGTCCTACAGCAATAAAAAAAACTAATAAGGGTATTAATTACCTGAATGGAAATGGGAAGCTCATAACGAAGGAAAGCGGAATCAATTAAGCCGCTGAAGGTCAATTTACTTTCGCGATTAATTCGACAGAGGGAGTGCCGTTGTTGAAGTACTTCATATTAAGTTATTTCTCGATGACGCAGGTTTCATTCCTTTAATATACTTTCGATATCATGTTCTCATTTACCCTGGCTACCAGGAAATTCTAATATTGAAAAATGTGTACCGCCTTTTATTTAGCAAATGTTTTTTTATTGGACGTATGTGATTTTTGTACAGGATGACAAACTATTAATATCGAATATCGGCTATGTTAAATGCTAGTTATTAATAGTAGCACGTAAAATAATATGCATAACTACCACTAAATATTCTGATTCGTTCTCCGTGCAGGGGTTGAGTAAGAATACTCACTCACCCCTGCCGGGGTCGGTCTGTCGTAAAAGGCGAAGAAACAACCCTAGTTACGTGGTAGAGTCCCAGGCCCGTCTGGATGGCTACCACCCTTGGTCTTAAGTATGCCGCCAAAATAACCTTATGTTGTGTTTCGGTGTAAGTGAGCCAGGTTCTTGTACTCCTATGAGATAGCAGCGGTTTCGCGGTGTCACTGGCTTCGCAAACATCCATAGGCGATGGTAATTGCTTGCTATTGAGTGGGCCGTCAGTTTGTCTGCTGTTCTTCACAAATAATATAAAAAAAATTACTTAAGATTTATTTATTTTTTCTTGCTCCTGCTTATTTCAATAGTACTTTGATTTGAGTTCCTGCTTAGAAGTAGTGTCCCTGTCATGACAGTTTCTTTTCTATTTCCATAATATCGACTTCTTAGTTCTATTACACTCCCATATTCCAGTTATTTAATATTCATTTTTGTTTTCTTTCTTTGATTTTGAGAGTTATTGTTATCTCATTTTTTATTTTCATAAAATTCAATTAAAATGGATTAGTAAATAATATAGGTAGGATTACTTTTGAAACTTAAAGCTTTGAATACTTTTTAGGCTATATTTATAATACTATTTTGCTTTCCAGATTCGAAAAGTATTTATTTATATTCTTGTGATTTGGTATACTTTTCATATTTGTTAAGATACTAAAAAGTATATTAAGATGATATCTGATTTTCATTTATAGTACTGCCAAATCATCGCCAGATACATGTTTAATGTAAATATTAATATTGGCTCATTTGCAGCATATTTATTATACAATTTCCGACCCCTTGTTATTTCAATACTGGTTGGCAATGACGTAAACCCATAGCTTTGCCTGAGTTCGGGGTATTCAACGATTTCCACGTCCCCTGGCTGTTCGTGTGTTATGCAAACTTGACACAAAGTTTGGGGTGGTCTCAAACAAAGGTATTGGATCTTTGTAAACGTCTGTCATTGACTACTGCTGACATACTTACCTTTGACTCAATTTTATGGACCCTTACACATTCCCGTTTCTAGTTTTGTAGCTCCTTGTTGTATCACATTTACAAATTGCTTTAGGTGTTTGGATTTTGAATGCAGGACATATTTTAGAATAGTGAATTTGTCTATTTTTCTGTGTACTTTAATAGAATAAAGATTCCGTGGCGCAATGTGCGAAAAGCGTAGCAAAACCTACAAGTTCAATATCAGAAATATAATTTTAAAAAAAAGTATTTAAGTAATATACTCGTTCTTAAGTACCGAATAACTCGAGCATTCTGCTTCTTAATTTGAGACGCGCTGTAATTGTTCCAGTATAATAATAATAATAGCCTTTATTTAACAATCTTACAATATAGTTACATTATTCCTATTTAATCCATTGATTGTTTGACACCGGTACGTGAAGATTGTCTTGCTGTCCAGCATAGGCCTCCCCTAGAGCTCGCCATTGAATGCGATTCTGCACTTGCCTTTTCCATGTGTGTCCCGCAATTTTTTTGATATCGTCTTCCCATCTACGACGCTGTCTCCCTTTCCTTCTTTTGTATTGTCTCGGGCACCAATCCGTCACGTCCTTAGACCATTTGTCCTTATCACTCCTAATCACATGTCCTGCCCACCTCCATTTTAGTTTCTTTATACAGTAGGCAACATCTGTGGTTCTAGTTTTCTTCCTTATAGTATCAAGTTTTATTTTATCTTTTAATTTGATGTTAAGAATGCTTCGTTCCATACTATGTTGGCAAGTTTCTAGTTTATGTATGTTGTGTTTGATTAAGCTCCAGGTTTGACATCCATATGTCATGACAGGCACAATACACGAATTAAATATTTTGCTCTTCGCTTTCATGTGTTCCAGTATAGTTATTATTAATAGGTTCCTAATCAAAATTTGCTTGTAGCCCAGTACAAGAGGTCAAAAGTAACTGTAACGGGCTTTATTTCCCAAATGTCTTCAATCTCGGGAAAAATAGTATAACAGTTATTCTACGTTAAATTTTACGTTTATAAAGCTCACGCACATAACTTAATTTATATTAATAAATTCACGTTTAAATAACAGCAAGGTCGCCTAATAAGAAAATGTTTGTTCAAGTATTGTTTTACTTGGAAATATAAGTATATTTATTCTTGAAGCCCTTTTATATTGAATTTTCTTTCCTGGAATACCTTTATATTTGCTATTACATAATTCAAGAGCTTAGAAGTTCTTGTTTATGAGATATATTTAGCAAATTTTGTACCGACAGTATAAAAAAAATGATATCAAGAGAGATATTTCAGATACTAGTTGATTATATATTTTGTACGGTCCTTTTTCTATCCTTATCCCACATTATATAGGATCGGGTCAATATGTTCTTTCCTTTCACTCACCTGTTTAGTTGTCTTCTTAACATTCACATCTTTTACGCAATCCATCCATTTTTTTGGGTTATCCTTCCTTCTGTTACTATGCATTCTCATGTCAGCAACTTCCTTGTCACATGGCATTTTACATTATATAGTCATACCACACTAGTCTGTTTTTAGATTCAGTCACTGGCTCTACTTTCGAACATCCCCTGATAATTAATTTTCTAAAGTACTCACAGATTCTCTATAACGGCCAGTATTGAGACAATTCGATTAATGTATTGGAAACAATCCAAGTTAGTGGGAACCCTTGTCCAAACAATCGGGCTAATGCAAAACAATTTCGTTCGCACTTTACGGCGAGCAACCCCAAAGGGGTATTATAGTACGTCGTAACTGGGAGCTTCCGTTCTATTTCCCGTATTGATTGGGTCTGTCAACTGATTATTTAAGTTTAACTTAAAAAATATATAAAAAAAATTAACTGCAGTTTGTTGGCAAATGCTAAAGCGGATGAATTATCAACATAACTATAAATTATACTTAAAATTATGATGTACATAATAAGTTTTACATTAAAGAAGAAATAAATTGCTAATTTTAATTCATGCTTTTCAAATCTAAGTTTCAAACCCACTCGTTAAACTCAACATAGAAAAGACAAATTGTTTTAAAACTCATGGTCATAAAATAGGTTTAGCGTAATATATTTCGGGAGTGTTTCGATACATAATCTTTGTTGATGTTGAAGTAAAGACATATACATAAGAGTGGCTGTTACAAGTAAAATGGGAAGAATAACAAAGAGTAATAGGCGGTAGGCTGCCAAGATAGGTCTCAAGATATTTCTATAAAAGCAACGTAGCGTTCCAAGTTTTTCTCAGTACATTGGCCCTGTTGAAACATGAAGTGCCCGCCGGCGTCGTATTGATTAGACAGGACTGCTGAATGTTACGTAACTACGCGAGGCGCCCGCAGTCTCAGACGCTGCAATATCTACTACACAGTTTGCTTCGTAACTTCCACTTATACATGGCTTTTAAGAAGTTTTGTTCTCCAACTCTTGATAATATTGGCGGAAACATACTACTTTGAGATAGTTTAGTTAGACACAACATTTCTTAAAGGGAAGATTTCATTTGGAAAATTTAAGATACTACCATTTGACTTTTTAACACTGAAATATTATGTGATTAGTATTATTTCTTTTCGGATTCCTTTTGCTCTATCATTTTTGTTCCGCACAGTAACGTGTGCGCTTGTTTTTATCCTTAAATTTCACTGAAGTCCCTATTTGTACCGAAATGGATAAAGAAGACAAGGCTACGTAAAAGTCCAAGTGCATTGGATCAGAACCTCTTTGTTTGATAGGGTGCACCGACTAGCTGGAAATAATCTGGTTCGTAAAGTCTGCTACTATCGTATTTCTTGCCTAAAAAGACGACTAATGCTAACGCTACTTGAGGCATCAAAATAAGGCATCATTTTTTTCCTTTCGAAGGTGGCGGAATAGGCGGCAGATACGACTTGTATAAAGTAAAATTAGCGACGTTTATTTTCATGTGGCATCTTGCTCAAAAAAATAAAGTATCGTAGCAAGGCAATTATCAAAATAAGTCCCGGTTCTTTAACAAAACTCAGCCTTGCGTCGGCCTCTGAAGACGTAGCTTCGCATGCAACTGGAATGGAATGCTTCTAAGAAGCTTAGACGTGATTTTAAAACAACCAACAATAATAAAGAATAATAAACCGTTTGTGTCCCGATTATATTGTGGACTTATTGCAAAAATTAATTCAATCACCATTTTTTCTTTTATATTGGGATCTTAATTCTTTCGGAAAAGAAATGATTCAATTTGCATATAGAAGAGGTCTTGATATGAAATTGCCTTGTTCATATCTCAGCAAGTGTTAGGAAATGGCGCAACTGAAAGAAAGTGAAATAGTCCGTAGATTTTGGAGGAAGGTTAAATGTTCAAAGAAGGTCATAACCAACGTTTTTATGTTGCTGGAGAACATCAGGCTGAAGGCCCACTTATTAGCAACCAGGTCCGTCGCCTGTGGATTTTTAATACGCTAGGGGCAACGCCAGCACGCTATTGTTCGAATAGGGATACTGAAACCTGGGTCACTAATGCTGGAACACAAGGTTGTTAGTTTATTTAGTGATCATGGGTGGTTTCCATCCAGATGGGCTTGAGACCATACCACCTAGCTAGAGTTTTGTCGCCTTTTACGACAAACCACCTCGACCGCAGTATTCTGTTTTCTTACTCCACCCGTGCACGGAGATAAACGTTTGTAAATAATTTCATTAGTGGGTAGCATAAAATATTGCCTTCTACACACATTATAACCTTAAAGGACAAGCGAAATAATATAGCTTTACCTTTGAAATGTTAACATGGCGAACTTAAACGTTTGCCTTACGTCGTGTCTGTAGCAGACTCATAAACGTGAGCAAAGCCGGTTAAAGGTTAAACCGTCTTTGAACCGCATTTAGCTATATACTCGTATATTCTTGTGTTTACGAACATTATTTTCACTTCGAAACCATAAGTTATTATTGCCACAGCGTAAAACTTTGGTCCGCCATCTTGAATAGATGCCTTTTTTGATTTCCTTCATATATACAGATGTATGCAAGATGTTAGATGTGTATCTTGTAGAATAAAATGTATTTCATTGCACGCTAAAATCATTTTATAATTAATACACATTATACTAAGAATGGTACAATTAGCGGTGTTATCGCTGTGTGCGATTTCTTCCAGACAATCAAATGGACGAAAGCTATTTAAATTAATTGCACGCACGCAAAGCACTTTTGTGTTTTCAGTCACCGTGTTAGCACGGATTTGCTACTGATGAAAGGAAGTGGGAAGTATATATACTTCTTCATTTGTTTGTCGTCAATGTTAGGGCAATATTTGAGTGTTTTTATTTTACATTTATTATATTTTTGATTCGATATTTTTTAGCATTTATTATACTTTATAAATTATATTAAGAAACATTATTATCGTTCCCGATACATTTTCCGTCGGGTTCAATCCAGGAGAAAATATTTTCAAAGTCCAAATCTTTATGTAAATGCAAGATAACTATTAATCTTTCTTCCAAATTAAATTAAAATCAGGAAGACTTTCCAATGGTCGGTATAGACACCTTAATATATTGCTTTTAGATTAACAACTCTTAAAATAGAAAATCTGCTATTCTGTTTTGAAAAATATATAGCTTCGTTGGCATATGGGTAAACGAATACCGTTGTTCAAAGAAATCCAGTGAATTACGTATTATAAACATTAGATTTATTAAAATACGGAGTTAATATAGCCTAGATATAAAAATTATGTAACAAAAATTATTTTTCCTATTCAAATAATTTTCTACCAAATGTTTCAACCTAGTTGCATATAACTATGTGCAATCTGTGACCTTCCAACACATTTCCTTCTAAGTAAATTGAAGAACGTAAAAGGGACGTGCATATATAGGAGAAAAGCTGATTTAATCAGTTTGTAAGACTATGCCAAGAGGCTTCCTTTGCTAATTCTCCTAAATTCGCTAATAGTGACCTGACCATACGACAGACTTCTCCGAGTTAATTTGTATTAACAAACCTAAACAGTTCTTTTCCTCTGACTCAGGTCGCAATGGTCTGAGCTGAAGTTCAAAGGCCAGAATTAAATCCAGCTTTAACTGCAGTGTGTCGTCCGCTATCCAGTCTCCTGATTGTGAGTCCTTTGTGCCAGGACGATTGTTAACTGTAATTTTAATATTGAATAGGTCTCTGGATTTAGTTGCATAGCGTTTAGATGCACACTTCGTTGTTTTATGTGGATTGAATTACAAACGTATGTAGTTAGGGATTTTGAATATGGTTCCTATTTAAGAATGTTTTCAATAACCGCGCCCTCTCATTCAAAAAAATTGTGCTTTAAATATTATTAACACAATTACGAGTAAAAACAGTTTAACTGAACTATTTAAACAGTTACATCACGGAGCATACGAATTTAACGAGTTCTTCCTCGTTTAATTTGTAAGCTCCCATCGTTGACCTGATTCTCTATATTGTACCAGCTCAAGTTTTCTTTGTAACAGGGTTGTCGTGAAGAATATTTATGAACCTACTTAAAATCGTGTTATCTTCATCCAAGCTATTGATTCCGTGTGCTGGATTCAAAACAAGGATAATCGCTTACATTTTCTTATGAAGAAAATGCAAACTCTAACTAAAACCGTAACGTCTATTTTAGACAAATTGCCCCCGGGCCATATCTGTGATACTTGTCTCTTGCTTCGGTAGCCGATATAAGAAAGTGGATGGGAGAGATGTCGTGACTGCCTTTTTACCCTTAATCTCAAAAATAAACTAGACCATTATTTAGCAGGATGCCTAATTGCGCCCGGGCGGGAGGCGCACGCGAAAGCATATCCCTCCTCTCCCGGGCGTCGGCTAATAGAGGAACACGGGTGGTTTTAGTACCCACTTATATATACCCATATCAGCGACGTACGTTCTCTTGGCAACTGAGAGGGTGCACGGACGTATTGCGTATTGTACAGGAGTCCCACACAACCCTGCTGCGAGCCCCCAGCGGTAAAGTGTACATCAAGCATTGTCACCTCTAGAACAAAAAATATGCACTAGCTGACAAGTAATGCTGCTGACTCGAGCCTAGATAAATTAAAATGCTTTAATTGTACCAAAAATTATAAGGCTGAAACTTATATTAAAATGACTAAAAGTTGATAAAATAATTGATTCCATTTGCTCCAGAACTAGATCTAACTGTATCTCTTGGGTAAGTTTCCTCTCCCATTTAAATTAACTAATTCTGCAATAATGATAGTGTTGATGAAGCCATCTTGATGATATTGATCATCAGCTATATTATTAACTACTACATTATTATGATTAATAGTGCAACGGACGATATTTCTTCTTGAAATAATTAATACTAACATGTAAAAACTTATTACAAGTAATATCTTACATTGTTTCAACGTGGATTTGTTGCTCTATATTAAAAACTGTGTAATATGATTTACAATCAACAGTTTTATAACCATCTTACTTTATAGTAAAGCCGCTGTGAATGCACTAAAGTTCCGTGAACAATTGAATCGGCGATGTGCTGGCAACGAGGGAGCTTTGTAAATCTCGTTTGATTTATGGCTGCGTTCCTCCAAAGAGCTTTATTAAATTCATTAAAACGATAAGTGCAAAGTAGGATGTGCTAAAAATAGGAGCATAATTAATTTTCTCCAAAAGACCGGGAGGGTCTTAGTGTGAGGAACAAAGTCTTGCAGTTTATTATTAAGAGACACTCAAGTAATGAATGGAGAGAGCTGATTGTAAATATTTTATTGGGAAAAGGTCGTGATGAGACCGTAGATTTATTTTTTATTTTAAATTACTTTTGAGGGTGAATTCGACTGTATTGCATTATAATTGTCTACTGAATATATCTTAAGTCAGCAGACTTCGATATTATGTCGTTGCGATGCTTTTGTTCTGGTAATTATTACCGATATGAACCTTCTCTTATGAGAATGACTGTAGCTGGGGTTAGGATTTCTAGTATTATTTTAAAATTATTGCATAAAGTTATAAATGGAAATGTTCATCTATTTTTTCTGTTAGATAATTTACATATTTATGAAAAAACTAGTTGGCCCCGCAAACGTTGTTCTACCATATTATACTCTGTTTTATAGTTTTAGAATTAAGCTTAAGCAGTAGTACCTAATTGCTGAACAAAAACGGCAAGCTGAGCAAATACAAGATATTAGTATTGTATGAGCAACTTCCATCGCTTTGAATACTTTTTATGCCTTTTGGCTTTTGCTTTTCTTTTACTGTTACTAATACAACTTAGTATCTTCCACTAAATTATTTTTTAAATTGACGGTGTTTATTGAGTTTTTATTAATATTTATGTTATTTATTTATGTTTCTATGTATTTATTAGTGCATTATTATTTATTTATTATTATTTAAATTGGGTGGTGTTCTTCTGTCGTGACTTAAAATTGGTTCGGCGGTTTAGGCGTGAAAGCGTAATAAACAAACAAACTCACTTTCGCATTTATAATATTAGTTAGGATATTAGGGATAAGGGCAGAAATAAGAGGATGAGAAAATATAAGCTACAAAAACTCATTTATAACGCAAACGATGTTTTTTGAATTTTACACGCATACGGACATTTTGGAACGTCCGCCATTTTGACGTGATTGGCGTGACGCAATAGTACATCTACTTCCAATCGTTTTATTCCAATGGAGTCCCGTTTTCATTTCGGAGCCCGGGGGTATATGGATGTTATTTCCCACTTTTTTTATGTTACTTTAAAATAGTTTTAACCACATTATAAGTAATTTTGTTGGTAATAATTGATATAAGTACATATATGTTTGTTTTTGTTAGCGGAATGTGGAGTTCAGAAGAACAAATACAATTTTTTGATTTTTCAAGGATTATCTTGCACTTTTTTTTAAATATTTAGATCAAAAAGGAAACTAGTATAAGCCGGGTTCGCCTGGTCTCCCATATAGCGATTTTAATATTAAGGAGCGGACGGCAAATTTCATTCATTCATCCCACGCCCAATTTGTTTAGTTCTCGTGTTACATTATAATGAGGAAAGAGCCCCTCTGAAAGTTTTCCACTATCTTATCAAGTTACCGGGATACAACCTTGTTAAGTTTATGTCTGTTATAAGAGTCTTATAGTTACTTGCTTATAATATTCTGCTACCTTTATATTATATTGTAACATTTATTAGGTTGGATCTTAGAGCTGAGTTTAAAATAGGGCTGTGTGGCCCTGATAGATGGAATAGGGCTATTACCTAAAAAATCGTGAGAACGACGAATGCATTGCTCGTTTTGCTAGTTCAGAAGCAACTAAGCCTATCTAAGAGAGTTCTTCTCGGATCCCCCTTCGGGCATGCTGACGATATTCGCACTACTAGTAGGTATATGTGTGCTCCTAACTGGGTTTGAAGTGGAATTTTCCACAACATAGGTATTGTACTTCGTTCCCTTGCTGTGTTAGTATTAGACAATTGACGCTTAAAATACATTGGACGGAACTGAGGTGATTAATTTAGGCACCGCAGCTTTAAAAGTATCAATATGCCATTAAAGTTTAGGCTTATTATTTGTAAAAAAATAACGTTTTACATATCTGTCATCTTTTTGTCCCTTGGTGAAAAGTCTGAAAATTTTTAAATAATATTTTTTTAAATAGTACAACAAATTAAATTATTAATAAAAATTAGTCAAAAATAAATACTCTTTACGACTGCTAAATTTCGTCAATTTTAAACAACTAGAATTTCCAAAAGGTCATCTTTGTAATCCTTGGATAGTTTTATTTTAATAAAACACATCGTAATTAGCAAAAGCAATAATAAAGTATTATATAGATAATTTTGTTCGAGATCAAACTAATAATTCGACGAAATGTGGATATTATACAGTTGAAAATCCACTTTAACACCTACGTATCGTTTATTTAACGATTCGTGTAAATTCACTTACAACTTTTGTGAAGCAATAATAGAACAAATCACTTTACATACGACTCTAAAGCACGGTGCATTGAACCTATACGGAGTATGGAGACGAACGGAAATCGCGTGGGGACCACTTCTAATACACCAGTTAGGTCCTGTCTTTACCGGTATGGGACTGCCGTCGAGTAGAAATGATCAGTTACCATCAGTTCATCGACGAAGCTCTTGAGGTTGGTATATTATGTGGATTTTACGAACGAATACGTTTTGATACCTTTTTTATAAGTGGAGTTATAGTATATCGATATGAGCCTTATAGAAATTGTATATCGTAGCTTATTGCACATAGCAACGTAAGGTTTGTAAGTCATTCATTACAAGTATGATAGCATGATGAAAATTGTGATTTCATTCTATTATATCGGAACTAGCTGACCCGGTAAATGTTGTTTTGCCGTAAATGATTACATTTCAGATAGGATTTCCGTAAAATCCGTTAGTAAGCGTCTACATCGGGGAATGAGTATATAAAATTATATAAATGTTATTAAAGATCGCATCTAGTCAGTTGCTCGATATTGTAATACATGTTATGTCGAACAAAATATTTTAAATATTTGACAAGCATCAAGTTTCTTTAGTAAATTATAACAATTCGCGGTACATTCTCTATATGTGCATGCGTTTTGGGTAACTAATACATCATAGTTTGTTTTTAAAATAAAACCATGTCAATGCAAGTATTGCAAAGAGTATAACACTGATACTCACTATACTCGTAACTTTTATATAAATTAATTGAAAAGCCATCAAAGAACGTTTTTATGAGTTCGTAGATATTATAATTCAAAGGTAGACAAGATAACAAGATTCTGCCATTTACTAAGTACAAAATCGCATTATGTTATAATATTCATATGTTAGTTCAATTAATGAATCTTAGTGCGTGGCTCATAATTCTGTCTCTCCTAATTGAGTTATAGAGTGTACGGCAATTTTAACATGCATTTGACGAGGACAGATTGATACAAATTAAAACACTCTGTTACCATTGTTTGAGCACTTGTGAATATCATTGACCGCTTTGGTTTTTATTATTCAGTAATGCATATATATATAACCGATACACTGAGTTACATGTTTATTTAATGAAATTTTATCTGTTGATAAATATATGTAAATATTGTAGGAGCGATACCGATACAATAAAATCTTCTACAGTTTATTCGCAACGTCGACTGCGACAGTTCCTCGCGCTGCCTTAAACCGCATGTCCTCAACATTATATTTATCTTCGTAACACTAAGCTCTTGTTCTTTTAATAGTTGTGGAACAGTAGACAGGCGGACGGCCCACTTAATAGTAAGCAGTTACCGTAGCCTATGGATGTTTGCGACGCTAGGGGCACCGCTAATACGCTGCCGGCCGCGTAGAGGAACTGGAACCTGGGTTTGCGTTTCGAATGCCCGAACACAATACAAGGTTGTTATGGCTTAGAGACTAAGCACTTTTGCCATTCAGACGGGCTTGGAGCCACCTAGCTAACGTTGTTTTATTGCCTTATACGACAGGCTGGCCCTGGCCGCAGGGTTCAATATTTTTATTTCGCCCCTGCATGGAGAAAATGCTTTTGTAGTTCTTGTACCTACCTGCCACGCTTCACAGCTGTTCAAAAGAGCTGCTCTAATAAAGACCTTGAACTTAACCCGCATTTTAGGGTCATACATTTGTGTTTAGGGGCCAAATGGCGGAAATGCGTGCCTTGATGTCGTTATCGATGTCACCTGGCGCGTGAAATAAAGGTCCCAAGTATTTATCTTGGTCCTTGTGTTTGGCCGTGTCACCTAAGCAAAGAAATGTAGAAGACTTACCAGCCAAGAAATTGGTCTTGCCTACATTCAATGTTCTTAAGGGCCTACGCAGACCGGGACGGCATGGCAAGGGATTTTGCCGTCAGTCAGCGCACATTAGCCGCTTAGATACCGCGGCATTCCAGCGCCTTGCCACGGCGCGACAAAGCACGCCTCGGCAGCTCCTGCTGCCCGATACACTTTTAGTCTTCAGTTGCGTTTGATCAAGTCAAAACGACCGCCGGAGTCCTTGGCATGCCGTTGCCTACCCGCAGTACGCCACAGCATCCCGCCGCGGGAGCCTGTGGCGCGTCTTTCAATGCCGTGCAATGAAATCCCTTTCGATGCCACGGCATCATTTTAAAGCATAGCAATTTATGTAGTATTTCTATATCGATATGTTTGAATGTCCATTAGTAAAAAATTAAATCCCTTGCCATGCCGTTCTGGTCTGCGTAGGCCCTTAGAGACGCTTTCTATGTACTAACATGCCCAGCCGTTGTCTGTGTTCGCTATGTACATGCCAAATTCAGCACCAAATATGGCGGCTCCGATTTTTTAAAACCCCCATATCATGTTGTACAAAGACAAACGATTACTTTTTTGGCTTAAGCATATGCACTCGCAATAAGATGGATCTACTAGCTCAATAGTCAAAAATTCAGAAATAGTGGATTCTTCGCGATACTTTAAATCATTACCGGAGCGCAATGCCTATCCGTGGCATCAATGGTAATGCAACCCGGGGTCAGGGGCATTCTTTATGCTATGATCATTCTACATATCCAGGAGCAGGTAGTGCAGAGGCTACGTTCTACAAAACAATAAATTAGCCTGAACTGTATTTATCTGTGACCCATCTCTTACTCTCGGAGACTGGAGTAATGATACTTAACCTCCCTAACACAGTATAGTACTAGTGAGGAGAATCCGTTAAAGTAGTATCAGATGATCCTATCATCCATCAGGCCTCATTCTGCGGAGAGAATCGGCTCTCAGTATGAAGTCGACTTACTTCCTAACAGTCTTTTGGTGGCACTTCTTACATTCCCAATTGTGATGCTGAAATCAATCTTTAAAAAAACCGCTGTTTGACAGGAGTGCAATTTTTAAACAGTTAATAAATTAAGTTAGTACTGCTGTTATATGAGACACAGGTATACCTAGACGAGGCATATGTCGAGCAAAGGCACTTTTGGGCAAATTAAAATTTAATTTTGGACCTCTTTTCATTATAAGCTTGCTCTTTTAAATAATTCTCTAATTAAACATAAAAAGGAAACAATTACGACGGACTCGGGCATCATTTATTCTCATAAACAACAGAGGGATGGCAAGCCTTTCAAGTATAAACCCTGCTTGGCCGGTGTACGTTTCGTGGTTAGGTTATGTTACGTAACGATGCGTAACTTTTCTTTGTGTGCATGAGTATCGACTGTCGATTCCTGGTGTAATACTAAAATATTTAAAGAGATAAAGGAATTTTAATATCTGAAAGCTTGATACTATTGAGAATAATAAATGAATATATTGTGACAATTTACAATATCGCTATCTAGTCCCAAAGTAACTTTGTGTTCTGGATTAGACAACGGATAAAATTCTTGTAGGACTTTTCTTTTAAATAAATACACATTATACGTCAAATCGGGCCCAGTCTCGGAACTGGGATTGAACCCGTAAAAGTCGTTGTGCAACGGAAGTTGTCGAAAGTCTATGGTAATATACAAGTTTACTCACAGTATACTGAGCTACAATGATATATTTATGGACTTGATCAAAAATGAAAGGAATTATTCTAATCTGCTTGAAGTTTTTTTTAACTTCAAATTATGGTATTACTCTATAATAATATCGAAGTGGTTGAATTCAAAGGTTGCGCTTTGGACTCTAGGATTTATTGTGGAGAATCGTTGTTGCTTCTTCATTATTTATATTATTCGATATATATTCTTGATGTTAATTAAGAAGGATAAACAGCGGAGATAGTTGTGTTTTTTATTTGATATGACGAGTCAAAAGTCGTCATATCTCTTGACATTATCACAAGTTTTTAGGTCAATTTTCTGTATTTATTTATTTTAAGTTATTTTTGTAAGTGCTTGTATTTGTCCTAAATAAATACATTGTCCTAAATAAAGAAAATACATTTTATTTTCTTTCTTTCTAAGTCATGTGTCAACGTCAAAAGGAAGAAACGAACAGATATCGTTGAAATTCTGGTGTCTGTAAACTAGCAAAAGCAGTGATTCCACTAATCACTTTTCAGCTTTCTAGAAAAGAAATGAGGGTAGTGGTGTGCTTATTCATGGCCAGGACTACAGGGCCAATTGTGGTTGACCGATACAAAATGTGATGAAAACTTCAGTATATATATTCAGTATACGTATCTTTCAATATTACAAATGGATTTATACTACAAATAAATCAAAAATTTTCAGTTAGCAATAACGGACCGAGATCATGACCGTTATAAGTAGATTGTGTACGATCGTAACAACTTACCGAAGCGTCCGTTAGTGTATAGCCGAGATCAAGGCGTGTGCAATTTTTAGAATGTTACAGAGAACTATAAATATTATCTGTTACTATATACATAATCCAATAAACTTCCTTTGGACTTCACCTTCGATATATGCGCGAGAAGTGAATGAATCAACAGCATAGACCGTGGCAACGGCCGTGACGCACAATGTTTATAGTTGCTCATATTCTGTTTACTCTATAATAATTTCAATAACTCAAATGTTTCGTATAATATATCTCGGCAAAGCTCTCAGCAAGGCTGCACACGCCTTGAAAAAATTATCTTAGAATAAAAGCTAATGAAATTTTAACTTCCCCGCTCCTTGAAAAGTAGAGTTATCCGTATTGTTTGAGAAATTCCGCACATTTTTGCGCTCTCTTCCAAAAGTAGCTTCCAATATTGAATTTTCGTAATTTCAATGCATAAATTTAATATTGCCTAAATCATAACGGAGAAAATTTAATTATCTTTCATGCGATTGCTTCTTCGAATTCGCTAGCGCAATTCTTCACAAGAATTGAGAATAAATACCGTTGGAAGAATTTATTAAATTATATTCTTTGAAATATATTGCAATCTTCTCTAGAATGTTGTAGGTGATATAAAATATACATACAGTAGGTAATATAGAACACGCTACGCAGTGCCAGATAATAAATTAAAAAAAATATTAAGACATTTCACACAACACCATCTAATTCCAAACTAAGTTGCATATCACTTGTTATGGATACTAGACAACTGATATTACTACATGTAATATAAATAAATACATATTGTACATAAACACACAGAGGCTGGATGGGAATCGAACCCCTGATCTCCGCAAGGGTACCGACGTGCTTTAGCCGTTACGCCAGATGTATTGATCAGATCAAGGCTCCCAGGGTATTTCGAATGCATTGAAAATAAAATAGACCACCCTCCGGAATACCGTCGCCTCCTGCCTGTAGGCAAATTTAATACCGGAAATTGACTCGACGGCTTATTCACTTTGACCTCGTCTCAGACTCGAGGTGAAGTAAAACTATTATTCCCCTCTTCATCGCGTTATATTTTATTATGGGAAATAAAAATACTTTATACCGCCTGATGGTTTAGTATCCTTATATAAAAGAAAGTGACGTTTTATGTCGTCGCGGATAACGTCTTTATTTGCTGAATAGGTGCTATAAAGTTTAATTACAAGATGGTTCAAATACCTAGTAGATTAGTGAGCCTGGTAGCTGGTAGTACATTTAGTGATCAATCTAAAAGTCCGTGGGTTTCAAACCCGACTATATTTATACTACCCAGGCTTTAAATATATTTAATTGGCTGTTGTATTTAGATTTTTCAATATTGTTTAATAAGTATTCGAATGATGAATAAATAAATAAAAAAGTGTGTGTGTGTGTGTGTATTTATGTAACGCACGTACCACACTACGTATGCACGTAAGAAGTTATACTTCGTTGGCGTAACAAGATCTTTTTCAAAATTTTATCCTTCGCGTTAATCCTACGTATGTAGAAATTAATTATTTTCGTTTATGATGTAAATAAATAAATACATACCGTCAACTAACCTCAAATTCTACAAACGTACTCAAAGTAATATATAAACCACTTTTATCGCTTATAATCACAGTAAATTATCTTTAAATCAATAAATTGTTAAAAATTTACAGATAGTTATCATCAGCTACGCCATGTCGCTTTTTAATAATTTGCTTTCTGCGGAATTGTAAACACAACAAGTACAATTTTAATTCAACAGTATATTGAAAAACCACTTTTATCACTTATATAATCATAGTAAATTTTCTTTAAATCAATAAATTGTTAATAAATATCATTTACTACGGTATATGTTGGTGCTGGATCCGGCTCGAAGCATACCAAATGATGTTGCCGATGGGAGAGCAGTGGACTGTATGGTTGAATTTAGGCGGGAAGGGTGCCAATAAAACGACGTTTCATGATCAGCAGGCGGATGCGGGCCGGCGGCGGTCCCAGAGGGGGGTTTTTTCGTGGCGGCGAGTACGACCTGTTTTGCCTACGAGTGCTACCGACCTGTATGACCGACCTGTCCTGACTGTATAACCGCGTACGCCCTGTTCAGCCTGTATACCCGAGTACGCCCTGTTCAGTTCTGGTAATCTCCACAAGTGCCCTTTTTCCCCATTTCGACCCGCTTTTTATCCTAATTATCCCCACTCTGTTACCGCGCCTGACCGACCTCACCCCCTTAACTTTATTTTCCTTATATACTATACTTATCGCTATTTACATAAATTATTCGTATTTCATTATATTGCTCCCTTCCAGCAGCCTATCCTCTCAATAGTATCTGTAAGCACCGAACTATATTAATGGCTTTTCTCCGCGCGTAATGTTTGCCCTACCTCGCCCCGCACCGCCGTCATATAAAAGGCGCGCGGACGAGGGGGGCCTTATTCATTTACACCCGCATTGTCGTGGAGCGCACACCTACCTGCAATTTTGCATATTCGCGGGAGCGTGTGCCTCGGTTGAACTACCCGGACCTTACCTGACCCATAATAATGCCAGGGATCGGTCCGGGACTTACTGCTGGGAGGGAACAACTATTACAAAGTAATTAAATCTAATATAATCTATCCATTATATCTTCTAAGGGACGTGCCAGCCATAATATTCCCCTACGCACCCATAATTTTGTACATAGGTCTAACACGTCCCCGAATAAAACACATAAAAAATACATAGTTTATTCTACAACATTATGTAAACAGCAATAATTTACTTAATTCTAAATATTTACACGTTTGGTTGTCGATTCGGTATTGCCGCCGCATAGCTAATACGGCCGTCGATGCGGTATTGCCGTCGTCTAGCACATACCTTTATGTTTGTTTACGTTCGTCGTGAACATTTCTCCCGCCGTCGCACTGCGATTCCTTCACGGGTATCACGACGACTTTCTTCGTAGGGCGCCTCAGGACTCTTCCGTTGCTGGTCACCACGTCCACGACACGAACTTCGCCGTCCTTCCCGGGGTAGACCGCCGTCACTCGTCCTCGGGGCCATGTGTTGCGTGGTAGGTTCGGGTCGCAGATTACGACCAGATCGTTGACTGCAGGGCTGTCCCCGCTCGCGTAGGGCTCCCGCCGGTGTTGCAGCAGCGGCAGGTACTCCCGCACCCAGCGTCGCCAGAAGACGTCTGCCAGGTACTGTGCGCGCCTCCATTGCGCGCGTGCCGTCGCGTCGCTTGTTTCGAAGCTGCCGGGGGCTGGCACGAAGCAATTTGGCCCCAGCAGCACCAGGTTCGGCGTGATGGCGGGCGGCTCATCGGGACCCACGGCCACATGGGTTAGGGGCCGCGAGTTGACGGTGGCTTCGACTTCGGCGAGTAGCGTGACGAGCGTCTCGTCACTCGGGTGTTGTTCGTGGAGTGTCACGCTCAGGGCTTCTTTCACTGAGCGCACCATGCGCTCCCAAGCGCCTGCCATGAAGGGGGCCGCCGGCGGTAAGAACCGCCAGGCGATCTGACGGCTGGTTGCCACCTCCTCCAAGGTCCGCCAGGCCTCCGCGAGCTCGCGGTCGGCCGAACGGAAACACGTCGCGTTGTCACTCCATATTTCTGTGGGGCAGCCTCGCCTCGCAATAAATCTGCGAAGCGCGTTTATAGCGGAGTCCGTGCTCAAGGACGCCACGAGCTCCAGGTGTATGGCCCGTGACGTCATACACGTAAACAGCGCCACATACCTTTTCTCTCGATGTCTTCCCACGGTTACCTCCATCGGGCCGAAATAGTCGAGCCCAGTAAAGGTGAAGGGGCGCGCATGGTGAGCCAGGCGCGCCTGCGGTAGGCTCCCAGTGGATGGCTGGGCCGGCTTCGCCTTCCTAAGCCGGCAGCGAAGGCACCTCTTCAACACTGCCTTGACTGAGGGTCGTATCCTCGTTATCCATATTCGCTGCCGAAGCTCGTTGACTACCGTTTCTACTCCTCCGTGGTGAAGGTTTTCATGTACACGTTGTATGTACAAAGTTGTGTACGGGTGCTTACCCTGTAGGATAATAGGGTTCGCCATGTCGAAACTAATATCCTGGGCCTCACTTATCCTGCTCTTCAATCGCAGGATTCCATTTTCATCTTTGAACAGGGCTAAATTATTTAAGCTCCTGTCCTTAGACATAGTTTCATTTGTAAACATGTCTTTTTGCGCTAGTAATATTAGTAGGCGCTCTGCGCGCATAAGTAAATTTCCGTCCATTATCTTGTACTTCTTATCTTCATTCGTGCCCGTTTTTTCAATTGTTTTACGTTGTTTCCATCTTTTCTGCGTTAATTTCCAATCTTCATCTTTTAAAATGTTTTTCTTACTTCTTTTTCGTGCCGCCGCCGCCACTGTTTGTGTTCTTTGTTTACATATTTCGATGAATTGTAACACTCTGCCCATAACTCGCAGTAATTTTTCAAATTTAGAATATCTTGTGAAGTCGATGATTAATGTCGGTTGCATCCCCACAATTTGACACACATTTTCTATTTCTTTCTCCTCCCCTGTCTTGAGGATCTCGGTTCTCCCTTCTGTCGGCCACCTGTCCTCCTCTTCGTATAAACAGGCCGGGCCGGTGAACCATCTGTGCGTAGGGCCGAAATCCCGGGGGGTTTTCCTTGTAGCATCATCCGCTGTGTTCGATGCAGTGGGGACCCAATGCCATTCATTCTTTTTCGTTATATCTTCGATCTCCGCCACACGATGCGCCACAAACGTCTTGAAAGTGCGCGGCTCCGCCCGAATCCACGCTAAGGCGGTGCGCGAATCACTCCAAAAGTATCGGCGCGTTAGCTCCCAGTCGTGTCCCTCTTGTACCGACTTGGCTAATCGCGCGCCCAACACAGCTGCCTGCAGTTCCAGCCGTGGGATGGATACAGGTTTCGTCGGTGTCACGCGGCTTTTCGCCGCCGCCAGCGCGACACTTACGGCACCACACGTCGTCTTGATGCGTATGTATACTGCTGCTGCGTAGGCTTCTTCGCTGGCGTCCACAAAGGTGTGTAACTCCCTCTGCAGTGCGGGTCTGTGCTCGTAACATCGTGGGACACGGAGTTGCGACAGTGATTTAACTTCACTCAACCAATTCGCCCATCTTGTTTGTAATTCATCCGGTATAACGTCATCCCATTCTGTTTTATATTTCCATGTATCTTGCATGATGCGTTTAGCCGGTGTTATCAGCGGCGATGGCGACAGCGGTGCTTATATTACATTATTACTCCCGGCAGCGACTGAAGAAGGTCGGGTCCCGACAACAGCATGTCGTTTGGACTGCGTCCCTGATACTTGGCGGCGGCGTCGTGTGCCACCCGTATCTTTTCCTTGCCGGGATTTACTACGGCGAAGTGGGGGAGGTACCATGTTCTCCCGCCGGTAGGGGGCTTCGGTGCGAGCTCCGCGTACCCAGACTTCGTTAAATTTTCCATTCTTTCTTCTTACATTTTCTTCAATTCTTCGTCGCGGTCCAGTTTTCTTTCCAAATTTCTTCCGGGGATCGCCCTCCTCACTTATGCTTAAGTGGGAACATAAGGCGACCGGCTTTGTAGACGGGGTGCGGCAACCGTGTAGCACCCAGCCCAGCTCGGTACGGGAGGCGACTGGCTTGTCGCGTGGTCCTCTTCGTACCTCCTTCGAGATTATCAACTCCCAGTTGTCTTGACCAATTAATATTTTCGGCGTAGCTTCCTGGTAAATTAACTCATTCTCAATATCCTTGAGATATGCACAGCCCTGCACATCTCTCCGGGATATCGTTTGCGTGAAGAAGCTCATATTCTGCACGGTGCGGGCGTCTCTTAAGGTGTGTTCTTCCCTCTCGTAAGAGCCCCTTATCTTCGCTGTGACTCGTCGACTGTAGTCGTGTGACGACTCACTTCCTTGCACCCCTTGCATCTTCATAGGGTCCCGCCGACCTTCGAGTCCAAGTTCCTCAGCTAACTTGGCGTCGATTATGGTCACTGTGCTTCCTTCGTCTAACAATGCATAGGTGTGGCGTCGCCCTTTTGGGCCGGACACACACACTGGTGCCACCTTTAGATATGCGCGGCGGGTCCCGTTGTTTTCGCTGCGAGCCATCGCGGACGCCAATACTTCCCCTGAGGGTGTCGGGGTCTTCTCGGGTTCTTCGACAGTTGATGCTTTCTTGAAGAGTGTTTTCTCGTGGTGCAGGAGCCGGTGGTGGCGTAGCGAGCACCTTCCTTTGCCACACGGGGCGGCGCGGCAATCTGTGCGTCGGTGTTTGTTTTTCAGGCATAAAAAACACAGACCACTTTTCTTCACAATTTCCCATCGCTTATTCACATCACTGTTGTGAAACTGTTTGCAGTCAGGTAGGGCGTGTGCTAATTTGCATATAGCACACCCACTTTTCTTCTCGCATCTTCTGTCCTTTTCACTCTTATTGAGTACATTAATATATTCTGCCCTTTTCTTCGGGCGATATTTTTCTGTTTTTTCTTCGACTGGGGCGTAGGCGATGCACTTGTCGGCTTCTTCATTAATGAATGTGGCGAATTTTTTCAATTCTGGCACATCTTCTTTTCGTAGCGTGGCATAATCGTACCACTTATTTTTCAAAAGCGGCGTTAACTTTTCTACTGCAGATCGCAACATCTCCGGGCTGTGTAGATACTGCGGTTTTTTCAACACGTCGACTGTGGCCACTATGTTTGCTATTTTGTTGGCGAAAACACAAAGATCCCGCGGGCTGTCGGTGATCCTTGGTAGTGCCTTGATTTTTCCCATTTCTTCCAGCACGAGCGCGTCCGGTCTGCCGAACCGTCTTTCTAGTGCTTTTATAATTTCGTCGGGCCCTGTTTGTGCGATTAACAGGGCATTTACGGCCTCCAAGGCGGTCCCTTTGAGGCTTCTACGCAGGCGTGCAGTGTTTTCCATTGGCGAAAACCACCCCCGGGACTCCTGGAATGCTGCCCGGAAGGTGAGCCATTCGCCGCTCTGTCCGTTGAAGTATGGTAGCTCGTTTGCGAAGCGCGCATGCCTTGATCCATTTCTTGCCACCTCCGTTATTGCTTCCGCCAACGCAGCGACATCCATGCCGCTAGAACGCGCAGGTGGGCCCTCCATGTGGGTCCGTTGTCCGTGTGCCATATTGTCGACACGGGCAGCCTGTCCCCGTCCTTCCATAATAATTTCTTCATTCTTGGCGGTTACTTCGGCGGCAGAAGGTTGTGGGTGTTCTTGAGATTTCGGTATTCTCTCGAACCACATATCTACCCTCTTTTTGGGTGCTTCCACATCCTCCTCCATTTCTTCGTCATCTGAGGATTCAACTCGGATCCTTTCCAGCCGGGCTTGTTCAAGCTCGACCGCGGCCTCGATTTGCTTCAATTTTAGCGCAGCCAATTTTTCCCGAATCTCCAGCTCGGCGATACGTCTACGGGACGCCGAGGATTTTCTTGACTGTGCCCTAGTTGCCGGCGCAGATGTAGGCGGTTCCTGTACGCCTTCCCGACGGAAGAGCTCGCGCAAGACCGGCGGCGGCTTTGTCCGAGTCTGGGACACGGAGGGCGGTATGCATTTTATGGTTTCGGTTGCTGTGGTTGCCGTCTCCGTACCCGACTCGGACGCCCCCCCGCTGGTCTCCTCCGTGGCGCTCTCCGTGGCTTTGCTGATATGGCTTTCCTTCCCGCTGCGGCTCCTAGTAATCGGCATTTTCCAGTTCTTGAATCCGGCTCGAAGCTGACCAAATGATGTTGGTGCTGGATCCGGCTCGAAGCAGACCAAATGATGTTGGTGCTGGATCCGGCTCGAAGCATACCAAATGATGTTGCCGATGGGAGAGCAGTGGACTGTATGGTTGAATTTAGGCGGGAAGGGTGCCAATAAAACGACGTTTCATGATCAGCAGGCGGATGCGGGCCGGCGGCGGTCCCAGAGGGGGGTTTTTTCGTGGCGGCGAGTACGACCTGTTTTGCCTACGAGTGCTACCGACCTGTATGACCGACCTGTCCTGACTGTATAACCGCGTACGCCCTGTTCAGCCTGTATACCCGAGTACGCCCTGTTCAGTTCTGGTAATCTCCACAAGTGCCCTTTTTCCCCATTTCGACCCGCTTTTTATCCTAATTATCCCCACTCTGTTACCGCGCCTGACCGACCTCACCCCCTTAACTTTATTTTCCTTATATACTATACTTATCGCTATTTACATAAATTATTCGTATTTCATTATATTGCTCCCTTCCAGCAGCCTATCCTCTCAATAGTATCTGTAAGCACCGAACTATATTAATGGCTTTTCTCCGCGCGTAATGTTTGCCCTACCTCGCCCCGCACCGCCGTCATATAAAAGGCGCGCGGACGAGGGGGGCCTTATTCATTTACACCCGCATTGTCGTGGAGCGCACACCTACCTGCAATTTTGCATATTCGCGGGAGCGTGTGCCTCGGTTGAACTACCCGGACCTTACCTGACCCATAATAATGCCAGGGATCGGTCCGGGACTTACTGCTGGGAGGGAACAACTATTACAAAGTAATTAAATCTAATATAATCTATCCATTATATCTTCTAAGGGACGTGCCAGCCATAATATTCCCCTACGCACCCATAATTTTGTACATAGGTCTAACACGTCCCCGAATAAAACACATAAAAAATACATAGTTTATTCTACAACATTATGTAAACAGCAATAATTTACTTAATTCTAAATATTTACACGTTTGGTTGTCGATTCGGTATTGCCGCCGCATAGCTAATACGGCCGTCGATGCGGTATTGCCGTCGTCTAGCACATACCTTTATGTTTGTTTACGTTCGTCGTGAACAGTATATATTATATAAATTTGCTTCAATCTTTTGTTGAATTTATTGAACCAATATGGCTGCCGTCTTGAAATCTATTACATTGGAATTTATTTAAATGTATTACAGTTAATTTTGGATTACGAAGATTTTATATTTTAAAAATGTTGACTAGCTACTAACTTCAGGGTGCCGGTTTTATGTGACGGTGTGCGCGTGCATCGTAAAAATTTACTCTCATCATTTTTCCCTAACGCACCAAAAGAAGTATAACTTCAAAAACAATTTTATTGAATATATTAAATTTTAGACCATTGTTTAAAAAATGAAAATCAACTAGGATATGATAACATTTCAATAGCGTTTATAATGAACATTTCTTTAGCTTTTAGTTATGTGGGGAATAAATTAACAAATTCGAATGTGTGAATTACGAGTATTTTATAATATTACGATGTATTGATTTTTCAGAGATAGCTCCACCACATTTTCGACAAATAAAGTGTAAAACGTGTTACAACTAGCCTCGGTTTAGATGATGGTTCACACGAAATGATAAACCATTAAAGGTTGAATTAAGTAAATGCATTAACATCATCATTTCATCAGCAATTAAGATGTAAATTCTTCCTAGTTTGTATTGTACTCTGACATGTTATTGTAAAAGAATATCGACGCAGTTGGTTGTTTACTTGATAGTTTTGCATCGATTACTCTTGATTTTAACATGAATCAGTTAAACCGCCGAGATAAGCGTATCAGCAGCAGCCTTACGGTGAAGTATAAGTGTTTAGAAACAAAAGTCATATTGGTTTACCGTTGGCAATGTCGATCAATCAAACTTGTACGATCACATTCGTAACAGTTAAATAGTATATAAGATTGAATTTCCCTTAATTTTTTTATTTCCTTTAGTTCTTTGGACTAATAAATGTAACTCCTTTCGAAAGTACTTCGTTTCTAATCATGCCTGACATTTTTTTTATAATGTCCTCAATTTATATCTATATATTAAAATGTGAAGCGAAAACTTTGTACACCTTTTTACGAAAATTGCGCAGACGGATGAGTATGGAAGAAGTGCAGAAAGCTATTTGTTTTGCCTAAAATCCATTGGAAATCCATTAAAAATAATTAAAATAAACATAATATATACATAATATCTTATTACTGCTCTGGATTGAAATGTATAGTTAAATGGATATACAAGACAGACAAAGACATTAATTCTTATAGTCTGCAGCAAGATCTGTACCACGAAAATCATCTTGTCTTCAGATTTCCGTTTTATTACTATAATTTCTGTTATATTCTTTCTTAATAAAATATGGTTCATTAATTTCATTACCAAATTAATGTTTCGATGTTCGGAATTATTATCATAATATTACAGGTTTCCAGTTTAGTCTTTGTTTAGTCAACATGGTTACGCAATTCGAGGATTTACTGTTTCGGGCCAAATCAAAGCGAGTCGCAAAGTCCGTACTGTCTGAAGTAGAGAGATTTGTAGTTTCATTTCACCCAGGTTCTGTTGACAACTCTCTTTGTACATTTGATTATAGATTAGAATATTGAAAATATTTTAGAACTCCGAACGAGTAGACCCGGTAAAAATTAAAATCAGTAAAGATAAACTTACGTAAATTGCAAAACTAGATTGAGGCCTTCAAAAATACTACATAAATTCTAGCTTCGCAGTACGTTGGTAATACGACTGGTAAAATGGTCTGAAACGGTTGTCTAGATTTGATCCCTACTAAAAAGACATTGATGCGTTCGAGATGTGCTGGCGCAAAATGCTCGGTGTTCCGTGAACTGCGCGCCGCACTAACGTATCGATTCTGTAGGAGCTTAACTTGGAGACACGCCTTTCCACGATATGCCTCCGGAGATCTCTCTCGTTCTTCGGTCACTTAGCCCGCCGGGAGCCTAACAATCTTGAGAAGCTTATACTAGTGGGTCAACTTGAGGGGAGAAGGAGTAGAGGAAGAATACCCACCCGATGGACTGTCGCAATACTGGAGTTCCTAAACTGCGATACTCAGACGGCTATTTATTTGGCCCAAAGCAGAGAAGCACGGAGAGACCTGACCCGAGATGCAGCTTATGGTGGTCACGACCCTCAGCCATGAAGTCACGACATAAAAAGGGGAAAAAACAAGACGTTTATATGGTTTAGTTAGTAGTTATCATTTAAAGGTTTTGATCGGGGTATACGAGTCAGTTAATTGTTTGTTTGTAAATTTGATCTAGTAGTGCGTTCTACGCGAAGGTAGCCTGTCTTATGTGTGTCTAACGATGGCGAGTGTACCAGTACAAATATATCATATACTGTAATAAAACTATTTCTGAACACGAGGATAACGGTAATAATATTCGATCGAAATGGATAGTTGAATACTGTTAAACCTAATTTCGAAATCAATCTGCACAATATATTTTTCGAAATCTGTCCTAATTAAACAATGAAGATAAACATATCAAAATATTTTCAATTAGATACTTGAAAGTTTATTATCATGTCGAACTTAATGTAGAAAGTTTTACCAACTGTGATCCGGTTTAAATGTAAATGTTCAGAATTTTACTGTGGGTGGGTGTTTTACCTACTTACATATTTTTTTTTTAAATAAAATTGTGGATTATAAACTTATGATATTGTCTAATTGATTCTGATTGAATATTAAAAACATTTTTAACGATTAAAACTGAGCCATTGTCAGTTTTCTAGTAAACACAACTATCTTGTGGTCCAGGCATAAATAAGATTAAAGCTACCCCCATTAGTTACTTAAAAAGTCTTAATTGGCAACAAATGGATGACTGCTGTTGATAGATCTAAGCAGAATAAATTCGGTTTCCGTTACTAGGCTGAGAGTTCTTGAGGACAGTCTTCTTTCCGCCCCTAATCCCACATTATATGGGGTCGGTGCAACGCGTTCTTTTTCCATTCTCCTCTGTTAGTCGTCATCTCAACATTCACACCCTTATTCGCCATATCAGCCGGTCGACCGGATTAAATCTAAATCTACCCTCACCTATTTAACTACTTTCTTTTGATATTGCGCAGAATAGTAAAGTCTCTCGGAATAGTACTCCATGTAAAAGACATGCAGACATGTAGCCATGTGGCAACTACGCAGGCAGCGTTGTTCGCCAATTACAAGTTTCGAATCCATCCTGTATATAACATATGCGCAAAAAATATTATCAAGTGAAATTGGTGAAGTTGTACATATATATTTATTTAGTACTAGCTGTGCCCGCGACTCCGTCCGCGTGGAATAGTGACTTTAGGCAGCATTTTTTGGATATATGAGGTCAACTTAAATTGGAAATTCAACCTGCTAAGTCCAACCTAAGCTGAACCCTATTTCATATGATTGATGATATAAATCTGAGGTCAACTTAAATTGAATTATAAAATTTCCGAAACTTATCATTTTTAACAAAAACTATTTTTTTTTCTAAAATAAAAATAGCCTAAGTTACTCCTTGGTACATCAGCTATCTGCCAGTGAAAGTCCCGTCAAAATCGGTGCAGCCATTTCGGAGATTAGCCGGAACAAACAGACAGACAGACAGACAAAAATTGTAAAAAATGTTGTTTTGGTACATTATGTAGCGTGTATACGTCCGAATGCACTTAGTAAAAAGCGGTTATTTTAATATTACAAACAGACCCTCCAATTTTATTTATTTGTATAGATGCGGCGCCCTATGGTGTTGGCCAGTACTTATTCGGCTACCAAAGTCTACCCTTTCGACTTGGAACGAATCGTATAGGAATATATCCCTGTAGTTTTTAAATTATAAGCGGTTGGAGGCGAAGCTCAGTGCGATTTATTGCCACATTTAACATTCAAAGGAGTTAGCTGTAAAGATTTTCAGAAATATGCAGCGTAAAATCCCCCCTGTTAACGAGTACGTTTTGTAAATAAGAGTTTATTCAGAGTACTTGCTTTTAAATCCACGAGAATTATATTACAAAGCAAAATATGTTCTTTTGTACGTGTGGTCCGTGTAGTAGTACGCTGCAGGGAGTATTAAAAGGCGTCAAAAAGTCTACCGCTTGCCGACGGAGGAATAGGTCATTATGTAGAAAAAAAGTACCTTTTACGGTTAATTTTGGGGTTAATATCAGACCATCGAACCGGGGAAAACCATATTTAGTCACATCTATTTTCTAATGACATTTGGCTCGGGAAACGGAAGTGTAACAAAATGGCAGCGACGCTGAAGATATCCTTGTAATATGTACTTGGTTCCCATTCAGCCGAGAATCGATTACGTTCCAATGTTGGAATCAAAAAAAATAAGATATGGCTTAGTTATCATTCTAAGTTATTCACTGTTTCCTTTTATATAAAGAATTAGGTACAACATATGTACATTGGTTTAGGCGAGGACATGTGCCCTAGTTACTTGACACGGAAACCGTGCGAACCGTGAAGTGGGAATTATCCGCGTGAGAAAATAAAATGGACAATGATCAGTTTTGTCAAAATAGCTGATATAGGGGGATTTGGAAAATAATTAATACTGGTGGGGCAGAGTGCGAGACACGTTAGGTAACTGGCGGCGAGCGAGCGAGAGCGAGGCCGGCGCGCGCTGCTTCTATTGATCGCGGGGATGACGCCCCGGGTGACCCAAATAGAGCCTCCGCGATGCCCCCCTCGAAATGGCCCCTCCGCCTCACACCGAACACACCCCGCTGAACTCCCGGTGTCCGTTTTCTACGACGAATTTTCATATCAGCCGGCCCTCCATCGCATTGGTAAGGCCCACTGGCCCCTCTTTGTCAAGGCCTTGCATATTACATTAACAAGTTAACCGCCTATAATGGTTCCGTAAATGATGGCTATCAGTTTGGCCTTCGTCGTCTTAGAATAATGTTACCTGTAATAATGTTAACCTATATTTACATGAAATTCATTAACAAACAGGTTTCCTAACATACTATCCGTTAATTTTTTCATTTCTATGAAAGAAAAAAAAACTTCCAAAGATGTAATTTATGTTTCTCGTATCAGGAGAAGACATAAATAATATAAGTTATTTTCTCAGAGAAGCCTATATGTTTAAGGTTTTGTAATTGAAAGAAAAATGATGTTTGAAATCGATTTTTACATTTTTTTATTTTATTATCGTCATGTTATTTACATTCATTTTTTAGTGTTAGGCGATATTAAGATTATATGAATCACCTTACAAAGGTAAATTAATTTCATTCAGTTATATTTTGTATAATAAGCACATGAATTTTCCTGACATTGTTTTATATTTTTATTAGAAAAAATGGAATGGAATGGAAAATCAATTTATGAAAATTAATATATAATACTAATAAATAAAATGTTCAGTTAATATGATTATAAATTGTGTTTAGGTTCATTTCAGCGCTGCAAAGGGTGAAATGAACTTAAACACCACCTACATAATTCACGAATGTTCTATATTGGATTTTTGTTCCCTTGCCTTAAGAGAAACACGTGCACGCCTGGTATTTGTGAAGATGCCTTGGAAAATGGATTCCTTTCAGGGTTTATTAATAATTGTTCTCTGCGAATTCGAGTTCGGCTTCGTTTCTGTATGTGCAGAGAATTTCCACTATAGTTTACCAGTGCAGGGTAAACTCGTTAACAAAGTTTGACCGCACATTATTAACGCTCTACATATGAAAGTAGAGGAAAGCGTTGGGGGATGGGTATATCTGTAGAGGAGATATATGAAATGAAAGATAAATTTTTTAATTCTTCTTCTAAGTATTTACCTTCTATTACCACATCACCAAATTACAATGCAACTATTGTTGGGCCAGTCAAAGACGACTAAGATTTGACCCTGGAAATCCTATTCTAATATGAGACCACACAGCAAAAACATATTTGAAATTACATCATCGGATCGAATGCAACAATGAGTATAAGAATTCTCTGTTAATAACGAGCCGTGAAACGGTAAAATGAGAAATGTACGGCGACAGGCCACGACGGACGCTGAAATTGAAAAATGTGCAATTTACGTTCCACTGTAGCCGGGAAGGCGTATGTTGCAAGAGATTGCAAATAAAATGTAGGTAGTGTACCGCATTTACGACCGGTTTACGACTGTAACATTGTGGGTACTTTGGAGCGGTTGGTATATAGGAAATAATTTAACTGCGTCTACACTTTGCACATTTAAAATATAGTTGATTTTATTTTTTTAACCGTATTTTTGGGCATACAATGTTTATTTGGACATCAGACATTTAAGTCCACCGTTTTATTAGAACACCATAAAAGCTGATAAATGAATTTACATATTTAGCTCACAAATAAAAAACTAGAGGCATTATTCGACTTTTCCCTACGCAGTTGGGGATCTAATTAAGGTTGCGTCCACTCTTCTTTCTGTTTTTATCCTATATTATCTTGGGTCGTCACAATATGTCCTCTCGTTCCATTCTCCTCTCTTGGCCTTAGCCTTTTAATATTCCTGTTTCCATTCACTCTCACTAAAGCCAAAGAAATTATCAAATCAAAGCATCTATTCTACTAAACAGCAGCAGTTTAAGAATAATTAACAATAGACCCTGGATTAATCGAGAGTTCTGATGCTATCGTCAATTCATATTCATATCGGACAATTTTTCATATCTGAAGCTATTATGTTGAAGAGCTATTACGTGTTCAACGAGGGTTTGATTTAGCTGTTCGACGTATACATAAAATCTATGCTTCTATAATATCTGATGTAATTATGTTAGGCTGGGCGATGTCAAGCACCGGAAATTAGTATCTGATAGTTCAACCTCGTTTTGATCGTGTACTGGGTTAGTCCTGTTTGAATATTACTCCATAAACTCCAACTCGTACTGGTATAAACCGTGTCCGACACTGCAACAAAATTAATTTTACAGTTTTTGTTTAAGTGTAGGTACTTTATTTCAGTATCTAGAGGCCGCCGTCTTTACGTTTTGTTTAAAATTGAAACGCATTACATTCTTTATAATATATATAGGTAAACCCCATTTTCTTGTAATGGCTTTTTAGAATTCATTATAAGATCGGTAAATTTATGATCTAAGATTACTTCTAAATGTACAGAATTATCTGAACTTTGTTTATAATTTACATTAAACTGTAACGAAGAATATAACTAACCAACGTCATAATATTTCAATTCTTTTGATGTATTTTTAGAAAACTTGCGAACTATTTTGCTCTTTCAGGCTATTTTGTGTGTTTTATAAAATTATTCAAGACTTAAATAACTTAACATATTATTCATTCGTTAGATATTACTTTAACTAGTCCCCTAACTTGTGCTCTGAGTGTGGTGCAAGTAATGTACCGCATAATCGATTTTGTACTTAATAGTAACTAGTAATGAAAACAATTCACCCCCTCTACAATTACTCCATAAAACGATGTATCTAGGCTATGATGATAAATTTATTTTAGCGTCGACCACGTCGCCTGTAAAAGGTACCTACTGTAGATTTCAAGGTCGTGTAGTATAGATTTTCCGTTAAAAGGAGAGACTTTAATAGGTCCTACTTAATGCGCCCTCGGCCCCTTTTCGGTGGTATTATACGGCTAACTTAAATCATAAATTCTCCGTTCCAAAAGTCTGACTTTAATATTACACAATTTCAGACCGCTAACAGTAAAACATCGACGACTACTATTTATTTATACGTGAAGGTTATTATCATAATGTGAAAGTTATAAATTCAGATATATTTTACGTGGTATAAAATTGAGAAGCTGCTCGTTCGATTTCCTATAATATTTTATATAAATAGTACTTCTCTCTACATAGAGGGAGCGTCTCTTGGGCACCCGTCTTGCGAGAGGCGGAGAAAAGCGTTCAGCCCTATATATATTCGTATATATCCTGATTATCGAGATTTAAGGTTCCAAATAGATTTAAAATTATTTTAATCTTATGGATACTATTAAACAGCCATGTCAATAGCGTGCCGCCGGTTATTTGGCTAGGAATCTGCAATTGAGTTTGAACCTTACGGTTAACGTCGGGAATTCTGTCGATATGTAAGGGCTGCCAACATACCGGTTGTGGAAGGTTACGAGCGGGGCGGTGTCGCTGTCGGAGGGCGCCGCGCGCATCAGCTCGGGGCGGCTGCGCGCGCCGATGGCAGCGGCGGCGCTGGCGTTGTGACGCAGTGTGACGTCAGTGCGCTGTTGGCTCGATACGCGCTGGTCCCATCGTCAGTCGCCGCCCGAAGCAGGCCGTCGAACGTTGCGCCCTACGCGCCTCCGCCACCCGCGCACTTCTTCTCATACCGGGTTTTAGTTTCATACCACGATGACATAGCCCCAGTGCCGTGCGTCGAGACTACGTGAAAGCGCACACATTTTTTTAGTTTTCTTTATAATTCGGAAACCGTAACGGTCCCCGTTGTTGCAGAACTAGCGACGATCCGCACCCCATTCCGTTGAGGGACAGAGGCGAGACCGAGTGGAGGCTTGTTCCTTTTTATCCGCCTTTACATAAGACTAAAGAAAATGGGTGAGGTGAGTGCAGTGCTTTGTAGTGCTTGCCCTTAGCCTTTGCAGCAGCCCGTTCCGGCGCGCGGCGGTGCAGTGCGTTCGTGCCGGTGTAAGTGCATATCGCCGACGGGGAGTGCCAAATGGTGAAGTCGAACCACTCTGCGATTCCGCCCCAGTGTCCTACTGCTTCAGAACAGTGCTTGCTTTATAGATTTTCATAATTTGTGTTTTATCACGCAACAATTTTTGCACGGCTATACATCTCCTTTGTTCTTTCGAAAATTTTAATACTGGTAAAAGACAACCTGCGCACTTAGTTGGAGCTCGCCTAGAGATTAAATATATATTTTTTTCATACATGATAAAATTTTCATATTTTTTATGTGATTTTACAGATATCGGTACAACATAAAGCCAAGATAAAAATCTTGGTTTTATATTATAATAACTTCAATGTATAAAGCCAATATCATCGTAAATGTATGGGGGTGCAAATGCCGAAAACGGCTTCCGCCGAGTTGCGTAACTTACAGTATCGATCTGTGCAAAGAGTCGGACAATCTCTTGTGTAAGCCACAAGTGATCCACTTCCTTTATAATATAAACTCTTCATATTTCGATTTTTTCATTCAGTTTATCTAAATTAAACGTTCTTTGGTCGGAACTCAGAAAAATTACTCCGTTAATTAATCTGTAACTACGCATTCAAATTGAAAGATGTACCACATATATCTCCGAATATTCTAAGGATCTTCAAACATAGTTATGTTTGAACCATAATTTTTCAAATCAATGCGCATCAAAAATTGGCATATGCGTTTAAAAGGGAAAAATATGCCCTTAGCGCAGAACGTCCTTTGTTACCCATGTTTGAAAAAAGACTAAATTAATTTAGAAGGGTTTTCTTTATCGAAGTTACGGTTATAGGGAAAACTTAAAAGTTACGGGACTCATATGTCAACGGAAACGCATACGCAGAGATGACCGTATGAAGATATTCATTTTTCAATAGTAAAATTACAAAGAATATTAATTTTTTTCTACGATTCCTTGTTTTTTAAATTAATAATATGAATTGAGATCCAGAGAACAAGTTCCGACTGTTTGGGGTCAGTCCGAGGACATTTATATAAAATTTCCAAATTGTATGAAACAATGTAAAATATTAAATGCGGTTGAAATATATTGGCTAATTTCAACAGAGTAAGACGTATGCCAGTAAAATATCGCACATCCGCGATGGATAAAACAAACAACGTGATTTATGATTGCTCCATGTAAAGTACCTTGAATTTCATCCATCAGGCAAAGCTCCATAATATCCCCTTTAAGTAAACATAGTTTTATGTAATGCGATTCAGTACAATTCGATACAATTCCATGTTGTAACCGTTATCAAAATAATCTCTTCTGTAATATGAAGTTGTTGGTTAATTTCCCCAAAATTAACCAACAAATATTTCGTAACACAATAGAAATGGTAAAGATTCTAAGGTAATAAAAAATATCTGGAACAATATGTCTAAATCAGATTAAATTCGATATTAATAGTAAAAAATTACAGTTTAAGATAAATAAATACTTGAACTCTTTGTAGTCAATATAAAAACAGCCTTCAGATAGCAGCTCTCGAAGCGGTAGCCGGTATAACATTTCTATGTGTAACCGAAGGAAGTGGGTTGCGGGAGCAAACCGTACCTCGGTCACTACGGTTATAACAGCGCCGAAGGTTTATTAGAAAATTGGCACGTCATTATGTCATTTAAATCGCATAGAGCACCGTCGCTCTATTGGTGTATTTCCTTTATGACGACAGCACGCATCAATTAGGATGCCACTAGATACAAGCATTGGCTTTTCTAGTTATTCCCATATTAATATCTGAGATCACTTCAGCGGAATTTAAGAAATTTTACCCTTTATAACATTAAAAGTTAGTGCCACGTGTACACCTTTTGATTATAAATTTCAATTATCATTCTCTTTTCTTACAATAATTAAAATCTATGTATTCAATTTGCCACATTTCCCACACATCGTAAAAATAACACTAATTAAAAATGTTACAAGTCTACCAATTTTACGAGCAATGTTCGTAAAACTAGTAATCGTCTTTACGAATGCGGTTTAAAATCGAATATTGATTTCATTCAACGTAATTAATCGGAATGTAATCGATCGAGCAATGTAATTTTATTTATGATTTTAACAATCTTGAGCTTGTACTGTAAATTTGATGGGTATGATTGCTCATTGAAGATAAATACATCTCGACACATATCTCCTATTGATTTACACCACTCAATCGTATAAATGCGTAGATTTACATTTGATATTCTTAAAAACGCCCACAGCATTCTAGTGGTTAGATCGATTTAGATATCGTATACAATTTGTAACGGATAAAATTGATGCGTTTATTTAAAAGTATTCATTGAAAGAAATGTTGAGAGGATCGACGTTTCAATGACGTCGTTAATGCGAGCCGATGAAAGAATTGATGCCAACTATTTAATTCTGCGAATACTGCATTGAGTACTATAAAATTTAAAAGCAATTCACAAATGCGTTTAGTACAAATAATCGTTAAGATTAGATTATAACATAGTTACTATTATCACAGCCATCACTTGCCGTATATTCCTTAGAGCAGCAAAGTAGCTACAGAATCGTTCAATCTACCTACCATTTAAATTTTTTTTCTCTCTTTCATCTATTTCTTGCATGTAAGGAAAAAAAGGAACTTAAACCAGTGTTAAATAAATATGTGTTATATAAAATACATCTCAAAATCAGAAGAATAAATCTCTAGAATTGTTTATAATTAAACAGTTCTAGAGACTTGTAATTCTTTTTATTTTTGTAACGAAAGTAATTTAACTCTCTTTCCTTGGCAATCGTTAAATGACAATGTGTTCGGATGATGTAATATTCAATTTTGTAATATCTGAAGTATAATATACTTATAATAATCTAAACTTCAGTTTTCATTTTAATCAGATATTCTGGTTTAACCTTTAAATATATTATAAATGCGGACGACGTGGCCCAGGGGTGGAAACCTTGTCTTTTAGCTATTTATGTGGAGGGTGTGAGTGGGGATCGGTCCGCAGTGCGCATGTGCCGTGTGCGCGCCGCTTATGTAACTCGGGCCGAGCAAGCCCGCCTCTGCCGCATACAATATTTCCTCTATCATTTCAACTTTTCTCCCGTCATTAATCCGTTTAGCGCTCGCCTTTGTGAATTATAATTAGGAAACCAAATTAACATTGTGCTAGTCCACAGGGGCAAGCTCTGTGTTTTATTTGAGCTCATCTGATGGACATAATTTTGAGTTTGATGATGCCTCAAAAGATGAACATATCGAGGCTGAACTTGCAAAAACCGAAATCAGCAATATACCATGTTTCAATTTCTATTAATGTGTAAAATATACACATAACCATAATTAAATTTGATCGATTTATGAACCAAACATTTTCATCGGGAAACATTTGTCGCATTTTGCAGGCGCAGGGACGGCACGCTGTGCCATTTATGCTCACCGGTAACCTTCATGTGAATTCAGAGCATGCTTTAATGAGGCCCGTTATGAAAACGTTCATCAATTATCGACGGCGACGGTTGACTTGTTTACGGCACCGCGGCCGCATTTAGATCTTGTGACATTAACTCCCCCTGCAACTTGAGGTGCACGCTGTTATTCAATCTCACCATTCTAAACTACAGCGTGTTGGGAACATTAATATCCTTTTAGGTGGTAGGGCTCCAAACCCGTCTGGACGACAGTCATACAATTCTAAATATGCCGCCATAATAATCTTGTGTTGGGTTTCGGCATAAGTCACCAGGTTTCAGTACCCCTACGCGGACGACTACGACCTTAACGGCTAACTATTGTATAGTGTGAGCCGTCAGTATGTTTTCTGATTTTTTTTTACAACAGCCATCTATGTATATAAGCCACATTGCGTTCGTCCTCAGTTCAAAAAGTAAATGAATGTCATTTTTAAAATGTTTACTTCTTTCTTCCGCCCCATTGCCGGCATATACTTGTAATGTCAGCTTTGATTGGCTTTAGAATATATTTATTTAAAAATCATATTTATACGCAAAAGATCTAAAACTCTATACTGTTGCTCAGTATTTTGAAGCGTATACGGTTTTCCAAAACATTGTGGTTTAAAATTCTTTTTGTCTAAAGTACGATCGATGTGAACCCTCTCTTTGCTCATGCTTTCGAGCTCATTTAAAGGGATTAACGGGTTTCCAAGCATTGTGTGACATCTGTGACATAATGCTAGTAATCTTGTTTTTCTTTTTTTTTTCAATTACTATTTATTTAATACTATAAGAATTCAATGTATTATAAGCTTTATCAATTGATGAGTGAATTCGTTATGTCCTTACATTTGCGATCAGGTTCACACTCGCAGCTTGTTCAGATCAATTGAATGCCATTGAGCAGCTGCTCTTGTGGTACTTGACAAGGTTACATTCGTCCCCTAGCACAATAAAATATTCCAACTATACCACTTTTGCGAAAAAGTAGTGCGAGCAAAAATCATTTATATTCATTGCTATTTTATTCAACTCGTTTCCACATTGTTTGTTGTATTATCTTTGTAAAATAGCTGAATTTCAATATATTTGTATGTAGTATGATTATTTCCTTCCTTCTATTCAGATATGAATATCGGAATTCAGGTATTTTATGATCTCAATCTATTTTCCTCGTTGAGTTCCGATATAGCGTGATGATTATTTATTCATAACCAGTAAAACTCGTATTTAGATCATATTATTACATATATACGAGTAATTAATTATCATGCAATATCGTGGTCTCACTTCACCCATTGCTCATCCATGAGTGCATGGCCATAGGGCCGCCTTGTAGAATGTGTCTAGCCCGTAGTTGTGTTTACAGCATGGCCGTACCGACTCGTACCGCGTCGCCACCATCGGACCCATTAAGGACGATAATAGAACAGCTGACGGACTGTACAAGGTTTTTATATGCATTGCCATTTTTATTTAATCTTCAGTGAATTATGGCTCAAGTGCTTCATCACTAACGCCAACTACATTCATCGATACATTGCATGTTTTTTATAGCATATTAGATTGGAATGCAATTAAAGATAATATTTTTCTTAAATTTATGGAAAAGCAATATAATTTTTTTATCAAAATTAAAAACGGAAAGTCGAAATTTATCGTGTCTATTTGTTAACATTGAGGTTGAATGTTTCAGACACGCCGGAAACCCCCCGCGAAGAAACGGAAACCAGGAGACTTAGATGACCTCAAACAGGAACTGGACATTGATTTCCACAAAATCACACCCGAGGAACTCTACCAAAGATTTCAAACGCACCCTGAAAATGTACGAATCCTTCTTTATTACATATTGAATCATGTTTCGTGAATATGGAGTGATACCATTATTTACATTGCAGGGCCTTAGTCACGCAAAAGCGAAAGAGAACCTGGAAAGGGATGGTCCAAACGCACTGACCCCACCAAAGCAGACGCCTGAATGGGTGAAGTTTTGTAAAAATCTGTTCGGTGGTTTCGCGTTATTACTGTGGATTGGTGCTATTCTATGCTTTATTGCCTACGGAATTCAGGTGTGTACCGCTCAGCTAAAAGACGTGTAATGTGGGTAGTGTTTGAACGAATTGCACGTAGTCGATTGAAACTACCCTCAGATTGTAATTCGAAAATTCTAAAAGGCCTTTTAAGCATTCCAACTGTTTGTTTCGTATCACAGGCAAGTACCGTAGAGGAACCGGCGGACGATAACTTGTACCTCGGAATCGTATTAGCGGCTGTAGTGATTGTTACTGGCATATTTTCGTACTACCAAGAGAGCAAGTCGTCCAAAATCATGGAATCCTTCAAGAACATGGTCCCACAGTTCGCTACTGTTATCCGCGAGGGTGAAAAGTTAACTTTGCGCGCTGAAGATCTTGTACTTGGCGATATTGTTGAAGTGAGTCTTTTTTGTCACCCATTTTTTAAATATAGCTGATCAGAATATTGCTTAATATATTTGTATTGTCATTCTGGGCTTCAATTATTAATTGGTGTATAGGTGAAATTCGGTGATCGCATCCCAGCCGATATCCGCATCATCGAAGCGCGAGGTTTCAAAGTGGACAACTCGAGTTTGACTGGCGAATCTGAGCCACAGTCCCGTAGTTCCGAGTTTACCCACGAGAATCCCCTGGAAACTAAGAACTTGGCTTTCTTCTCCACTAACGCTGTTGAGGGTACCGCTAAGGGCATCGTTATCTGCTGCGGTGACAATACTGTGAGTATATTACACCTCTTAGCCATGAATACTAACTTTTTTTATATTTTTATACTCATAAATTCATTTGTATATAATCAAAAGAAACATCTTTTAGACTAAGTAAATCATTGATGTATCGACGAAATAATAAAAAAACTAAATAAATAATAAATAAAATATATACTGAGACGATTCACACAGCGCCACCTAGTGCCAAAGTAAACAGCAGTGCGTTTGTGTTACGGACCCCATATAACTAATATTAACGATTAGATGTCTCATTTTGTTAGCCTCAACTATATGCTGCACAATCTCAAAATATGTTACAATAACAATTAAAAACATGTATTACTGTAAATAAAGATGATTTTATTAGTTATATAAAATAACTTTAGCTTGATTGTTTATTGTAGGTTATGGGTCGTATCGCCGGTTTGGCTTCCGGTCTGGACACGGGCGAAACCCCCATTGCTAAGGAAATCCACCATTTCATCCACTTGATCACCGGCGTGGCCGTGTTCCTCGGTGTTACGTTCTTCCTCATCGCTTTCATCTTGGGCTACCATTGGTTGGACGCTGTCATTTTCTTAATCGGTATGAGAAAAATTGTACAAATAAAAAGCAAAAAAAAAATAGTTCGTAAAAATAATGATGAACATACAAAAAAAGTACCTACTAAAATAAAAATAAGTAAAGTAAGAAAAACCAAACATTTATAATAAAGTTTCTTGTTATTTAGGAATCGAATAATGACTAAGTATTTTTTTTTAATATGTAATTATTTTATAAGCTTTAGTAATAATGGAATTTTTTTGTAAATAATGGTAAGAGAGTATGTATTTTTTTATTTGAACTCACACAGTATTTTCAAATATTGTTTCATATATTATGTTCGTATAATATGACACATGTGAAGCCAGACAGAGAGGCTTACAGGTATTAAATCTAATTAACTGACCGGTTGTTTCTTTATTAACATATAGGAGAGGCAATAACGTGTATTGTTTATATTTCTAATTGACTTCATTCCCATCCTTCTTTATTATTTATTAGAATAAAATTTCGTCACTCATTCGGGTTAAATCTACATACACTGAAAGAAGAATGAATATGGTGCTGACACTTTGAATGTAAAAAAGCCATTTAAATCACTTCATCAGGGGTTTGTTGCTTCCTGAGTTTATGCCGGGATAAAGAGTTACAACTCGAGGCCCCTAACCTCTCCGACCTCCCCCTGGTATGGGGAAGGGGACACATAGTGTGTTATAGTAGTATTGATGAACATGTTCGAATGTTAAATGAAATGTTAGCAGTTCGAGATCATCCGGAAGCGATTCTCTTTAGTACTTAGTCTATGTAGGAGTAATAATAAATTTGTATTCACCTTTATTTAATAATATGTACGTGACACCTCTCGCTTACAATTTCTTCACATTTTCTATCTTTATATTGCAGATGGGAAATACATTAAGAGTAAATGGTATTAAGACAGTGGCAATCACTTGCTATTGGAAGATTCGTCCAATCTTAAGAAATCATCAATCTATTTGTTTCATAATTTTTAAAGGTATTATCGTCGCCAACGTGCCCGAAGGCTTACTGGCAACTGTGACTGTGTGTCTGACGCTGACCGCTAAACGTATGGCCTCGAAGAATTGCCTCGTGAAGAATCTGGAAGCCGTGGAAACCCTTGGGTCCACTTCCACAATTTGCTCTGACAAGACCGGCACTCTGACCCAGAACAGGATGACTGTTGCCCACATGTGGTTTGACAACCAGATCATCGAGGCCGACACCACCGAAGACCAGTCTGGTGTTCAATATGGTAATCATAAAATATTTTTATAGAAAAAACCTATTTATCAGAATTAGGGAAACCATGGTGTATGATAGCTTCTTCTTCACTTCTTTAACACAGCTTTTTATCCTGGAAAATAATATGCAGTATGAGGACGATCTACTGTCTATAAAATCTTAACAAGATTATTTCTAATTCTTTTGGAGGCCATTTTGAATTCTGAACCAATTGTCAAATCAAAGTGCAATTGTTTTTTATTTTATAATTTTTTACCATATATTCAATTTAAATTAAAAAAAAAATATCTCATCAAAGACTTTCTGAAAGCGGAGTTTTGTATTTTGTTGTTGAGACTTATAATAAAAGTCTATGATGGATTTAGTTGAACAAGTTAAATTTTTTTAGATCGCACTAGCCCAGGATTCAAGGCCCTCGCTAAAATCGCTACCCTTTGCAACCGCGCTGAATTCAAGGGAGGTCAAGATGGCGTACCAATCTTAAAGAAGGAAGTCGCCGGTGACGCATCGGAAGCTGCTCTCCTCAAATGTATGGAACTGGCCCTCGGAGATGTACTGTCCATCAGGAAGAGGAACAAGAAAGTTTGCGAAATTCCTTTCAATTCGACTAACAAGTACCAGGTCTCGATCCACGAAAGTGATGACCCCAGCGACCCCCGCCATCTTCTCGTCATGAAGGGTGCCCCCGAACGTATTTTGGAAAGGTGCAGCACTATCTTTATTGGTGGAAAGGAGAAGGTAAGAATATTATTTAATCTAGTTTATCGGATCACGTTTACTTCATTACGCCTTTTTAATATTACATACTTTTCCAATAACTTGCAACTGGCCGGCCACCTATGTAGGGAACAAATGTCTCACCATACCGCCTCCACAGGGCACCGGCAGGAGGGGTAAACCCAAAAAATGCTGGTTTGACGTCGTAAAAGTTGATATGCTTGCCAACGAACTGACCAGGGATGCCGAGGACTGCGAATTGGTGAAGAAAAAGTCCCCAGGCACCGAAGAAATGATGATGAAGATGACTTTTCCATTAACTTGAACTATTTGACCAGGTCCTGGACGAGGAAATGAAGGAAGCTTTCAACAACGCCTACCTGGAACTAGGTGGACTCGGCGAACGTGTGCTCGGCTTCTGCGATCTGCAATTGCCCTCCGACAAGTACCCAATCGGATACAAGTTCAACACTGACGACCCCAACTTCCCTCTGGACAACCTTCGTTTCGTCGGTCTCATGAGCATGATCGATCCTCCCCGTGCTGCTGTGCCCGATGCCGTCGCTAAGTGCCGATCTGCTGGTATTAAGGTAATTTGTTTTTCACAATACATATATCCCAGATTTGTTATCAAATTTTACAAATGTTCAAATTATAACATATATCCCATTTTGATTTTAATACTTCATAAAGTTTTGGCCTTTCTCTATTGTTGCCACCGTATAAAAATGGGCAAATAAACAAAAAATTCTTTTGTATTTAAATATTTTTTTTAATTAAGAGCTGTGATTCCAACTAATCATTGGCAAAAAACTTGAATTTTTTAAAATAAATCATATTTCAGGTTATCATGGTTACCGGTGACCACCCCATCACTGCTAAGGCGATTGCCAAGTCAGTTGGTATTATTTCGGAAGGAAACGAAACCATTGAAGACATCGCTGCTCGTCTGAACATTCCTGTCTCGGAAGTGAACCCACGGGAGGCCAAGGCGGCTGTAGTACACGGAACCGAGCTCCGGGAACTCAATTCTGACCAACTCGACGAGATTTTGAAGTAAGTTTATAAAGACTTGTGATATTGGGAGTACGAAACGTTTGGAAAAACATATCTATCTGTATATATGTTATAGCTGTTAGGTTCAGGAAAATAAACACAGTTTGAGATCGAAAGTCTTCGTCAAATGAGCCCTTACTAAGGTAAGGGCTCATTTTTCTACATTCCAGTTGCAGACTAAATTAACTTAAGGCTTAAATGGTATTGCACTGCAACACTGAAGTCAGACCGGTAGTTCGTACCACCGATATCACCAAATGTGGAATGGGGGAGGGGGGATGTAAGAATCACAATTATGTCTCGACTGCGTTATGTGTACGATTTGGGATGTTTCAATACAGTCTGTACAGATCAATATATAACTATTGCCAAATATCTAATAAAAATTTGTATCATTGAAATACTGGTTATTCATAAAAAAAGATTGTAAGATAACAAAAGAGTTACTTTATTATGTTGGGAAAAGTTCAATCGAATTTTGAACGCGACTGTACAGTTTTACATATGTACATACATGGTAGTAAATAATGGATTGTTCCAGATACCACACGGAAATCGTATTCGCCCGCACCTCGCCCCAGCAGAAATTGATCATCGTCGAGGGTTGCCAGCGTTTAGGTGCCATCGTGGCTGTCACCGGTGACGGTGTGAACGACTCGCCCGCTCTTAAGAAGGCCGATATCGGCGTTGCTATGGGTATCGCTGGCTCTGATGTCTCCAAACAGGTACGTTTATGTTTTTGGACGTTTCGCTTGTATGGATGGTTATATAAGCGACACGAGCTTTAGTTTGGTTGCAAAACAAATTGGAGGGAGCAAACGGGTCATGGAGTGGAGCTACTTTCGGGAAGCGTAGTGTAGGAAGGAACCCTTAAGCCCGATGTACCGACGTCTTCCGCGAGATTGGGGAACGCAACGGACCGAAATATGTGGCGCAAACTTGTGAAGAAATATGTCAATCAGTGAACGAGCGTTAGCTAACGATATCCTTTATCACTTGTAATTAGTAATAATTAAGACGTAAGTCCAGTTACGCGTTTTTTTTTTTATTGTTGAGGAACAGCAGACAGGCTGACGGCAGTTAATAGTAAGCAGTTACCGTCGCCTTTGTATATTTGCAACGCTAGGGCACCGCGAACACGCTGTTGTCTTAAGTATACCGCCATAATAACCTTATGTTGTGTTTCGGCATTAGTGACCCAAGTTCCTGTACCCTTATGGGACAGTAGCGTGTTCGCGATGCCACTTGCGTTCAAACACCCATAGGCGACGGTAACTGCTAAATTTTAAGCGGGCCGTGAGCCTGCCTACTATCCTACAGCAATAAAAAATGGAGTACAGTAGCCTGGGTGCAATGCTGGAATACAACACAAGGTTATTATGGCGGCATACTTATAAATTAAGGATGGTTGCCATCCAGACAGGCTTAGGGCCCTACCACGTAGCTAGAGTTGTTTTGTCGCCTTTTATGACAGGCTGACCTCTGCCGCAGAGGTTAGTATTCTTACTCCGCCCCTGAACGGAGAAAGAGTGTAAGCCTATGTCTAATATCTATTAAAAAAACATCTAAGAGGAATTCAAATGAGGCTCACATTATAGGCGGCTGACATGATCCTCCTCGACGACAACTTCGCCTCCATCGTGACCGGTGTTGAGGAAGGCCGTCTGATCTTCGACAATCTGAAAAAGTCCATCGCGTACACTCTTACTTCTAACATTCCCGAGATCTCTCCTTTCTTGGCCTTCATCCTCTGCGACATTCCCCTCCCCCTTGGAACTGTTACCATCCTGTGTATCGATCTTGGAACCGACATGGTAAGTTTGAATTTTTTTCTTAACTACCCTCTATCTTGTTTTAAATATTGCTATACTGCAAGAACTAAATACTGTGACTTTGTTATAGATAATTTATATAAGTTCTTATACAATTTTAAAATATCACTAAGTACTAAAATTAATTTATCTACATCAATATATAATGATTTATGTATAAATTACCAGAATACCTGAGTTTACGCAACACAAAAATAACAAATATTTAAAATTATTGAAAAGCACTTGAAAAAAAAAAGTTGAGAGTCACATTCTTTGAGTGTATCTTGCAATATAACACTACGACATATTTAAAAAATATGTTGTTATTATATAGGCATAAATTGATTAATTGTATTCACTACTGCTGCTATTTCGATTAAACATGATTGAAAACATTACACAACACTCGTTTTATCAGCAGAAGTGAATCGTGCTATCTTCTGTAACGTTTCAGTGCGAGTGAATGAGGATATTTTAGTAATTAATAAGCGTGTGCCATGCCACTAGGTACCAGCGATTGCCCTAGCGTATGAGGCCGCCGAAGCAGACATTATGAAACGTCCGCCTAGAAATCCATTTTGCGACAAACTTGTCAATGAGAGGTCTTTATATGAACATAGTACTGTGTATTGCCAAATAACTCGATAACTTAGCTAATAACGCCAATGTTGTCTCGATATTGTAACAAAGTGTTATATTTTTGTGTAATCATAACGATTATTTATTTATATTATAATAATATACATCTCCGTTATGGTTATGTAAAATATAATTATGATTTGTATTATTTAAAAGTGCTAATAGTCAAACAATGCATGAATATTGACGAGTTAAAGAAACGTGAAAGGCTTGTGTACTAATCTGAGAGCTAGATCGTCACTAGCTGCGCGATAAGCTATAATTTTTTTGTTTATAATATGTTTTCTGTCAACTAATATTCGATGATTTGGAGCAGCAGTAGTGTCAGAAGTGTTCGACGTCTGTGGGATTTATCTATAGTTTAATGGAGCATTTATACAGACACTACACACCAACCATCCAATGTACATCCATCATCTCATCTCCATTCTATTCGAATATGACCGTAGTCAATCTGAGTACCATCGTCATTCACGATTCATTTTTGTTTTTAACATTCTGAACAATACCACATAGAATAATCACTCAGAGTAATGCCATTTCATCGATTTATTATGTTCATTTTATTTGTTATAGTTATTAAGCGACAATATTTTGCAAGCATACGCTACTCGATTCTGACTGGTGCCACAGTTCGTTTTCTTTTTTTACAGGACAGGCAAACTATTTTAAAACAGTTTTTCTATTGTAATTCATGCAAAAATATGCTTTTAAAAATAATGCCATTTACGGTATCCAAAAAAGCAAATTTTACAAAATCAGTTTGGCTTGATGATTTTTAACTTAGTAATGTCGATGAAACATTTGCCTCAGCCTTACGTGGTTGCCCGATATATCTTCTTCTAATATTTGAGATTGTAATTTGTTTTTATACCTTATAAATAATTAAATAAATAAAATGATATGTTTTCAACCGTATATAGATTTTAGATAAAATATATTTGTGATTTTTTATAATTTTGATATTATTTTTCTTTCATTTGCCATTTAATATATCTATGATTTGCAGTGAAACGATTTGCAGATGTTTTGATTAGTGGCTTTATGAATATAAGTCTTCCCTCTGATAACTGTTGGTGGGGGATGGACAGTGGCGTCTGGTTGCAAGTGCTATGTGTTCGATGTTGTCACAATGTGCGCGACGCACCGCGCTTGTTTGGGGCGGACGAGGGGCTCGCCCCTCGCCCGCTCACCTCGCTAGTGTTTGTGTAGGTGCCCGCCATTTCCCTGGCTTACGAAGAAGCGGAATCTGACATTATGAAGCGACAGCCGCGTAATCCTTTCACTGATAAACTCGTTAACGAGAGGTAAAACACCACGAGTGCCACGGCTCGTTCAAAAAATATTACTGTATCTCTGCTAATTGCTTGCTACCACGTGTACACTAGTCTTCAATATTGAGGTTCGGTTGATGCCCGCGTATTGTGGACGATCTGTCCTCCGCGCGAACTACTCTTTGTGTGGATATTGAAGGCGACAAAAGCACCGCTCCTCTTCTCTGCCTTGCGTTGTCTTTTCCTATCTTTACATAAATAACGAACCTCGGATTTCTTTTACCGTAACTAGGTAGATTGGTTCTTATCCCATGGAACAACGCGTTTGAAGGTGGCCCAGGCCGGCCCGCCTGTACCTCTGCACAAACGCATTGTTCCATTTTTGAGTCGATGTTAAATTTTTCTTACTTCTTTTTACTAACTGTTATAAGGTAAGTGGTCGGTGTTAAATGTCTTTGTCCGATTGTCGGTCGTGCATGTAAAGGTGTTTTGATGTTTCCTAAACTAACTCGTAATTATTTTCTTTATACTATTTTTGTATTTCTCATATTTTATTATATTTCATGATCTCCATGCACACCATGATACACTGATTAATCGATAAATACATCTTTGTCATTCGATTTTTACTCACGTTTACGCTACAGGCTTCATCACATTACATTTGAGCCATACATAGGGCGACTTGATCTCGTTTCGTACACCTAGACTACAAGTACATTCGATTTATAAAATAAGTAGACCAAACGCTGCTAGGGCTTATTTATAACTTCTATCACTAGTTGTAGAATTTCAGATTCTATTTTTAAGGTCGATCGAGCTATTTTTCAATATTACACCACGCCAATTTTATATATATTTTCTATTTACATATTACTAGCCAATTTATGCCTTATATATAAGTATACATGTAACTTTTATTAGATTTATTGTATATTTTAATAAATTTTATTTTTCAATACGGTTAGTGTTAGTAAGTATTTTACGTAACGAAGTGTGTTCGTATATTTATTTTGTATGAGTACAATAAAGGATAGATAAATAAGCATCGGGTGTTCACACGCCACCCGATAATATTGGATAATTCTGACTGCTTGGTGTTGCCAAAGGTGCCTGCTATATCATTGGCGTACGAGGCGCCCGAGTCCGATATCATGAAGCGGCAGCCTCGGGACCCTTACCGCGATAACCTCGTCAACAGAAGGTTCGCCAGCACCCATCGCCCGTCACGCTCGTGGCGACGCTTATTAGATATCATCCGGGTGCTAACACAATCTATAGCCCACTGTCAAATGTTTCTAAAATATTTGCATCACATTTGGTGAGATTTAAATTATTTGAGAGGTGCGGCTAATTGTGGTTCAACAGTACCGTTTCTAAAATGGATGTGGAAGAGTGATGCCGGCACGTCCCCCTCCCCGTTTACCGATCTCGCAATTCGACCACTTTGTTTTACCCGAAACTACCTGCAAAAAAAACAAACCTTGCATATACCTACACAATAAATATACAAAATATTTTATGTTTAGTTCTCAATTTTGGTCTCGTTTAGATATCTTCAAAATTAATATAGAAATGTTAAATGGAATCTTAGAGGAACTAGTCCTGTCTTTTGTTCTTACTCTTCACTCTTCCATGTTTTAAAATTAGCGATGCAATAATAATCGAGCGGTGATAAGCTGTGGTAATAAAAAAATGCACGTTTAGACAACAATATAGACGACTGTTTAGAACTTGTCATAGAGAACGCACTAGTTTTGATTATATATGTGATTTTGATATTTCGTAGCGCATAGTGATAAGTTTCGAATGATTGGTGATATAATTTAAAAAAAAAAACTTTTATTTTTTTTTAAGGAATGACATAGGCGACATGGAGCATCTAATTATCTTACAATCGGTTTATGGTTTATTTTCTTTTTTAATTATTTTTGGCTATATATTTTTATAGATATATTTCTAAAGAGCACGTGCTATACGCAAAAGTCACTTCGCTGCAGCCTTTATTAACACACAACACTTATTAGGGTTTAATTTCTAACCTTTATTTATTTTTATTTAATATCTCGCTTCACTCTTTTCACGTACAAATATTGTGGCTTTTGCTTTCCTCGCCATATATTTTGGAATTCTCTTGCATGTTTGTCAAATGTAAGTATTCCAATAATTGGTGTAGATTAATATTAAAGCTATGATAAAATAATATTTTGTTTTAACTTATATTGTTTAAAGAATTTTGAGGTCTTTTGTCATTGGATAACTTTATAGTTGAATATGACAAATTGGAATTGATCTTATTTTAATTTTTGAATTTAAAGTTAGCTAATATAATACTACAGTAAAAGTAAATCTTAATGTTTTGAAAATAAATTAATAATATTATTGTTTTATTATATATTTAAAATTAAAATAATCTAAATGCTTGAAAATTTAGACCCAATTCGATTGCATCATTATATTATTCCAAACAGTAAATTCAAGCTACCAAAATTGCATATTATATTGAATAATTAATATTAATCACTTTCTTTAATAATTATTCAATATTACAATAGAATGATTTATTGAATATTACAGAACTGGCACAATGAATACTTGAATATTACAAACCTTGCACAAATATTCATTGAATGTTACAAATTTCGCACATAGTTCACTTTATAAATTGCTTCATGTAGCTATTTTTGAGGCAGTGCATTGAAACGAATTTATTAAATATGACAGGCTTATCTCGATGGCTTACGGCCAGATCGGCATGATCCAAGCAGCTGCCGGATTCTTCGTATACTTCGTGATCATGGCTGAGAATGGTTTCCTTCCAATGAAACTCTTCGGTATCAGGAAGCAGTGGGACTCGAAGGCTATCAATGACCTGACTGACTCTTATGGACAAGAATGGGTATGTTTCATATGTTATGTCCATGTCATAATTGATTTCTTCTTGCTGGCCCTTATGCAAAACTATGTTAAGGCGGAACAACACATTTCTCCTTCCTCCTCTATTAGTTGTCATCTGAACATTCGCTTCATTGCCATATCATCTTTTACACAATCCATCCATCATTTTTCAGTCCACCCCTCCTTTTGTATCCATGCACTCTCAATTCTAGCATTTTCCTTGTTATATGACATTCTTCTTTTCGCATAATCTAGCCATACCAGGCTAGTCTATTAGGTAATTTTCAGCTTCTCAATCACTTGTGCTCCTTTCAAACTTTCCCTGATGTATTTATTCATTTTTAAATTTATCCATTTTATTAACTCTACTCATCCATCTCAACATTCGCATCGTTTTGTACTGTAGCTACAATTTTTTTATTGCTGTGGGACAACAGACAGGCTGATGGCCCACTTTATAGTAACTAGTTAAGGTCCTATGAATATTTGCGGCGCCAAGGGCACTGCTAAACCAATAATTGGCAGGATCTCCCCGACCAGAAGTAATTTTGAAAGTTGTCTTACTTAAATGAACATGTTCTAGACATACCGCGACCGCAAGGCCCTCGAGTACACCTGCCACACGGCGTTCTTCGTATCTATCGTGGTCGTACAATGGGCCGATCTGATCATCTGCAAGACCCGCCGCAACTCCATCATCCACCAGGGCATGCGCAATTGGGCCCTCAACTTCGGACTTATCTTCGAAACTGCCCTCGCCGCCTTCCTCTCGTACACCCCCGGCATGGACAAGGGCCTCAGGATGTATCCTCTCAAGTACGTCACATTATAATTTTTAAGGCCGACTTGCACGACCAATCACTAAACCGATTTAGCGCTAAACTTATTTAAATCGTCATTCTGTCCCTGTCAAATGTTATCAATGTGACAGGGACAGAATGAGGATTAAAATAAGTTTAGCGCTAAATCGGTTTAGTGATTGGTCGAGCAAGCCGGCCTAAGTAACATTTGTCATTACCATAGACAAATTAACAAAATTAACCAAACATTTTTAAGTATTCATTCTGAAAAGTGTGATATATTCAGTTATTTAATAATTAATAATAATTTATTTATGTGAAAATCTATTGGAAATAGATATACTAATAATATAATCTAAGTTATAGATACCAATGAGATATGCTAATATATGTGGTGGTATACACAGGTTCGTGTGGTGGCTGCCTGCGATTCCGTTCATGCTGTCGATCTTCATCTACGACGAGATCCGGCGCTTCTACCTGCGCCGCAATCCCGGCGGCTGGCTCGAACAAGAGACTTACTACTAAGCCCCAGCACGGTCCACGCCGCGGGCTACACTTAGTTATATCGCGTACATCCACTTCATTTGTGTTCCCATAACAGTGAAAGAAGCCGCGGCGCGCATTGGCTAACGCATCCGACGCAATTGACTCATTTCACAAACTACCTTCTCTCCCAAAACGTGTTTAAACGAAGCAGAATTTCCTTAATCCAGTTTCGTGTAGCTGATACAACGTACGGTTAATGAGCTGCAGCAAATATTTAATCAGAGTTAGCCATGCTGAGGCCGCGGCGCCGGTTATGTCTATTCGCTGTCGTGTACGCTTTTCACCGCTTGTTACCGCATCGCTCCGCACGGGGGCGCCTGTCTATATACCTGTCGGATTAAATATTGGCAATGTTGATATTAATATTCTATCTAGCGTTGGATTATTACTGAAACATTCTCTTTAAGAGCATTTTTTATTATTTGAAATATTCCTATAAAATATAGAGAAAACAACTTTTTTTTAAAATAATGTTATACAGAATTTAATTTTCAAAATAGTCAAGAGTCCATTTGATTATATTAGCGGAGACATCTAAGTCAGTACTGGTCAAGAAACAGTCGGTTTGTTTGGTAATTTTCAACGCTGTGTCATGTTCATTTCACCGTGTAACGTGGCCGAGACGATGCGGCGGCGCAGCCCCAAGCCCCCTCGCGTCCCTGCGGAGCCCCTAGCCCCCCAGGGCTGGGATTTCCGGTCCTGGGGAGCGCGGATATCTGCGATCCCACACTCACTGTCACCTGTTGCGTTTTTATAAACTATCTATGTATATATTGCACATTGGAGTTCGATATTTGTGATGACATATAACGAGTTAATTATTTCTGTACGGAGTTGGCAGAAAAGGCGTCCCTCCCGCAGCTCGGCTCGGACCCATGTTACCCCTCATTGCTCCACCGATGATGATAAGATATTATAATATTATATAGAATTAATAATATACTGATAAATTGTTTTTCACATACTTATGTAATAAGTAATAAAGACGATCGTTTAGCGGTAGTCGATCGTTCGTGAATCGAGTGGGCAGGAGTGCGCCCCCGCCGCGCTGCGCCCCGCGCCCCGCCCGCGCCCGCGCTCGACGGCCAACGAAAGCATTTGTTGTAAAATAAACAGTTAAGAGCCATTATTATTATTTAAGTGGAAATTAGAGTTAAGTTGAATTTTCGAGTGAATAATATTCAGTTGACGATTCGATCGGGTGCATGGTGTGAGAGAACGATGTGGAGTGCCTGAGTTTTAGTACTACTGCTTACTGTTAGGTAGGTAGTTGAAATTTTGATGCCGTATTTTCAATTGTAAAAGTAGATAAAAATAAAGCATACAAAGTCGCGATCGCTTCGAGGAGTGCGGTGGAGGGGAGTGGTGGGGGAGGGCGGAAGTGGCCGCAGTGTCGCCCTCCGCCGTCGTCGGCCGGAACCTCGCAGCTGCCCGTGCGTCGGCCGCGACGACGCTTTTCTTTACTTCAAATTGTCAGATTATTAGCGATTTTTGTCAAATTTATTAAAATAGTCTGCTCATGGTAATTGTGTAAGATTTTATTTCTTAATTAAAAGATAATAAACAAATGTAGGGATGCGTAATTAGAAGTTTTTAAAATTATACCGTTACGATGGCGTCAACTTGTTCGAGCCGCTGCGCCCGCGCTGCGGCCGCGGTCTTTTCAACTTTTCGTAACGCATACATATAACATTATTATAATGGTTACAAAAGTAAAATATTACATTATAGTGACTAAAGTCTAAATTATATAAAACGTTTATAGAGTAAAGTGATTGATTTCTCTAGGAGGATCTTGTGCTTGTTTGAGAGGAAGTGCATCTCACTGACAATAGTCGATGATATTATTAATGATCTGACCTTGTGAGCGGTTTTTTTTTGTCTTACACTGTAGAAATAACATTTGATTTGCGTTCAACAGTTCTTTACACCGATTTATTTTATAGTATTACTCTGTTGGCTAGAAACGCTGTAAAAATGTAAGTGTTAATAAAAAAAACATTTTCAAAATATTATTGTTTTGTTTCATTGGAAATATTGTTTTTATTTTTAATACCCTTCCCGCCAGCTGAATATAAAGGTACAACTTGAGTAGGACATTCGCATATTTACAATGGTGTTTTAATACACAAAAATAATCAAAGCTGTATGCAGCTACGAAAATTTTATTGAAAATCGATTTTAAATAGTTTAATTTCGGAGGTTTTCTGATATTCTACATACCATACTAAATAACTATTACTCGTAGTAATAAACTAGAAAAATAGTGTACATTGAATTAACCCTTTTCAAAAATATACACATCAAAAAAGTTAAGCAACATGCATGATATTACAAATTTACCATTTATACTAATTAATTTCTATGTCTTTACTCGCTCAAAGTGCGTAGGTATGTAAACTTTTTTGTTATTGATGACATACTGGCTGGTTGTAAAAAAATTTCGATTATGTTTTGTTTTTTTCATAAAATTAAATGAAAGGGAATTTGTTTGAATTTAAGTGCGTTTTTATTGCTACGTTTAGTCTTGATTTTATAATTTTACCAACCATTTAAATAAAGTTAGCGACAAAATTGAATTGTTAGATATTCTTTACATCATGGAGCGACGTCATTTGACGGCAAATGAAATGCAAAGAGCTGTAGGGATGTTGCAAGCGGGAAGTAATCAATCTCAGGTATCTCGGCATTTTAGCATTTATAGAAGTGTTATTTGTCGTCTTTGGCAGCGCTACAATAATACAAGAGAACCCGCTGAACAGCGTCCAGGCCGTAAAAGGAGTACAACCACTCGGCAAAACCGGTACATACAACTGACTGCAAGACGCCAGCCGATGTTAACCGCTCGAGAGAGAAGTTTGAGGCTACAAAATTCAAGTGGTGTTGATGTAAGTCCCCAAACTGTGCGAAATCGACTGCATGAGTACGGCCTACGAGCTCGACGCCCAATTAGGTGCCCACCGATACGTCACGGGAATCGCGCTCGTCGAAATGAATGTGTAGAGAACGCAGAACATGGACCCAGGAACAATGGGATAAAATTATGTTTTCCGATGAGTCGCGATTCGGGTTTAGGCCTGATACAAGAAGGGTGCGAGTGTACCGTCGGCCCGGAAATACTGAAAGGCTCAGGTGCATTCAGGAAGTTCATCTATACAGCGGCTCATCCACCAGTCTAAAATTTAAATTAGTACATGTTGCTTAGACTTTTATGATGTGTGTATAATCTCGTCAAAGCAGGGTCTAACCATAGTAACATTGAATATTTTACATGTATCATATTAAATTTGATCTATAGAACTTCAAATTATAATAATGATAAAACAATATTAGTGACTTGTTTAATTGAACTATTGTTTTTTTTAAACATCCTTGTAAGTGAGACTTTCTCACATTTATAAAGGTGTTTTATACATGAACATATTAGAAGCTGCATTCAGCTTTTACAAAATGGCTATCATAAAGGAATGAAGAAATCAACTATGCACTCATCAAGAGTAGGTAACAAGCTATTTAAGCAATTTAAATAAATGAATGATCATAGCTCTAAGTACAATAATAATTAGCCGGATCCACACCGGACGATCCATCGCGTTCCGATCGTGGGCGGCAGGAGCGCGCTCCATAGGAGCGTTTGATGTGGACTTGCCTTGCACGATCCTAACTGGGCGGCAGGAGCGCGCGCTCCTTGCCGCGAGCGATCCGTCAGTTGTCGGTTTTTTCGCCAGCCTCAAAAGTGCCTCAAGTGAGTGGCGCGCGCGGTGTGTACGGATGTGTGTGGTTCGCGCGATCCACCACACCATGGACATCTCGCAAAGTCGCTGTCTGATATCACTTTATAAAGAACTCAAATGTTTATGGGGCCCAAAAGATGTTAATTATACCAATAGAGGTGACTTAGGATCGCTTGGAGTGTATTTTTAGGATCGCAAGTCTCCAAAACTGGATCGGTCTAACACAATCCACGCTCCGTGATACTGGATCGCGCGATCGCCGATCCAAAATGGATCGTTCAGTGTAGATTCGGCTATTGAAACATGTTCCTAATACTCTATCACTACAGAAATTCATTGACAAGTCCTAATATTTTCTTGTATTCTAAATTTTATAAATACACAATAGGCATATCTCTTCTTTCTGCCCTTATCCCACATTATGTGGGGTTTGCACAACATGTTCTCTCCTTCCACTCTCCTCTGTTAGCCGTCATCTCAACATTTACAACGTTTTTCACCATATCAAGTCAATTGGAATAATGTTTTGAGTAATGGGAGATGTTGATTCTGCCCTAAAGAACTTTTATGAAATTTTGAATGATATTATAATCAACCCTTAAAAAATATTTTAAAACTAAATATCCCAAATAGTACTATATGGCTCTGAAAAAATTTATATCACAAAAATGAAAATTTCGTAAAAAATGGAAGACGAATGGTCGGATTAGTGATTAAGATACTTTTGGTCTCTTGCGTGATCGCGAAAAGCGCGTTAACAGTGAATGTTATAATTTATATATTTATCATGCTGAAAATCGTAATAAATATGAAAGTAAACATTTTTGGTCATTTGTAAAGTCCAAAAAGTCTTCATGTGGCTACCCGAAAAAATACTTCCGTTTTTGGGTAATGGTTCTTCTGACGGCAGCGATATTTGTATTCTTTTTAATAAATTCTTTCAATCTTCTTTTGAACCTTATATACAGAATACCTTTTATCTGTGCAGGGGCGGAGAAAGAATACTAACCTCTGTGGCCGGGGTCGGCCTGTCGTAAAAGGCGACAAAACAACCCACCCTAGCTACGTGGTAGGGCCTCAAGCCCGTCTGGATGGCGACCACCTTTGGTCTTAAGTATGCCGCCATAATAACCTTGTGTTGTGTTCCGGCATTAGTGACCCAAATTCCTGTACCCTTATGGGACAGCAGCGTGTTCGCGATGCCACTGGCGTTGCATACACCTAGACGGTAACTGCTAAATCTTAAGCGGGCCGTCAGCCTGTACAGCAATAAAAAAAATACGAATAATACAGATGAATATTTTGGCACTGGGCATTCTATAAACATTTCTTCTCTCCACTTTACGGTTGAGTTAATTTCTATGTATCTTAAATGTTTAGATCCAAACAAAGGTAGTGGACCTGATGGGATCCGTCTTATATTCTACAAATCTTGCTATAAAAGTATATCTACTCCAACACATCATAATATTTCTTTGAGATCAGGCGATTACGCCATTATAATGCATTAGCCTTTATTATGGAAAAAAATCACACGTAATTCCTGTATTTAAAAGTGATAGTAGATATAAAAGTAATAAGCATAGTATTCTGAATTATAGACCTAAATTCAAACTGAATACGCTTGCTAAACTCTTAGAGAAAGTTATATTTATAATAATAAATATATTAGGACAATTAACACAACGCCATCTAGACTCAAACTAAGCTGCATAGCACTTGTGTTATGGATACTAGACAACTGATATACTACATATATACTTTTTTGTAAATAAATACATATTATACATAAACACCCAGACGCGAGACGGGAATCGAACCCATGACCTCCATAAGTGTACCGAAATGAGTTGGCCGCTATGCCAGGGAGGTTGTCGTCAGTCGTATTTGATTCTACCTAGTCAGGTCATAAGTATTGTCACACAGTAAAAACTTTTCTTTTAGAATGCTGGCCACAAAAAAGTTTATTGAATTCGAATTTCGAATTGTTCATGAAAATAAAAATGTATACTTTTAGAATTTTACTCATTTTTAAATATGGAGTGGACGCTTAAAGAAGACCGTGTTGCAGTTATTGCGTTGCATCGTTGCGGTTACGCGCCAATTCAAATTTTTAACATACTGAAAAATTTTAATATAACCAAAAGATTCGTTTATCGTACCATCAAACGATACAATGATAAGGTGTACGCACACAGTAGTGAAGAAGCGAGCAGCCGTATTCCGCGTGTCCAACGAGGTCATTTTCCATCCTCGCTCATGGTATGGTTGGGAGTTTCTTATTGGGGCTTAACAGAGGTACATTTATGTGAGAAAGGTGTAAAAACGAATGCTGTTGTGTATCAAAATACAGTCCTGACGAACCTTGTGGAACCTGTTTCTCATACCATGTTCAATAACAGGCACTGGGTATTCCAACAAGATTCGGCGCCAGCTCATAGAGCGAAGAGCACACAAGACTGGCTGGCGGTGCGTGAAATCGACTTCATCCGGCACGAAGACTGGCCCTCCTCCAGTCCAGATTTGAATCCGTTAGATTACAAGATATGGCAACACTTGGAGGAAAAGGCGTGCTCAAAGCCTCATCCCAATTTGGAGTCACTGAAGACATCCTTGATTAAGGCAGCCGCCGATATTGACATGGACCTCGTTCGTGCTGCGATAGACGACTGGCCGCGCAGATTGAAGGCTTGTATTCAAAATCACGGAAGTCATTTTGAATAAACTTTAATGTCATAAGAATCTATGTTTTGTTAAGTTCATTTTGGTATATGAATGGTTACGTAATGAATAAACTTGTTACAATTATTTTACATTAAACATGTGACAGAATTTATGACCTGACTAGGTATATATACTATCATCAGACCTATAATTATTGAACAACAACATGGATTTATTGACAAACATCCAACTGAATCTAACCTTTGTGAGTTTATACAACGGATAGCTGGAGATAGCTCAATGGATGGTGGTGGTCAGGTTGATGTTGATTACTACCGATTATTCTAAAGCTTTTGACAAAATTCCGCACTCCTTGCTTATCGGTAAGCTTCGTTTTATGTGTACTCATGGCGATCTTCTAAGATGGTTGGAATCATACTGAGGGAACGAAATCAAGCAATAACTGTTAAGGGCTATTGTTCCACATTTGTCCCTATATCTTCTAGTGTTCCTCAGGGCTCTCATATCAGACCTCTATTGTTTAATATTTTTCGATCCTTGCATAAGGGTATTTGAAATCCTGCCACCTGATTTTTGTTACCTACCCTCACTCTCGGTGAGGTAAATGGTGAAAGCGAGGGTGGGACGGAGAAATAATAAGTAGCAACGCTCAAACCACTAAACTGGCAGGACGGTCGACGTGCGACCTCCCTGGTTACTCCAAGCTCTAATTGGCCGTGCCATTAAATCTGTGTGTTCAGTGTTGTGACTTTAGCTGGCGCCGTGCAGTCTCTCTAGCCACCGCTCCTATACCATCCCCTCCCATACAGTCCACTGCTCTCGAGCTATCCTTCTTTTTCTTGTACAGTGCAATCTCGGTCCGTGGCCGGCATCGTACAAATATATTTATAAATTATGTACTCGTAATTGCCACTTAAAAAAATTGTAGTATCTTACTTTACGCTGACGATATGAAGATTTTTAGAACTATTAATTCTAACTATGACTCTTTTACAAGATGATCTCACTCGTCTCTCTAACTACTGTAATATAACAAATAAATAAATGTAACATCATATCTTTTACAAGAAAGACCCAGCCAGTTATTTTCATATTATATTGTTTGAGTGGCAGTGTTCTGGAACGCGTATCTGAGGTGAGAGAACTTGGGGTTTACTTGGACTTTAAATAGATATTTTGTTCCCATATAAATCACATAGTAAAGCTTTTCAAATGTTGGGATTTATTCATAAAGTAAAAAATTATTTTAAAATGTCCTCCACCTTGACTCTATAATTCTCACGTGAGATCCATTTCGGAATATGCCTCTACAGTGTGGAACCCACGGTACAATATATATAAAGACAGTATTGAATCCGTACAAAATAAATTTATAAAACACTTATAATATAAATGCGATCGTATGAATCAGCAGCTGCCTGAAATTCGTTCATTATCTATACGAAGGGCTATGAGGAACCCAGTATTTTATTCAATTTACTCAATAAAAACATGGTTTCCCCTTTCCTTATAAGTCAAGTATCAAGTAAGAGGTGTCCCCGTTTAAATTAAGGCACGAGGCACTTTTTTTATTACCTTCAATAAAATCAAATATTGCAAGAAACACTCTTTTAAATAGATCTTGTCTTAAATATAATAAATTTTACACCAGTGTTGACAATTTTTGGTCTAACATTATAAATTATTATAATTCAAAAATAATCGAATTATGCTAGTCACTAAATTATTAAGTTTAAATCTCTCACTTTTTAAATTTATATGGATTTTATATTTTTAACAGACGAAAAAAACGGAGGAGGTTCTCAATTCGACGCGTATATTTTTTTTCTTTTTTTATGTATGACCACGAATATCTTTTTACAGAGTAGTCCGATTTTAAAAATAATTTTTTATTGGAGAGGGTATACCCCGAAGTTGGTCTTATATAAATTTGGGGAAAAAATTCCAACCCTAAGGTACGAAAACAGAGAATGGTTGATTGTTCATTCACTGATTATATCTATGACCACGCATAACTTTTGACAGAATTGATTTATAGTAATTAATAGATTATAGCCACAAAAAACCGTAAAATAAAAACTTATTAACAAATCAATTAAACCGCCGAAAATGCTGAAAAGCAAAAAATAATTAACCTTTTTTTATAAATCTTAATAACTAAGTTCTTAAACTAATGTAAGTATACCTAAATAATTTTGAGTCGGCGCCAAATAAGTAAATTAATTAATTACGTAAAGCGTGATGCGCAGCGGCGGTGCAGCGTGTTAGGGTCGAGTCACGCCGGAATGGCAGCGACCGGCAGCGGCGCGACGAGCACTTTCAGTGTGAAATAATTATAAACCTTATCTACATAACTAAAAGATCAGTATCGCGGTGCCGCGAGCGGCCTTGTGTCGTCGCTGGTAGCCGCTGGTAGCCGCTGGCAGCCGCGGGCGAGCGGCGGCTGCGTCGCGACCTTTTCAAACGATACTGATCTTTAAAATATGTAGATAAGGTTTAAAATTATTTCACACTGAAAGTGCTCGCCGCGCCGCTGCCATTCCGGTGTGATTCAACCCTAAATGTCACGAGACAGCAACCCGAGCGGGCACACACGTGAGGGCACTGGCGCCGATTCAAAATTACTTAGGTATACTTACATTAGTTTACGAACTTAGTTATTAAAATTAATAAAAAAAGGTTTTATATTTTTTGCTTTTCAGTTTTTTCGGCGGTTTTTAATTTATGACATTACTATTATGTAGGTATTCTATTGGATGATATGATTTACCTTTAAGTAGAGACTTTACTGATTTATTTTTATGTTATCTTTATATTGTGATTTATTCTAATTGTATGTTTCCCAAATAAAAAAATTAAAAAATCGAAAGCTAAAGTGTATTAATATATTAATAATTACTATAGTAATTTTAACAGCATGGATATTATCTATATATTTTATAACAATAAATATTTTTTTTATTGCTGTAGGACACGCTGACGGCCCGCTTAGAATTTAGCAGTTACCGTCGCCTATGGGTGTTTGCAACGCCAGTATTATTACTAACACGCTGCTGTCCTAAAAGGGTACAGGAACTTGGGTCACTAATGCCGGAACACAAAACAAAGTTATTATGGCGGCATACTTGAGGCCAAAGGTCACCATCCAGACGGATTGGGGCCCTACCACGTAGCTAGAGTGGGTTGTTTTGTCGCCTTTTAGGACAGGTCGTCCTCGGCCGCAGATGTCAGTATTCTTTCTCCGCCCATGCACGGATAAAAATATAACGGATAACATCGTCTCAAAACTACCCCATTAGGTAGTAAAGATTTATGTACTGGGTATATATTTTTTATCGGAAACTGTAATAGAAAATACGACAGCCTTATTTATGTTTTCACACGAATAAGCTATTGCGCTTTTGAGCGAGTCGTTACCTACTTAATCTATATTTAATTCGCTGTCATCCCCTAGAGCCCCAGTGTGGGGCACGTGTCGCCTCGGCCTTGACGACAGTTCTCCGCTCCGTGTATACCCCTCCGTAGTATAGATCTACACCTGTAACTAGGCTTCGTCCTATCCCCGCGCAGATTATTCCACACGCCCCTTCAAGCCTCCCATCTACCGCGCATGTGCCGCTTTGACAGCCCGACTGTGCTAACACGTCTCAACTATTCCACTCGCATCGCTTTGTTTTAAATCTCTCTGAAATCTAACAGTGCATAATTAAGGGTGTGATAGCTGATTGATAGCGAAAGTGAGAAGTGTGGTGCAGCGATGGGACGCGAGTGACAGAGAATGGTGGCCAACATCGGCGTCTTAAACCCGTCAAATGGTAAACATCTTTGTACTGAAACCATCTTAGACGTCGACAAATCGGTCACTTTTAATTATTTGAGTATTTCGAATAGTGGAGGCAACAGCGTATATAAGCGCGGTAGCAGCGTTCGCGGCGGTTGTCTTGGTGTTGCTGCTATTCCTGGGAAGACGGTGGTGTTCCTCCTCGGTCTTCGGGCGCAAGTGTTGCGATGACATCCTCCCTGTGAATCCTCGCATCGCTGTCCCCAGCTTACCCGACGACAATGTTCAGTTTGGTTAGTCACGCATTCCTTTGTTCTATTTAATGATATTTTTAAACGCCATCTATAGTAAAATTCAATAACAATTTAAAGTAAGTAATGGTTGTATTTAAATATAAACTTGTGTATAAAGTTTAAATAATACGCTTTGATATCGATTTAGAAATTAAATTATTAATGTCATTTTGTATGAGGCTCAGTCATAATGATTTTAGATGGTAGACAAGTAAAAATGTTTCGTAGTGTTGTATGTAGTTTCAAGGACGACTCGTGCGTCAACGAGGTCTAACATTAATAAGTTATTCTGTTTAAATTCGTCAATTGCCATTAGGGGCTTAGAAGGCAATCGCTTCTCGATAGAAAGCTTAGCGTAGTGTTAAATGGGTGGCGTATTGTCTATATCAATTGACGTTGTTCGTACGTCTGTGTTGTTTTAGATGCTTTGTCGAAACCGAACCATTATCCCGAACGTAAATTCGCGTTCAAGGCCTCCGACTCGGACGACGAGCTGCGTTCGCGCATCCAGGTGAGAACAATAACTGACCGGTAGATCACGCTTATGCTCCGCAAGTTTTCAATTTAACCGACTAACAAAAAACAAATTATCGTTATTTGTGATTAGTGATAAACAATTACATCGTAAAACGAGCTCAAAAATAATAAACAAAATTTATAATAACATTTATATTACAATTAGTTTTAAGTAGTAAAGCTTTGATTGCATACACATTTTGGTTTAAATAGTTTTGACTATAATACGCTTATATTTATTTCTTAAATTAAACTTATTATAAAAGCTATAAAATAAATTTTAGTCCACTCAATGTAACAATATAGTGATGGTAGAAGTAGCTAAGAGTTTGCCGTCATTTTGTGTGTGTGTTTTTAATAAAAGTTTTTTTGAACACACAAAAAATATATTTTAGTAATTCAATTTCAGATATTTAATTTTAAGATAAATAAATATTTTATAGGATAAAGAAGAAGTGGAATGCCGTTACGAAGAGAAAAATGAGAATCAGTCAGTACCCACGAAGCTGGACGTGGAATTAGTCGAGACGGCGTTACGGGAGACGACCCTGAGAGAGACTAAGATAGACGAAGTGGTCCCGCAGACGTCATCCTACATACACACCCTGGAAGCGCAAAGCAGCGTCGAAAGCGATGTTATTGCTCATAATGTAAGTTATAATAATATATTTTAAGTACATAATAACATTTTGCTATAAAAAATATCCGGTCAGGAATACAAATATCAATATTTAATATCCGCTAAATAAAAATAAATCAGACTTGTATCCGAAGTAGAGAACTCACTCTAGAGAATCTGTCGATGGGGCTGATAAAATCTTGTCCAACTTAACCCCCTCAAAAACAGGTTTGCGTATTTTCTGCGTTTAGTTCTAAAATACGTTAAACGATTTAAAATAAAACCGCCATTCTCAAAATTGAGATGTTAATCTTCTTGCTTTTTGTTATTTTATTGTGGTTCTTCGACCGTCAATTTAGAAATATGCACATGTCTACTTCCGGGCAGGTCTTATTCGTAGTTTTTATTGCATTTTGTTTTAAGCTTCACTAAATTACGAAATATATGTTTAGATGTTTAAAAAGCTCAAAACTTGGCCTTTATTGCTCAATCAATTATTACCAAAGTAGAGTATGCCCTTGGAATATTAAGAGCGCCCAACCCTTGATTAATCGTGCATGCTGTACCGTAAAAAACGTTACCAACGTTAATTAAAGTATTGGAATTTTCGTGGTCTCAAGGCTACGCATATAACTAGCAATATACTATTATTCAATTGATTTTCAATAAATGTCACAATGGTGAGGCTATGGCCGGTCGTTAATTTTTTTTTAAATAAATATACTGGCACAATTTACACAGCGCCACCTAATCCCAAACTAAGTTGCATAACACTTGTGTTATGGGTACTAGACAACTAACATATATGTATACTTTTTTTTGTAAATAAATACATATTATACATAAACACCCAGACGCGAGACGGGAATCGAACCCATATCCTCCACGAGCGTACCTTAGTGCTTTAGCCGCTACGCCAGGGAGGTCGTCATATTACAAGTTATCTGCAATGTTTCTGTTTCGTACTATGTATTTACATAGTATACTGTTTCTCATAAATTAGCACAAAATTCTTACTAGAATAAAACAAAAGTATATATTCCGTTCGTTTTGCAGGTTTTTTGTTCATGAGGTGGAAATGCTGGTTACAAACCCCAACGTTTGTAGGCTCGCGATGGCATAGTGTGGCTTCTGTGGAATGGGACAGTGTGCCCCACAGTAGATTATGGGATATGTGACGCACGTCGCTGGTATACCCACTAAAACCACCCGAGTGTATGTCTACTACCCAACGTCCACGGAGGCATATGCTTTTGTGTGCGCTTACGGCCATGGTGGGCTGAGCGAGCCACAGTGACGTAAACCGGCCTCATCTGTCTCTCAGTCGGGGTCTGTATGGCTTAGTTTAGCTGACTCTGGCTCCCCATACCGTCAGGCCCCGTGTGCATTTTGTACTTAGCTACATGAGCTTGCAGGTTAAGTTTAATTGACCTTAAGGTGTTGGTACTCCTCAGTCCCTATAAAAAGAAAATAAAAAATAATCTAAACATTTACATGCAATTAATACCAATTCAGTAACAACGAGAACGCTTTGTAGGACACGTCCCTCCTGTGCGGTGAGGGAAGCTCCCAAGAGCGTGGTTGCGTGGAACTGACCCTCCTCTACGACGCGCCAGTTCGAAGCATGACAGTGCATGTGCTCCAGGCGAGATCCTTACCACAGAAGAATCAAGGCCAAATTCTTCAAAGCCAGGTGGTATTATACAAGTGGTTTATCATCTAAATACTAATTGATTCGAAGATATGCCACCTTATTATCGGCAAATCGGAAATATTAACTAGTTGCCAGTCCATAATTTCTATTGAAAGCTATTCTGACGCTTTAAAAAAAGTTTCAGCCACAAAAAAACTTTGGTTTAATTATTAAACCTGGACTCCCTTTCTTGTTACGACCATATTTGTTTGGCTGATTTTGGTTTTTACGGAAGCGACTGCCGTCTGACCTCCCAACCCCTAGAGGAAAACCGAGAGGTGCACTTCCTTTGCCGCATGCAAGCTGGCAAAGGAGTAGTCCATCAGTCGCCTTTTACGACTCCCTTGGAATGACCTGGAGTGACCCTATTCTTTTGACTGGCCGGGGTCACAGGGCACAATAATAAACCTGGACTAACCAATCGGATATAGTTCGATTTACTATTTTATTAATAAATATGCATACGAATATTTTTATAATTAGTATAACTAAATAAATTTACAATTATAATGTAGGTGAGGGTGGTTTTACTGCCATTGAAGAAGCAGAAGTTTAAATCCAAAATAAGGAACAGCGAAAATCCTCAATATATGGAGAGTTTTGTGTTGCACAAGATTAATCCAGGTAAACATTTTGTTTCTATTCTTAATAATAGATTTTTAATTATTGATTAGGCAACGTACCCATGCTACCTGGCGCGTTCAGGGGTAGGGGGGGGAGCTTAGTGTTAAAAAAACTACGCTTGCTTAGGGACAGGGACTTAGGTTTTCGTCACGTAGTCAGTATCCTCTAAAAGAAACGCTTTTGGAGCTACATTCAAATATGGCGCTGCGTGCTACTTTTGTTGTGTTACGCCAAACAAATATAATAATTGTTACATGCGTACATAAGTACACACGCACTTTTTTTAACAGAGGATGTCCATGGACTCGGTCTACGTATACGCATATATGGGTGCGAGCGCATGCGCAGGCACCGGCTGCTGGGCGAGGCGGCTGTCAGTTTTGCCACTTTCAACCTAGAACTGGAGAATAGCCTTTGGCTTCCTCTGGCCCCTCGGAACCATCATCAGGCTAGCTTACAGGTGTGTTAATCCGCAAAACGTAGTTTTAAACGACGGTACTTTCCTAATATTTTAATTTTATGTAATGGATACCAATGTATGTAAAGTATATAATTAACGCAGCAGTATTGGGATTCTTGGTGTCAACATGACGAATTATATGCAGTTTAGGGGACAGTTTGAGGGCAAAGCTAAGCTTGTCTCCAAAAAGCTAGGTGTGTTAAACCGGTCCGAGCAAGGCAACGGCTTGTGCTATACAAAGCTGTGCTATACACAGTGCCGGATTAAGCAAGCACGGGGCCCGTAGCAAATCTTTTCAAAGGACCCCGTACCTGGGCGCAAGTATGCTTCCATACCTCAACTACTACAGCACCAACGTAAAAACTACATCACCAATGCACTTGTCGCCGATGGCTCAAGCGAGCTCCTGGGACGTGACTTCATCAAGTAGCCACCACCTGATTCGGTGATAGAAGCGCTCAACACGTTTGTCTTTGGGCTTCACGCAGAGGTCCATGACATGAAGACGGTGTTGTGCAGTGACAGTCTCGCCGGGTAAGATCTTGCAGTTAGTTACTTTGCTGATGTGGTGTGGTGTCTCCAGTCTCCAGGAGAATTTGAGTCGGTCCGCAGCCCGATAATGAGCTCTAGCTCATTATCGGACCAACTCAAATTCTTCACATTTATACGAGCGACTTTTTGTAACATGTACTTTTATCATATGAAATTCTGTTTTATTTTAGCCAAGGAAATAATGGGGGTTACCGATTGTATGACGTAGATAGTATTAGTAGGAAAAGATGTAACGTTTCACCTTTTTGTGACATCAAATAAATTCAATATATTATGTTACCACGTGTTAATAAGTTTCATTTAAAAAATTACCCTCAGGCCGAGATGAGCGGGTTTAAATATGCGGGGCCCCCTTTTGCGCGGGGCCCGTAGCAATTGTTACTCTTGCTATGTGGTTATTCCGGCACTGGCTATACAAAGTGAGACCGCATATGGAGTACTGTTCACATATACACAGGTTATAAAATATTTTAGTATTTTTAAGGACAATAATAATCAAAATAACAATTCAAAGAAACTCAACGATTTAAAAACTGGACAAAGACCTTTTATTAATTATCATCATGATAGATATTGAGACATGATAGATGATGAGATCATGAAGATTAATTTATCCAAATTGTTGATCTCTTTTTATTGATTTTGCAATTTTAACATGCTAAGTTCAAGCCCGTCTGGATAGCAACCAACCTTTGTTTAATAAGTAGTATACTTGGCAGTATAATAACCCTGTGTTGTGTTCCAGCTTTAGTGACAGTTTCTGTAGTAGTATAGTAGTAGTAGTATAGTAGTAGTAGTATAGTAGTATATAGTAGCTTGTTCGCGATGCCCCTAGCGTCGCAAATGTTTATATGCAACGGTATCTGCTATATAATACAAAAAACGTGTAAAGGATAAATAAAAAATTGCTATATCTAATTTTAATATAATTTAATCAACAGCTCCCGAAATTGGAACAGAATCAACCAATCACAGGTATATTGGCAAGTCCATCATCTGTGACAACAGTCGCAACGCCGTCTGTTGGAATAGGCGGCGGTGGAGGTGAAGCGTGCAGCCTCGCCAGGTCGGATTCTGCATCCTCCTGCTGCAGCGCAAGATCAGCACCAGAATTGCTCTTGGGCTTACAGTATAATTCCATTACGGGCCACTTGTCTGTTGAGGTCAGCCATCTTTTATAGTCTCTTTCCGAGTTTCTTTCTTATAAACCTTGGTTGCAATCAAATCTTTCAAGAATATTGTCACAGAGATAATTGATGCACTTTCTTTTCGGAAATAGCATAATAACATTGATGAAGAGGTTATAGGAGGAGAGATGGTGTACAATTTAGGGAAGGCCCTTGAGGCAGTTAGTATCCCTTATCAAGCCTTGAATTTTTTAAACGGGAATTCAAAACAATGTTTTTAAGGCATTTTTAAATTTTAGTTATCTTTAAGTTACTTACATATGTAATGATTAAAAAAATAAAAACACCAAATTAATTAATTGGGTTTAAATGTTAACCAGACGCTTACAAAATAGTTTTTTTAAATAAATTCAGAAAATGTTCTTCAGTCACCAGACTTTTGGAAGAGTAAATGTAGGTACTAAAAACATATTTTATATATTATTATAATATAGATAACATTTTACCCATGCAGGGGTTGAGAAAGAATACTGAATTCTGCGGCCGGGGTCGACCTATCGTGAAAGGCGACAAAACAACCCACCCTAGCTACGTGGTAGGGCTCCAAGCCCGTCTGGATGGCAACCACCTTTGGTCTTAAGTATGTCGCCATAATAACTTTGTGTTGTGTTCCGGCATTAGTGACCCAAGTTCCTGTACCCTTATCGGATAGCAGCGTGTTCGCGAAGCCACTGGCGTTGCAAACACTCATAGGTGACGGTAACTGTTAAATTCTAAGTGGGCCGTCAGCCTGTCTGCTGTCCTACAGCAATTTCATTATTTAAATTCATTATTATATATATGTACACATATTCCGAGAAGCCAGATCAATTTTGGTGAATAATTAATTCACCTGGCATTAAAAATTACCAGAAACGACTGTTTGCCTATATATTATATATACACACATACTAGCTATATGATAAACCTTAAACGACAACCAGCTGCCTTAGCAGCGAATGCCTTTATGGGAACTGAACCTGTGATCTCTAAGTTAGAATCCAAGTGGATAATATAAAAATGTTCTCACTAATAATTCTCAGGTGATAAAGGGCACGCATTTCCGCAAGCTGTCCCCGAACAAGGCACCCGATACGTACGTGAAGCTGTGCCTCATCAGCTCGCTTGGCATGGAGATGGGCCGGTGCAAGTCAACCACCCGGCGCGCGCAGTCCAACCCACTCTACAAGGAGCTATTCATATTTCAGGTAATTATAGTTTATGTATACATGCTTTTTTCAAGCGTTGCATCACCGTTGCTTACAGTTTACGTGACACTTCCCATCCTTCAGTAAAAAGGTACAAGAAATGTAGAAAAGCTGTTACATTTAGCTTAGCAACCCCACCCCCTCTCCTTTAAACCAAAAAGAAAATTTTAGACAGCTTTTTTCGTCTCTGTGACTTTGCAGCAGCTTTGCATTTTAAAAAGCAGGAATATTTTTAAAGTAATCATACAAATCTGCGATTTATAATCAATATTTAGTTAAGTGTTACTACTCTAACAAGTCTACTAAGTCTCTAAGTGCGTGTCAACACGGTTTTGTTAAACGCCGTTCCATTACTTTATAATATTTATTATAAACCTTTTATATACATCATTTCTTTTCGAGGCTATCGACTGTGTGGATAGCGTGTATACCGACTTCCGAAAGGCATTCAATAGCGTCGATCATGTAATACTGTTAGAAAAATTTACTTACAATGGCATAATATGTAATTTATGGAGATAAGTCTTACATAATAAACCGTACACAAAAAGTATTAAATGGCTATGAGTCTCAATTTGTATCAATCACATCTGGTGTGCCACAAGGATAAATTCTTGGGCCATTACTGTTTGTATTGTTTATAAATGATATAATCATTTCATAATTTTATTTTTTACTCCATTGATATAACAGTGACGAGACCCAGTAATTATAAAAGAAGTATGTTTAAGTGGCTTCAAAACAAATAACTGCGCCTTTCACAGCTACAACGAGTCTCACTCACATCTCACTCTGTAAAAATATAATGTGTAATATATATATATTATATTTCCATCTTAACTAAATTATTAACACAATTTCTTTCTTTATAGTTTTTATTAAATACTAACTGTTCCCGCCCGCTGCGCTGGTTGAATAACAGAAAAAAATTACGTGATATCCTATTTTTTTTCTAAAACTATTTTTTTTATTTTAAAATAAAATTAGTTTAAGTTTACTCCTTGTTACATCAGCTATGAAAAGTGAAAGTCCCGTCAAAATTGGTTCAGCCATTTCAGAGATTAGCCGAAACAAACAGACAGACAAAAATTGTTAAGAATATTGTTTGTTATATGTATTATGTACCGTGTATACATACAAATGTAATTATGCTACCGGCACGCTATGATGGCCGTTTTGACGTTTGTCCACTCCATGAAGTTTCGTATTAATTAGTGATTACATTTGAAGGAGCAAATTGCTGTTATTGTCAATAACTGCACGTCGCTATTGACAATATAGAACAGCAATTTGCTCCTGCAAATGTAATTACTAATTAATACGATACTTCATGAGTGAACAAACGTCAAAACGGCATCATAGCGTGCCGGTATAGTAGTAAAAAGTGGTTATTTTAATATTACAAACAGATATTCCAATTTTATTTATTTGTATATAGACTAGCCGCTCCCGCCCGCTTCGCTGGTCGAATAACAGAAAAAAAAGTTTTTTCTTACGATCCTACTTTTTTCTAAAACTATTTCTTTTCTAACATAAAAGTAGTCTAAGTTACTCCTTGTTACATCAGCTATCTGCCAGTGAAAGTCCCGTCAAAATCAGTCCAGCCATTTCAGAGATTAGCCGAAACAAACAGACAGACAGACAAAAATTAAAAAATGTTGTTTTGGTATATGTACCTAGTCAGGTCATAAATTCTGTCACATGTTTAATGTAAAATAATTGTAACAAGTTTATTCATTATGTAACAATTCATATACCAAAATGAACTTAACAAAACATAGATTCTTATGACATTAAAGTTTATTCAAAATGACCTCCGTGATTTTGAATACAGGCCTTCAATCTGCGCGGCCAGTCGTCTATCGCAGCACGAACGAGGTCCATGTCAATATCGGCGGCTGCCTTAATCAAGGATGTCTTGAGTGACTCCAAATTGGGATGAGGCTTTGAGCACGCCTTTTCCTCCAAGTGTTGCCATATCTTGTAATCTAACGGATTCAAATCTGGACTGGAGGAGGGCCAGTCTTCGTGCCGGATGAAGTCGATTTCACGCGCCGCCAGCCAGTCTTGTGTGCTCTTCGCTCTATGAGCTGGCGCCGAATCTTGTTGGAATACCCAGTGCCTGTTATTACATGATATAAGAAACAGGTTCCACAAGGTTCGTCAGGACTGTATTTTGATACACAACAGCATTCGTTTTTACACCTTTCTCACAAAAATGTACCTCTGTTAAGCCCCAATAAGAAACTCCCAACCATACCATGAGCGAGGATGGAAAGTGACCTCGTTGGACACGCGGAATACGGTTGCTCGCTTCTTCACTACTGTGTGCGTACACCTTATCATTTTGTTTGTTGTAGCTCTCTTCTACGGTAAACATTTTTTCATCCGAAAAAAGAATTTCCCGATATTTTTTTCCCGCGTACCGCTTCAACAAAGCGCGGCATCTCTTCAGTCTCAGGTCCATTAGACGAGCATTCAAACGATGTCCTGTTTTTCTTCGATATGCCCGAAGCCCTAAGTCTTCATTTAACACCCTTTTCACCGTGGTTCTGCTTAACCCCATCTGAAGGGCCAACAGTTGCTGCTTACGTTTGGGATTTCTTTGAATTCGTGCCTTCACAGCTTTAATCACTGCTGGAGTCCTAACAGACCGAGGGCAACCACTTCTTGACCTGTCATCTACACTAGAGTTTTCATTGTATCGTTTGATGGTACGATAAACGAATCTTTTGGTTATATTCAAATTTTTCAGTATGTTAAAAATTTGAATTGGCGCGTAACTGCAACGATGCAACGCAATAACTGCAACACGGTCTTCTTTAAGCGTCCACTCCATATTTAAAAATGATTAAAATTCTAAAAGTATACATTTTTATTTTCATGAACAATTCGAAATTCGAATTCAATAAACTTTTTTGTGGCCAGCATTCTAAAAGAAAAGTTTTTACTGTGTGACAATACTTATGACCTGACTAGGTACGAGTACTGTGTATACATCCAAATGCACTTAGTAAAACGCGGTTATTTTAATATTACAAACAGACACTCCAATTTTATTTATTTGTATATATAAATATTCAAATGTATTTTTTTTTTGGCAAATTCAAATAAAATTTTTTGTTGCTAGTACAAAATACATGAACATATCCTAAAAAGAACTATTTTGTGGAATCGCAGGTAGCCCTGTTCCAACTGAGCGAGGTGACGCTGATGGTGTCGGTGTGGATGCGGCGCAGCGTGAAACGCAACGAAATGGTGGGCTGGTTCTCACTGGGGCACACGCCCTCCGGACGAGAGGAGGAGCGCCACTGGCAGGACCTGTGCGAGGGCCAGGGAGAACAGGTATACCTTTATTCCTAATTCTCCCTTGGGTAAGGAAAATCGTCTCATATGAGGGAGTGGTTGAAAAAGTGTCCAGCTGTAATTTGTAGTTTAACACTATTAAGCTAATTTTCATCCTTCTGTATCCCACTCTAATAACTTTTAGCGCTTTCTTCTAAAATTCACATTGACGCTATTATAGCGTCACCTTAATTTAACGCATTTTGACGGACATTTTTCATACACAAATATAGTAGTTCTCTTTAACTCTACCCAAATTAGTTTCTAAATTCAAACGAATATCTACAACGGATCATATTAAAATTATAGAAAAATTATATTTGATATCTATGCGTAAAATATTTAGTAGATCTTTTTAACCGTACCAAAAACTGACTTGAGCGACCCATCTAATTATTGTCTAGGTCCAACGCTGGCACGTTTTGCTTGACTCCTGACGTTCGCTGACATAGTGCGCTGATGACACGCACGTTTGAACCCCTACTTGCGCCTTTGCGCACAACTCGCCCGTTCCCGCGAAGACGTCGCTCTTGGCCGCGACTCGACTGCGTCGAACGGGCCCTTTGCACACATTTGTGTTAGTGTGATAGTTGACAGATGGTGAAAATCGAAGCAAATTCTACCTAGTTGTGTCCATTTACGCACCGGACACTGGCTAGAAGCACATCCGTTGCCAATGAAAAGTTTTTTACATTACGTAATTCGACACGCTTGTTATTTGTATCATCTGTATTGAAGTGTAACACTTTTTCATACAAACATTTGCGTTACAATCGACAATTCTACACACAATTGAAATTGTTTCAGACTTCTTATGATGTATTTAAATTAAGCTTTTATAATAACTGGGGATTGACTATATAAAGAGCCTCGAACTCTAAAAATCATTCAATTATGCAGACGATATCGTATACGAATCTAATAACAAAAGTACGATGTCGTATACCTATGTAATGTTTAAATTTCTACAAAAATCACATAGTTTCACGGTGTTGAAATTCAGTAGGTTTATATAATAATAAAAATAGTCTTATTTATTCAATAATGAAACTTACTAAGCTAGCTGTTGTTGCTTGCTGGACAAATCCATTCTGAGATCTCATAAAATTGTAAGACAATTAAATAGAAACAGTATTATTAATTTTCTAAATGTTTCTTAATGTGATTTATGAAAGAAAATACAATAATTGGATTTATAAATAAAATATTTTCACTGTACGATTATATTCCAGCACATTGTTTTAATGTTGGTAGTAGATGTATTTAATTAAGGACATTGAAAGTAACTTTTACGCACATATGTGTTTTGAATCGAGGTAAAAACAATTTTTTATATTTTTTTAAAATTTAAAGATATATGTATAATAAGAGTACAATGAACGGTCAAGCACGTTTTATACTGAATGTTTGAATGATATTTTTCGTAAAATAAAGTTTAGCTAATACATATATGTATAAATACGATTTTATTACTATAAATACTGTATGTGCTTTTAATGATTAAGAAAAGCGTTAGTGAGGAATTGTAAATGAATTTTCAAAATTATTTAATGTTTAATGAACATTCATGTAATGTAATAAATATAAATCTTTTATATTTGTACCGATGGAGACTTGGAGCGCACAATACTGAGATAAAATAATATTAGAAGCTATTTATTAAATATTTGATATATAATATATTTATATGATACAATATATATTTACTCTGGTATATAATGTATATTTAATTGTTGCTTGGAATATTGATCGACATATTCTTAATATCTTAGTTTTATTAGCTTTTAATGGCTTACAGATGTAGAATTATAAATTCTACAACCTTTATTATTAATAAATTTTATAATCAAATTTGTACAAAAATTGGTAATAGAAAAATTAAATTTAGTCACAAAAACAGCTTTGATTTAGTCTAAGAAATATGTAATGATATTTATATTTTTATCTTTATAATGTATTAATTGTTTATCTAGATTTATTTATTATTATTTACACTCGTTCAGTAATACATAATTATATGGCATACATTACTTTCAGATTTATTATATTTGGCACAGTATTCATATTTAATATTATACGTATATCGACAGACATGTACCTGCTATAAACGATTAGTGAGCAAATTGTACTTATCTAAGTATAAGATACATGCATAGATGTGTATATGTTTTCACAAATTATAATATTTCAATGAGAAATGTTTAAAAACCAAAACTCTCGAAGTGTTACCTGATAGTTTAAGCAATCTTCTTATGGTATTATGATAATTAATTTAAAAAATCTGCGGTCGCGCGACCCCCATCAGGAACGAAGTTATTCGCGTTATTTTTTTAAACTCAAAACATGTTTTAAAATGTAGATTTTTATTGATTTTATTACTGTATTTTTATCACACTAAAAAGTGCAGTCCTCCTTTATTCAACTCTCTCTTTCTCTCTAATTTGTATACTTTGTTATTTTTTATCACCTTTTTGATAAAAAAAATTAGGAAGGATTTAAATAAATAAATTTCATTAAATATTTGGGAAAAATAGTAATTTATTCAAAATTAAATACAAAATAGTGAATTGTATATAAAATGAGTCCCGTGTAAATAAAAAAGATGATGTTTGAGAATTGAGGTTAAGTTTTTCACTACACACAATGCTTACTGTCAAGTGTCAAGTCTTGCCTCTCACACTCTCACTCTTACGCACACATACACATACAACCATACAAAAGACGTTTTTTCGTTACGTAACGATTTCTGCCTGTTCACAGTAGATGGCTGCATAAAAGAACTTCGTTCCAAAAAGTTCCAATATACTGTTAAAACGCCTCTATAATATAATAACAGTAATACAGACTAAAATGTGTAGAACAGAGTATCTTGGATATGTATCCGTAAATTAGTTTTTATGGCCAGTATTCGTCATCAAAAACAACTATCTTCACCAATTGTTTAGGTCGGTAAACTATTCAGTTATTTCAGTTTACCGACTCGACACAACACGATCATTCTATCAAAATAAGTAATCGAATTTTCAAAAATCAATATGAGTAATTGAATGATCAAAATGTATAATTTACATTTCCACATTGAATTGACCTATAAGTGAAATACGATTTCTATATATTAGATATAATTTTAAATTATTTAAAGTTTTCAGAAAGTTCAATATACGTGTGAAAATTTTAACAAGATTGTATTTGAAGCCATCTGCTGGTTTTAAAATTAGTGAAAAGGTATATTGTAGGTACGTAAGCGACTATTTTGACCAATATACTTAGATATATAAGGAAAAGATTTTAATATAATAAAAACAAACAAATTAGTAATAATCTCACTTATGTTTGTAGTCAAAGAGTATCCACATATTTTCCGTAGCATACCTTAAAAAATTGTTTCCAGTAATTGATATGATGCTTTCGGCTTTAATGAAACGACTTCCAATTACTCCTATACCCCGTGAGGAAATCTCTTCAACAAAGTGCTAAGCACAGGAACCCCGTAAGATTGGTTCATTGACACTGGTTTAATACCATGTAAAAATACCGAAGTAAAATCACGTGAAAATTGTTTAGTACGAATGCTAAAAGAAATTTCATAAAATTTATGTGTTATATAATTATATTTCTTATAGATATATAATATAGAAAGGCGTATCACGTACTTATTATTATTAGGATTGCAATATTTACAACTGACATTGAATTTGTAAAAGTAATTGAGATTAGGGTTAACTGCATCTCTTACCAGAGAGTTGTAAAGCGTTAAAATGAATATCATTAAAAGAAAGGTTTTCAGTGTTTGTTTCGTAGACGGCATGTCTAGCGGCAACCGCCTAAAAATGGAGTCAGTCACACTCGTATGTTCTTGTACCTTGATCAGAGAAATGAAGTCAGTGGACTAAGGCTTTAAAGCAGGGTTTTCTGATGCAACCGAAACGAAATGCTGTAAAATACATGAGTTGAGTGTTATTTCAAATATTCCGGGCAATTCTTTTGATAAGTAAAGAATTCTGAATAGAATTTACTAAAAAAAAAATGTGCAAAATATATTTACTTAGGTATTTGAATAAAAAACACGGTTTGAGTAAAATGTTTTATGATTGAAGTAACCCCGGAAACTCGTTCTCCAATTGTACATGTTGTAATTTGTATTTTATTATGGTCGTTATTATTACTAAAATAATAATAACTATAGTAATCTCCAAATTATTAAATGCACCAAAATTGTCAATAATATTAGTTCCCTTACATACGTCTTCTGGATGTCGTATACAGTATGACTAAGGACATTAGCAGTTTCAAAACTGAGATTTTTATCAGATCGTATGTGGGAGCCTAATTCCTGCCCCAATTGTAACGACTACTAAATTGTAATGACAATTTGTCAATAAAACACTTTGTACATGATTCTTAAATATTCGTTTTCTTTAATTCTTTTTTTCATGCTATATTTAATTTAGGGTAGTAATCGATCCTTGAAGCCTTTGTAACATGAAAAGTATTTGTTATCGATTTCCTTTAAACAAAACTGACTGGAACGGCTCACTTTTTCGGGCGTATTCTCTTGAACAACCTACCGACAAAGTTTTTACGCAGTATCCCGCCGCGGAGGTGATCGTTCTTGGAGACTTCAATGCACATCATATTGAGTGGCTAGGCTCTCCAAAAACTGATCTGCCGGGGATTACTGCCTTTAATTTTGCTCTTGCCCATGGTTTCACTCAGGTGGTTGAAGGGTTCACCCGCATACCGGATAGAGTGGAGCATGCGCCGTCTTTGTTGGACCTTCTGTTGACCACACATCCGGAAGATTATTGGTTCTCGATCGGAGCTCCATTAGGAATTTGTGATCATTGCTTGATATTTTTCGCAATGCGCTTCCGATTACCGAACAGGCTCGCCCCACCGCGAAGCGGAGAGTGTGGCGCTATCGATCAGTAGATTGGGATGGATAGATATATTGAGAGATAGATTGGGAAGTACAGAACTCTCTAATTTCTGAATGGGGCAAAAAACCTTGTCCGATTCAACCCCTCGAAGACGCAAGTCTGCGTATTCTCTGCCAAAATAACCCCGTTCGCACCAGCGCCACAGTTTCAAGAAACTCCTCCCCCCATCTCAAGCAGTACTGGGATCGTTGGTGTCGACATCATGAATGATGTGCAGTTTAGGGAACAATTGATGGGCATAGCTAAGCTTGCCTCCATAAGGTTGGGTGTGCTATACTGGTCCAAGCAGTATTTCACTTCAAGGCAACGGCTTGTACAAAGCACAGGTCAGGCCGCATATGAAGTACTGCTCGCATTTATGGGTTGGAGAACCCGCCTGTCAGCTCAATTTAAGTTGACCTCAGATTTATATCATCAATCATATGAAATAGGGTTTAGCTCACGTATAACGCACGTATTCCGGAGGTGCATGGCGTAACAGTTGCATTCGATAACACTGACTGTTTATTTAATACTGCATATTTAATTTATTTATATTTTAGGGTTTGTGATCCAAAATAAACCATAAGATTTATCCAAAAAATTTTGCCCAAAGTCACTATTCCACGCGGACGGAGTCGCGGGCACAGCTAGTTAAGAATAAGGGCAAAAACAAACACGAAATTGTATGTAAACAAATTTATATTGTCTGATTTACATTATAATATATATTTTCACTACATCTGATTATTTCATTTTCAAATCATTTATATCAAATATATTGCTTTGCCGTGAAAAAATACAAAAGTATTCTACGATCATGAAGTTCTAGAAATAATTACATCTCTTACAACGTATGCTTATTCGAATGAGTACTAAATCGTAGAAAAATATCGATTATATTGACATGACAGCACTATTGCACTCTATTACTCGTGCGACTCGATACAATACATAATAAATAGAATCCTCCGCTTTCCTGCGCCAGCTCAGTAATACTTCAACGGAAATAACACTATACCTAATAAATAACGATATAAAATCAATATTTGGCTTAGATTTTAATTAAATCTACGATAAAGCATATTAAAGTAATAATTTGGTCTATGTTATATAAATTAAAATAATTGTTAAGTGTACTTAAACCTAATTATTGCCTTAAACTATTCAATTTATCCCAGTGGCCGTTACTAATTATTTCAACTCATGGCATAGGAGTCGAAAATATTAATTCAACTAGACGGATAAATAATTTTTTTAATAAAATTGTTTAAAAAAGATGGCATGAGCACAGGACATTAGTGCGCTAAATCACTGGACGTATCACAAAAGGCTTAACAAATACTCTAACAGTATCTAATGCAATGGAACGGTAAAGGTTATAATCATTGAGCTAACTTACAATCATATATATTAAGTAATATTGCTGTTAATGGTAAACAAACAAACTATGCGTACTCATTTTGAAGGTAGACTTAGTAAATGGCACGACATTACGAAGGTATTTCGAGAAATCCACTTTAAACATACGCAACAATACAATTTGTGCCAATATTCTACAGTCAAAGCGTAAAAGAGATCTTTTACGCACATAACCTACACGCACCGTTCTCTAGCCACGCTAGATTAAGCACAACTCGTTTACGTTTCCCTGAAATGCTTTAAATAAAACTCTGTTTTATTTCATAGATCACAATTATTATTGAATACACTATTTATAAAAAAATATTCTCCTTTATAAAATTAGCTCACGAATTGACTCGATTAAAGGTCCGCGACGGTCGTCGCCGTTTACGACTACGATATACAAAGCACAAAGTGAGCAAGTACGTTCCTTAAATACAAAGAGTTAATAAATAGAAGTCGCGATAGAACGCGCCAAGAATAGAGAAATTGCTTGAAAAAGTATACATTCCGTAGTCCATTATGAAAGTCGAACTAGGTTCGCGCGGGCGTCACACGCCGACCATTGAAAGATCGAATCGATTTAGTCGATTATGGGCGTATCCGAATAAATGCCTCATCGAGTAGATGCACTGACACAGTATGAGCCACAACCACGGTAACTTGTCTTATAAAATATTTTTATTTTGACATCTTAAAACATTTGGTCACTTTCACAATTTTGCAATTAAATTTTTATTTTTAATATTGTAAAATATCAAATGTATTTTTTAAATATGTCTAGTGAATGTCAGCTTCAGCTGAATACAGTTGTAAAACCGCATTTATCAAAAAAGATGATTTGTTTCAATGAGTGGAGTGACCAACTTTTAAGAACTTTTTAGAAAAAATACACTTTTCATCGAAGCCACATTTCACTTCTTCGAGCGGAGATACAAATCCTCACGCACCAAAGAAAGGTCCTTCTGCTCCTTCGAGAGAATTCTGCAGGGTTTCTTCGACGAAAAGCGGTTCCGTTTCGTCAAGTGCCGGCAAAAGGTGAAGCGTCTCGAAGAGGCAGGAGGCATCTATTCCTCAGAGGCTGACGAGGCTGGAAGGGGCGTCGGGCGAAGTGGCGTCGGGGGCCACGCGGGTCTGGTGAGCGCAAGGGTGCGGATGAGGGTGCACGGGCGTCAGACCAGTGCCTCCCTCCATCAAACTCTCAAAGTTGAACGGGATGCCGTTGCTGGGCGTGCTTATTTCGATGCCGGCAATTTTGCTGTTGCCCAACGCCTTATTATTATGCAGCTGTGGACAACAGAGACATCTATTTAAAACTTTATCCTCACCATACAAGTAAAAAACATAATTACAATCATTATGCATGGTCAATATATATAGTTTAAATAATAATAATAACAGTCCGTTAAGTCCCACGACTGTGTGACAGAGAATGGACACTTTGGACACTATACCCGCCACGCTAGTCACAAAGGCGGATTGGCAGGTATGTGTAATACCGGTGATCTCAGTAGATATTCGTGCAGATAATGCTTCGCTCGCGACTTCTAGGTTAATCTGGGACTGTGATACCAAAGTCTCCACGCACCTTATTTATTATAGCTCATTCATAATAAAACTTATTTTACAGATAGATGGCAAAGTCATTCACTTTTTGTTAGAGACAAGCGACAATTGTCAATAAAAATTAATTTATGTTACGTTAATTACGGCTCTTTCCGTATCTTTGCGGGTAACAAAGTTAATAAGTATATATATGAGTTAATAAGGTTTTAAATGATGTGGCGCCGATTAGTGCGCTGACGTTTCTCGCCAAATATTATAAAGATGTTATCAGTGACGCAAATCATCCGTAGCACGACACCATGTATCAGAGAAAACATCTTTACTTTACTAATAAATATATCGGTATGATTCTTACAGCGCCATCTACACTCAAAAGAAGCAGCAGAACGCTTGTGATATGTCTACTAGACTGATATATATTTCTTAACTTTTTTTAAATGTTTCAAGTATCATATGTAACCACATTTCGATGTGCTTTATGGGTCGATATTTTTCCGAAACAATTTTCTTGTGAGGACATGCAAAATAAAAATAAAATGTTGGCTCGACCACCATCGATTACGCCATCCCAAAAGCCGGCAATAATATTAATCGAGTTCAATCCTTAAACTTGAAACCTTAAAATTGAATTATTAGGGAATAGATGATAGTGTCCACTTATCCATACAATATGATGTGTTTTAACGTGACATGTAACATATTTACCTGTGCTGGGTTTAGGGTAATGGGCACCTGGAGGGAGTTGGGCCTGTTGGGCCGCGCGAGCGCGGGTGGGGTGTCGAGGGGCGCCGACGAAACACTCGTCACCACAGCAGGATTCGTCGCCGAGAACATTATCCTGGAAACACACACAAATTCATTATAAAATAATATATAAATACTGAATTATAATAAACAATAAACTTCGTTATTTAAAATACAAAATTAAATATGAAATTAGCTAAAATGGCATTATAATAATTATTTACTATCGTTTATTAATAATTACTTCATTTGTTATTTACAAATTAACTAGTATTTAAATTTCATGCCTTCGTGCGTTGGGAACATGACAATAATATAACAATACGTAATGTATATGTTAAGCATAATATAAAACTAATTTAAATAAAAATCAATTAAATAAGTATGTGTAAAATTAAAAAAAAAACTATCTCGTCTTCGTATTGTAATAATAAGTTAATTACCTTTTGTCGTTCTGTGGCGTTGTGAAAATATTATCCAAGGCTAAGACGGGGTCAACGCCGCTGTCCATCACCTCGACCTTCACCCGGACGCCGTCCTCGGCCACATCGGCGTACGCGTACGGGTCTTGGAAGGGCTTCACGTCGGGAGGGCTCGTCGAACGCTTGTTCAACCGACAGGAGAGGCTCTGAAGATGCGTCTGAAGAATAGCCTGCAGGTGCTCCTTATCACTGTTCAACTTTCTAATCTCATCTTGTAGGGACTGCTTCTTTTCTTCGAGTTTGTCTGTCTCGTCTTGCAGCTCGTTGGTGTGATCGAGTCTACGCTTGCGACATCTTGCAGCGGCCATCTTGTTCCTCTCCCTACGGATTTTACGTCTCTCCTCCTCCTCTGGAGTGAGGTCCTGGGGTGCTTTCGTGGGCCTTCGACCGCCCATGTTGCGCCGCTTGGGTGCCGGGAGTCCCGGGCTGCTGCTGCTGTCACCGCTGCCAGAGAGTGGGCCCGGCGACACGTGCAGCGCCGTCGCCGGGCCCGTCTCCATATAACCCACCGTATTCAGGATGCCTGTAATATTTATACATAACAATTAAAATCTAAAATAGAACTGGAACATTTGCATTTTTATTGCTGTGCGACAGTAGACAAGCTGACAGCCCAATTAATAATTAAGGGGCACTGCTGAAACGCTGCCGTCCACGTAGGTAAACCGAAACCTGGGTTGGGTTACTTACGCTGGAACACATCATAAGGTTACCATAGCGGGATATTTAGAGACCACCGATGGTTGCCGTCTAGACGGGCTTAGATCTCTACTACCTAGCTGAGGGTGTTTTGTCGCTTTTTACATTAGGCCGCCCCGGCCGTAGGGGGACAGTATTGTTATTCCGTTCTCACACGGAGAAAATTGTATGTTAAATGTAACATCAGATTTGAAGTGGTTAGATTTGTCGAATTTCAATCTCTCTCAACTAATAAAATTATGCTTGTATGCTTTTTATTAAGTATATGAATAAGTAAATTATAAAGGAAATGCTTTGGGAATCAATCCCTGAATTCTCAAAGCGGAGCAAATACCGAAAACTGTTTCTGAAATAGAACCATATTGTCATGTCATTGGACAAATGACTATAATGCCATCTATAAACTGTCTTTACCCATTTAAGTGGCAAAACCTATACTTTTACAACCCACAACTCCCCTAATACTTTTGCATATGGTGAAAGATGTCTTGGCCACTCACCGTACGTGTTGGCGTGCGTGATGGAAGGTGGTACGAAACCAGCGTGCGTGGTTGGCTCGCTGCGACAGTTGTTTAGTTCGATGTATGTCTGCTCGAAGTTGCGCAGCTGCGTTGGCGTGATGGTGGCCGTGGTGCGGGTGGGGACGCCTGACTGGAGTCCCTCTAGGTTGGCCAACTGCAACACAAACGAGACATAACTGATAAGTTATACTGCCAAAACATAGAATAGTATAAGAGAACCCCTATGCAGACAAGAGCGTGTTTGCGGTACCCCTAATGCTGCAAACATCCATAGGCGACCGTAACTACTTACTATAAAGTGGGCCGTTAGCTTGTCTGCTGCTCTTCAGCAATAAAAAAAGTGAATTCGATTTCATTCATACATTTCCATTCATAATATATAACAAAAATTGTATTGAATCAACGTTAATTATTTGGAAATATTAAAATAATACAAATAGTCTGTAACAATTTTAGTGATCATCTGATCTTTTAATTACTTATGTAAGTATAAACAAAATAACTTAATATTATAAACAAAAAAAAATTAATATAAATGTCAGTTACATGTTATAGAATTGAGGTGTTATTGTTCACCATACGACAACGACCTCCTGGCGTAACGGCTAACGCATGTCGGCACGCTGGCGAAGGTCACGGGTTCGATTCCCCGTCCAGCGTCTGGGTGTTTATGTATAACATGTATTTATTCACAAAAAAGTATGTATTTAGTATATCAGTTATCTAGTACCCATAACACAAGCGCAATGCAACTTAGTTTGGGATTAAATGACGTGTGAAATGTCGGAATATATTTATTTATTTTTATTGTTCAGCACATACAATGCTTACTGTCAAATCTTGCCTCACATACACATACAAGCACAGAAAGCAGAGACAGTAAGAAAGAGAAAGGAAGGGATGGACGCTTGGAAGGGGTTTAATGCTTTTTCGTTACGTGACGATTTCTACCAGTTCACTCTACTGTAAAAGAATTTCGTTCCAAAAAAACTCTTTCCAAGACTGCAAGTAGGTCATATAATCTAATAACTATAGGCTCTTAATGATTCGCAAGCAAATTATAAAAAGTAGTTCAAATTAAGCTTCAACTAACACTATTAATCTTATCGGACTTGAGATTTAACATTTGAATACAATCGATCCATTGTGTCAGGAAACCTACATATCGACATAAGCTAAGATGATCTTATATTATTCATAATAGTTTCTTTACAAATCAATAACGCGAAAGAGGACAAAGTAGAATCAACCTAGACTATAGTCAGACGTATTTCTCAAACCGAACGTCTAGACATAGTGTCTACTTCTAAAGGTTGTAAACTTTTAAGGCGTGATTACAATCTCTGTAAATCAATTTGACATAATGATAACTCGAGATTATTCAATTAGCAAGTAACTTTGTTTACAATAAATGACATTGTCAATAAAACGGTGTTCGGTATTTTCTTCCACATGCCGATCACCGTTTATCAGCATAATATTTGCATAACTTCAATTATACAATAAATGTATAACAATAACAATGTTCTTGTAAGAGCAAGCAATTTATCCCTGTTTAAAATAGAGCTTTCGTTGCGAAACCAGAGCGCTGTTTTTGTTTGTCCTTCCTTAATCTTCCTCAACAAAGGCAAAAAACTAAGGATGATGGATGTAGCGTATCAAAAAATGCTTTCGTTTTGCTTTGATCTAGTAATAAGGGCAATTTAGTTGCCCTTTCCTCTAGGCAGCTTCAATTTTTAATTCTAGCAAAGACCACAGATCTAAAGACAACTATATTGTAAACAAAAGAATTTTAATAGAAATTGATAATAATGCACCAATTGGCAAAATTTCCATTTATGGTTGCGGCTGTAGTTAGACCATACAATGCAATATTATAAGCACTTGCGTTTAGAGTAAATCCATAAATCCGTCATTGTGGTGCGACTAAAACAAACAGATTTATATTTTCGCCAGAATTCCACTGAAACCAGTGCAAATAACTTCGATAGTGATAAGAGCTAAACTCGCAACGTGATGATTTAACTGTTAAACTATTTCTGGCGAAACTAGAACGCGAAAAACACTTAGTCTAATTTTCACCTCATTTCGATCAACCTGTTACCAAAGGAACATTGTGTATAAGCTCTTGAGCTCTCCTACGCTCAGTACGTGCTTCAGGAGAGGAGTGATTCGTGATATACCTGTTGGCACCATAGCTCCGTGGCGAGGATGTTCGCTATCTCCAGAGGATCGATGTTCTGCATTTCGGCGGTGCTCCACACAACCACGTTTATAATTAGACGCTTACTCTATTGTATTGCGCTTTTTGCGACGCGACACCTTTGTGTGGTTCGAGTTTGTTAGTCGATTTGTTCGTTATAATCCGCCCTCGCAAAAGTGCAGTGAGAATTAACTGTTATGGGGGCGATCCGTCGGTGCACTGGTGGTTCCTTAACCGATATGATCGGTGTTCGATATGAAGGGTTCGTATGGTGGCCGAGTCGACGAGCGGGATCGCGGTTCGTATAAGTCGCGTTAAAAATCGTGTGCGCGGGAGTGCGGGTCGTTCGTTCGTTGCGCGCGCGTACGGCGGGCGACCGCGGCGGATCGCGCGCTACTGCCGCGCCGCGCCCGCGCTCGCTTACCCGAAATCTTCGCCCACGAGCGACGTCGAATCATTTATTAATAGAATACTCCTCTAACTCCGGAAATATTTCGCATCATTTCGCATCGCATGCGCACGCGGCGGCAAGTAGTTATCTCGAGAGAAGAGCTTCGCTCCGATAACAATACCCGTCACCGGCTGACGATAGACAAACAGAAAACGAGCAAGGCGTCAACCCGTCTCACTCACTGAATTCTAATGAAAAGAATATTCAGTTTCACCGCATTTGCAACAACTTCTCTAAATAAAAGTAGTACGGAACGTAAGGTCGGCCACAAATCACAAACAGCGGATAGACGAATAGGTTTTTTCACAGAACTATTTCTTGAACAATTTATTGATGTGTCTTTTGTAGGAACCTATAAATTAAATTACATAGTTTAATGCTGTTTAGAATATGACTATAAAGGGTAATAAATTGTAAATTTTTCTTAAATGCCCAATAGACATTGGCGACAGTCTGCCAGTACAAGTGGGTGGGAGGCTCGGTTGGACCTTGCGGCAAGGACGCCTCACGCGGGCCGTGGGCGCAGCGCTCATTATATTGCCGCGGCGCTCCTGTCAATACTGCATGCCGTATTCGGTATTGGTGATAAATAATATTTTATCATGATCACACTAGTAATAGAAACTATACATTAAATACAAAGTTATAAATTTGGCTTTGTAACAAAGCACTGTATCAGCAGTAAGCGTGTATCAGCATAAAATTTATTTGATCGTGCATCATTGCAGTAGACGGGGACAAAGCGGGCGGCAATCCGTTCCGGAAGGCGTCCTGGTCAACCAATTACGACAATTGCTTAAATGAAATTCGTCTCAAATACGGCTGCGGCATTGTGCCGGACTGCTGCTAACATGTACGCTGCGTTAATTGGTCACGGTGCCTTACCTAATAATTAACTCACGCTTTATATAGTCCCGAATTCAAGCTTGTTAGCCTCATAAAATTTTATGATATGTGTTAAAAGAAGTAGCTGAAGATAATGACTGTTCACAGTTAAAGCGTATAATGAGAATAGGGCAAACCCTACTATGCAAAATTGATTGATACTTCAGGTCGAATAATGTTACATTGAATTTTCTTAGAAACCGCATATGCTCTTAAAACTGCGTAAAGCCCTTGAGGGTTAATGTTGGGATGTAGTACGGACGGGTGTTATCGCACCGCGTGTACCATGCCAATGAGATCACCACTATATCTAGTAGTGACGTATAACATCGTGAACCTACCGCAGTGTGGAGTTTTGTAGTAAACATTGCTCTTTGTTAAGTATATGTCTAAAATTGCAACACTAATGTGTATTATTTCTATTACAATGTTGCCAAATATTGCGCAAGCGCAGGTTATATACTTCGATCGGCTGGGATCTAACTACAAAACTTGAATACTTTTAAATTGTACAATAATTATTATTTAAATGGAGTCAAATAGGATTTTAATGTCGAACACACAAGATATCCCCAAGACTAAATATAAGTATGCAAATGTCTTGATTTTAGTGCGAAGAAAATTTACAGTTTTTTTTACGTTCACGGACACATTAGTTGCCTTGGACATACGTTCTATTATAACATCCTTAGGTCCTCCATCGATTAGGTTATAATTAAATAACCAATTACGAATGCTAACCATCGTTCACGTCAGTGACACTGCCTTTTGCTGTCCAAAGGACACAAGAAACCTATGAGTATAACCGCGATGCCACTGGCTTTGCAAACACCCATAGGCGAAGACGGTAACTATTTAATTCTAAGTGTACCGTCAGCCTGTCTGCTGTCCTACAGCAATAAAAAAATTAGGAAAAATCCATGTCATCTTTTTCGATACCTAAGAAGTAAAATGTGGTGTGCCCTATATTTCTTGTGGTCAAAACCACACCGGTTGTATTATCTATTCTATATAGGTAGGAAATAAGTTGTATTAATTGTCTTCCAATATTAGTACGTTCACCTTTGTTTTCGCGAAATAGGTATTCATTGTGTACGTTTATGTACTATAACAAAATATACGTAGGAGCGATAAGGCAAAACCGTTATCCGCACGTGTGCTCGCCCACGTATGTACATGTATCTAATCGTGTGTGCCTGTGTCCATATAACTTATCTTAAATGCAAGCGGAACGGTCCTTGCTTTGATACACAAGTATTGTGTTAAATTCCATCTTAATAATCAACGTTAATATGTCTTTCTCAACGTATTGTTTTTACCATCATCCAAGCGTTAAATTCCAGTTGCAACCCAACTTCCACTTCACTTCGCACGGTCTTCGGCATTTTTGGTAGTGAGTCCATTGCCACGCATATCACTCTTTTATGTATTTAGTTTATAATTGCACAAAATAATCCGTAACAAAATAAAATTAGTACAAATTTAAAACAATCTCTTTCAGTTCACTATTTGTTTTAGTTTAAAGATTCATATTATTAAAATTTGATTAGAGTTCGTTCTTGTTATTTATTTCTCAAACTAGAGACATGGTAATTTTATAATAATTATTTTTAACATTCGTAAATTAATTGTACTACATCATTATGGTTCATAAGCTAAAAGATTAGCAAAGTTAATGACGGTGATTACAGTGTGGTCTGGTATGTCACCAGGTGAAAGGCAGACTCGACAGTACGCTCAATATATAAAATTAAATGAAGCTCTTATTCCGTTGTTAAAATATCAGATTTTATTGTTGTATGTTTCGAGTATCAGCACATGTAACTAACTGCACGCATGAAATATAATTTTGTTATATTGTAAACTCTTAAAGCATTATAAATGTAAACTTTGTATTTGACCATCAAAAGACAAATAAATACAGAATATAATTATGTATTTCTATACACTACGTTACTTCTTACTTACTACTTGACTTATTGCTTTGTTTAGTCGGGGACAATAAACTCGCCATATACGGAGAATCATATTTTTGTCATTACTGTTATAGCAGTAACCAGATAGTATTTGCCATTGGCAATAAGTATATTATTTTTGACATGAAATCCGAGTATTGGGCATGCGTGTCGCGTCGCGTACTACATTGCGCCGGCGCACGTGGCCGCCGCGTGATTACTGATCGTGCGACAGGTGAGGCACGCCCACCCAGCTTCTAATACACATTTTGGTCAAACGAAAACTATTCCTATCCTAGGAACACTTATGTTCTTATGTCAAGACTAAATAATAATAATATTCAATAATTATTACCGTTTAAGATAACATTATTATAATATATTCTTAAATTAATTCTGTAATTTGTAACAGCAAAGGTTGTCTGCAAAAAAATTGCTTTAATGATAAAGCCATCACCGGTTGCTGCCATATATTTTGTTTAATTTGCAATTAGTTATGTAGTGATCGATAAAGTTATATTGTTATTATTAAAATAAATTATGGAAGATTTCTCTAAATTAATCAAATTACACGGTAGACGAAAGTAAAAAAAGTTTGAAAAAGTCACCGAAAATTTTAAAACAGACTAATATAATATAACAACCGTATCAAATTCATATACATATATAAAGATATGGCAGTTTGTAATACCTTTTATGAAGAATATAATATGCATTGATCATTCGCTGATCAACATCTAATAGTTGAAATAGCATTGAAATAGAGTAACGTAAATTCCAGTCGTGACTTATCTGCAAGTCATATAAGCAAGGAATTACTCGAAAAGTGACCTCAAGTTCATAGAAATACGGGAGTTATTCACACCACTTAAAACACCAGTAAAACACTCGTATAACACTGTTGAATTAAAGTGGTCGTCAACACAACAAAGACGTGTTGAACTGACTGCATATTGTATCTGGTCGGTTGTCTGGAAGCTCATTAACTAAACGTTAATTGCTCATACTAATAACGATACTATAACTTTTGGTTTAAATTCCTTTAAAAAGTTGAAATTTATTACATTTAAAATATATTTAAGTGTTCTTTTTACTGTTCATCCATCAATTGCGACATTTTATTGGATCTGAAAATAAGCATTGAAGCTCCAAATCCACTATTATTTGACGTGAGAATCAAACAATAATTAAAACACTAATTAAATATGCCGAATGCTGTATTAATAGTGATTTATTACATCTCTAAAATTTTCTAGAGCGCAATTTTATATTGTTTTACAAATTAATCAATAAGAATAATTCTGACAGCACATGCGACTACTGTACAGAGTATAGATAGACATGTACATTCAGTGTAAAATGAAAAAGAGCAACACACGCAAACGATGCATGGCGCCGTCGACTGGCTGTCGCGACATTGACCGCCACTGTACGAATAATAAAACAAATCGACGCCCTGGCACCACGCCAGCGTCCCTTCACTTCACCTTTATTGCACCAAACTAACGCACTGCAAACCGTTGCCGTTTTATGACATTACACCCCAGTGGGAAAAGCAACTTAGCCAGTAATGGACATACAATACCGTTAAAATTGGGGTCGGTCCTTCCTAGAACAATGAACTTTCGCTTTTCATATACAACAACCCTTTCTAATGTCTGAAAGCTACATAAAACATAACCTTAATATTTATAATTACATAGAAGCAACACAGGATAGATAAGAATATAACAAAATTTGTTAACGCCTGTACTAATTAAGACTGTATTAAAGGGGGCTATACTAATCTTTACTACATTTTTACATATAAAAAGATTTTAGGTAAACCAAATTATTAAATTGGATATAATATTGCTGAGAATTATCAGATTATGTCAAAATGAATATAATAAAAGTAGGGGAACTTATGAGGGCAATAAAGCTAACTCGCTCGCGATCGACCTTCGTTTTTCACGAAAACTGTTCCATTCTGTTTCTCGGAAAACCCGCGGTGAGTCACAGTCACTCGCTCTCTATCGTGGGTCACTACGATCGCGTATTTACATTCGTCGGCGGCTCAATTCAAAAACTCGATTACGTTGAATGATTCATGCGATCCGTGAATCAGCGCGCGACATTGGAGAAAATTTCGTTTTCGAATAATATATATGAAGAGCATCGACACATATATGAGTGACAATTGACACATATTTTGCATATCCTTAGTGCTACAACTACAGCATATTGCACTGGGGAGAAATATATTACTTCTGATTTAATTTCAATCGAAACAAATGTAATAAAAAACTTTTTTCGTATATACTTTTCAACATGAATTAGGCTAAGGTACGAGGAACTGCTGCTGTATTGTTACAGGGCTTATCTGTGTTACTTTTTCTTAAGCAAGGAGCCATAATTTTTATTTAAAACAATTAAATTTTTAATCTGACGACCGTGACGCGACGGCTACTTCTACTCAAGAAAAAGCGAATGGCACTGCTAAAAGGAGTAAATAATTTGTCACTTTCTGCAACTCATTTCTGAGAGTAACTACATAACTAATTAAAAAAAAAGAGATCAAATTGAATTTATTTTTAAAAAGAGATAATTTAAAACAACGACACGACAATAGTACCAGAGCAGATATGTTATCTAAAATAAACACTTATGGAGCCAAATCGCGGACCGGATAACGTCCGGAAATCGCGCGCATTCCGCGCGGCGCCCTGCTCGTCGCCGAGACGCGCATGTCGACCGCAAAGTCAACGAGTTATCGAATTTTAGTGTAACAAAAATTGCATGAAACTTTTCAATTTTATCTCCCATCATCATCATCATCTTTGCGTTCTATCCCGGTTGCAGCCCAAACTCTCGCTTCGGCGCCCGGGGTCCGCTTTCCGACTTTTTCTTCTCCACTTCGCACGGTCTTCAGCATCCCTGGTAGTGAGCCCATTGGCACGCATATCACCCTTTACGACGTCAAGCCAGCACTTTTTGGGTCTACCCCTCCTGCCGGGGCCCGGCGGAGGCGGCATGGCCAGACATTTGTTACCCACGTAAGCATCCGGTTGCCGTAAAACGTGGCCGTACCAACGGAGCCGACACTCTTGTAATTTGTCCGCAATGTCACGGACATGAAGACTGCCGCGAATGCGGGAGTTCCTAACGCGGTCCTTCCGCGTCACTCCACACATCCACCGCAACATATTCATCTCCGTGACACGCAGCTCTTGCTTGTGTCGCTCTAACACCGGCCACGCTTCACAGCCGTATAAAAGGACAGGCCTAATGATGGTCTTATAGACCTGTCCCTTCAACTTTACCGGCATCTTGGGGTCACAAATGACACCAGTTACCTCACGCCATTTGGCCCACGCGGCAGCAATGCGTGCCTTGACGTCGCAATCGATGTCACCAGACGCATGGAACACAGATCCCAGGTATTTCACTTGTTCCGTGCGCTCGATCGTGTCGCTACCTATGCGTACGGGTGTGGGATCTGTGGAGTTACAGGCCAAGTACTCGGTCTTCGCCACATTGATCTTCAGACCACCGTTCTCAAGCGACTCCTTCCACGCCTTCACACGTCGCACCAACCTACCCCTGTCCGAATCTGCCAGCGCGATATCGTCAGCATACATGAGCAGCCACGGGGGCTGCTCATGTGAGTTTCTGATGCTGTTTGACAATACGTCTAATACCACGCTAAACAGAAACGGACTAAGGACGGATCCCTGGTGTACTCCGACGGTGATGGGGAAAGGTTTTGTGTCGCCAACTGCGGTCCGAACTACGGAATCGGAGTCACGGTACATGTCTCGGATGATGTCAATATAGGCCTCTGGAATCCCTTTGGACCGCAATGCCCACCAGATTATCGCGCGAGGAATACAGTCGAAGGCCTTCTGCAAGTCGAGAAACAGGCAATGCAGAGGCGTATTCTTCGCCCTGTATTTCTCCGCGACAGTCCTTAGGGCAAAAACAGGGTCCATTGTCCCGTGACCAGGGCGAAACCCATATTGACATTCCGAGATAGTGCACTCCTGTCGAATCCGAGAGTCGATAACCCTCTCGAAGAGCTTCATGGTGTGGGACATGACCTTAACCCCTCGGTAACTACCGCACTCCTGGACCGACCCCTTGCCCTTGAAGACTGGAGTAATGATACTCAGTCTCCATTGGCTCGGGATCGTACTGGTGAGGAGTATCTGGTTGAAGAGGTCGGTTAAGACGCCCACACCACGAGAGCCCATCGCCTTCCAGGCTTCGATGGGGACTCCATCGGATCCAACAGCTTTCCGATTCTTCATGCGGCGAAGACAATTCTGGACCTCTGCAGGCGTTACCAGTGGCACTAGTCCTTGATTCGGAGGAAGATCTGGCGGCTGCACCCCTTTATGCTGCATGTTCAGCAGCTCGTGGAAATACGAGCGCCATCTCTCCTTCACCGCGAGGTCCTCGCATAGCAGGTTGCCCACAGGGTCCTTTACACAGCGGCACTTGGAAATGTCCTGTGCCGCTTTGACCCTGGAGCGCGCCAACTTATAGATGAGCTTCTGCCCCTCAGACGATTCCAACTTGTCGTAAAGTGGTTGTAAGTTGTCTCGTCTGGCTCTGGCAACAGCTCTCTTAGTGGCGCGCTTTGCCACCCGGTATGCGTCGCGATCTTCAGGAGATCTGGACGCTTGCCACTTCTTAAAGAGGGCTTTCTTCGCTCTAGTCTCCCTCTGGACTGTGTCGTTCCACCACCATGTCTCCTTGTCACACTTGCGACCGCCCTTAGACACCCCAAGCACCTCCTTCGCCGACCCAAGGATAGCCGCCTGAATCTTGTCCCAGTAAGCCTGAACTGGTTCGCCCATACCACCGGCGCACTTGTCACCGACGGCTAAGGCGAACTCCTGGGACGTGACTTCATCGAGCAGCCACCACCTGATTCGGCGCTGAACGCGCTCAGTATGCGAGTCTTTAGGCTTAGCGCAGAGGTCCATGACAAGAAGGCGATGTTGTGCAGTGAGACTCTCACCGGGTATGACCTTGCAGTTGGCCACTTTGCTGATGTGGTGTCTCCTAGTGAGTAGGAAGTCGATTTGGGTAACATTCCTCCCGCTTTTGTAGGTGATGAGATGCTCGGGTCTCTTTTTGAAATACGTGTTCACGATGGCGAGGTCGGCAGCCGCACACGTATTGAGGATGTCCTCCCCTTCCGCGTTGCGGCTACCGTACCCAAATCCCCCGTGAACACGCTCAAATTCCCCACATTCATCACCCACATGACCGTTCAGATCACCACCCAAAACGATCCCCTGTGATAATGGGATTCCACGGAGCACTTCTCCGAGTAAATTCCAAAACACTATTTTATCGGCGTCGTCACAACCGGCCTGTGGCGCATAGGCACTTATCAAGTGGGTAACTACCCCATCGATAAGTACCCTAACGACCATAAGCCGATCGCTATGACGTTTCACTTCCAAAATGTCGTTCTGGAACTCCTCCGAGAGCACTATGGCAACCCCATTCTCCCCACCAGGTGCACCTGTGTAGATCAGCTTGTAGCCATTCCCAATGAACCGGGATCTGCTGGCCTTCCACCGAGTCTCCTGCAGGAACGCCACGGCCACCCTCCGCCTGGAGAGCACATCGGCCAACTCTCTCGCGCGTCCGGTTAGCGTGCCTATGTTCCATGTTGCGAAGCGGATCTTTCGAGATGTTTGGGCTGCGTGAGTTGGGGCTAACGTCGTTAGCCGTGCCCGCCCATGACACGGTAGCCCTTGTCCATTTCTCACAAGAGCCGGGCGAAGCTCCTGCGCGCCGTTATGCGGCGGCGCCCTAGCCCTTACACAATCCCGTAACCTCATACTTTCCATCGATTTGGCAGGTTTTGGCTTTTACGGGGGCGACTGCCGTCTGACCCCCCAACCCCAAAAGGAAAGCCGTCGTCAGAGCCTCGTCCGTTATTCAGCAGGGTGCGCCGACTTGCAGGTGAGGTTGACTTGGGCCCCGAAGATGTTGGTAGGGCCCCTTACACCCCTTTCAATTTTATCTCCCAACTTGCATTAAATGCCTTATAAATTTGCATTAAATCGATTGTTTAGCCGCTCAATGTAGTAATTTAGAATAGATTACATAACGATTTTGGTGATCGATCGATTTATTGGTGCTAAACACAATAGAGTCGTAACGGGTTATCTTGAATAAGAAATGTTTTAAATCGTTATTTATTGTTTTGTAGCGATAACCACAGCTGTTGTGCACAGAGACAAAGAATTTTAATGCAAACTTGATAAGCGTTAATCTTACATATTAATTGAGCTAATTTATATAGTCAATTAATTTTAATAATTACACATATTAGTTCTAGAGAAATCGAGATAATGTGACTTGTTTTTATATGCGTCGTTTTGAGGATAATTTAAATTTAATGACACGGCTGGTTAATTGGCTACGTGGAACTGGTACGTCGTATGTATGTATGTTCGATTCCTACAGAGCACAATATTTATATATTACAAATGTCCCTCAGTTTACATACAGTAAATGGAACTTCAAAAAAACAATTGCAAAAAAAATTATGATGAGTTAATTTTTAATTAAAATGTGTTATGTGTTAAGCCTCTATATCCTGCTCATTGGCGCCTACGCACATTCAACACTTTGTGTTTGTTAGTTCAACGTTTTAATTGCATCGCCCACATTGCTCCAAGACAACGTGAACTTCCTTCGGCTCGGTTCGAATACAACGAAACTAATTAGAGCGTTTATTTATGTTAAAGATTCTTTATGAGCCAGGAAGTGTACTCTAACAATACGGATGGTCGCTATAGTTTTAAGTGTTATTTACTTTTTACATTGGTTATCTATTTTTTTTTAAATTTCTGTAGGACAGATCAGACACGCTGACGGCCTACCGAAAATTTAGCAGTTACCGTCGCCTATTGGTATTAGATGGCGTTTGTAACGCCAGTGGCATCGCGAACACGCTGTTGTCCCATAAGGGTACAGGAACTTGTTTAGTCGCCTTTTACCATAGGCCGACTCCGGCCGCAGAGGTCAGTATTCCTTCTCCGCCCCTGCACGGATAAGATTTCTTCATTAGTTTAAAACGTGTGTATTTAAAAATGTGATTAGTATTTAAACTGTATAATTGTAATTGATATACATGTGATTGAATCCCACTGTGGCTAATTTGTGGTTAATACGGGTCTCATCCAAAATTATATACAGATAATAGTATCTGTATCGATATACATATAAATAAATAAATATGCTGGGACAATTCACACAGCGCCATCTAGTCCCAAAGTAAGTAGCTTAGCACTTGTGTTATGGGCACTAGGTAACTGATATATACATATCGTCGGCTTAATTATCAGAATACGTAACTCCACAAAGTATCGAAATAAGACCTTTAAATTTAACTATATGGGTAGTGGAGTATTTTGAAGCCCGTCTATTGGATTACTTGGTATGGTCTAAAGAATATGGCTAATTTGTTATGAGTAAAATAATTCCCGTTCATAGCGAAAACAACGTTTTTACTTGTTTATCCAAACGGATAAACTTTCCAGAAGCAAAGCTTTCAAGGGCAAACATCGCCGCCTTAATTATTAATTATAATTAAGGCGACGATATATACTTTTCTTTCGTAAATAAATACATAAAAATATAAACAGACGCGAGACGGGAATGAAACCCATGACCTCCGCAAGCGTATTAATGTACGTTAGCCGTTACGCCCCAGAGACCATCAAAAATTTGACGTAAGATCCAGATAATTAAAAAAAGTTGTAAATGAGTCGAACCGATAACAACAAACAGTCGCAAAAGAAGACGTAAAATTTAGATAATTAATGATTTTTTTAGAAATATTAAAATGCATACAATAAAAAAACATTTCTCCAACAAAAGGGAGAGCAATCTTCAATTAGTTACTTATTATTATGACGTACAAAAATAATTTAAATATGTATGTTTTAAAATAATCATTAATGTTCACAGCTAAACAGTTACGAGGGGCGACGTGCGGACGGATAGACGGACAAAGCCATTGTCTCAACGACCGGAGCTGTGTTTGGCGGCACTTATGCTAATGTCTTTTGAGGTACAACTCCGGGCTTCCTTAGCGGGGTAACAAATGCTTTATTACCTGCGATTCTTTAACAAAGACCTACTCGGCCGATGAGTAGCTGTTTCGGCGTACATTAATAACCTGGGAAATTTGTATTAGCAGGTCTTGGAAACAGTTGAAATTATGTCTTACAGACCATTTTTAATGCGATTTTACCAAGCGATATTGAAAATAAGGACAAATCAATATTTCTTGAGGTTTTAAAGATCTTTAAGAGACCAAGATATCTGTGGTTGTGGTTCAACACGACCTCACTTGCTCAGTAAGCTCTGTATAATTACAGGGCCTGACACAGTTTTCCTTACGCGGTTGAGGAACAGACGGACGGTAATTGTTTTTGTGGGCTTCAGATTGTTATGTAACAAATAAGTAATTCTATATCAATGCCATATAACTTATGTCAAATATGAACCTTAGAAGATTTGGTAGCTAGTATGCAATTATTGAGTGTGATTACACGTGGTAGTTTAGTGATATCACTTTGAGACTAACTTGGAGAGTGTCACCGGTTCGAATACCGCGATGGCAAGCATCGCTGTGGCAGTTATTCTCGCCTCCTGTACATATTATAACATAATTTTCATGTACTGACGGTGAAAACAATCCCCGTGGCTGATGGATGACACCGTGGAAACCTGCTCACCGAAATCACCAGTAGTAAACTGGCAATTCACTTTTGATGAGAGTGGCGGGTATACTATGCGTTACCCCCAGGGGGGTGGCCTGAGCCCCGCAGTGGGACGTTATGTGCTGTTATTATTATTCAAATGCGATTCAGTGTAATTTAATATTAATACACACTCGTATTACAAAATAACAAATAAAGAGCTCAAAGCTTTCGAAAGCACTTAAAATGTTTTGTCAATCTTTTATGCGCGTGCGCAGTTGAAAGCATTTCGGCTGTTATCATCGGGCCGCGAAAGGCCGTCAATCCTCATCGGCCCTGGCACCGCCGAGCACCGCCCGAGATAATTCTACGCCCATCGTAATAAATGTCACTCCGCCGCGCCCGTTTTTACGTAAACGAGGAAAATGCTTACATTTAATGAATGTATGGTGTCTGTCAGTCGAGACGAAATGTTTTTATGCAACTTGATGATATAGGTTGTGCGCTAATTTGTTAAATGGTAAAGGTATTCGTAAATTGTTTCTAGACAATGATGAGATGCTTTGTTTTATTAGTCAAAGGGAAATTCAAACATTTAGCTACAAAAGCCCGTATATAGAAGAGATGAAGATTATAGGAAAAACTGTATACTTGTATATTCTATCTCATTCTCTCGCTAGGTAAATCCTATTGATGAATATGTTTGTCTCTTATTGGTATCGCATTTTCGTTTAATCGAATTTTCAAATCACAACGGTGCTAAACAAGTTTCACTTCAACAATATATCAACATATATTATAATTTCTTATTCTACTATCTTCTAATAATTTACAAGTATTTAGCAGCCTTTCAGGGTTCGAGTGTGAATTAGAGAGTAATTAAACCTGTGAACACCAAATTAAGACAAATCTTTGCCTTTTTTGTAAACAAAAGTAATTGTCACGGAAAGGCCAAAACGCTGTGAATTCTTTCTTTCACTGTGACAGTACTCAAACAGCGCACCTCGTGCTTCAAAGTTTGAAGCCGAAGGTTTGTATGTTATTGGGAAATGTAGCTCCTAAGAAGTCTATATGTAATCATAATGAGATCTAAAATAAATATATTGACTTTAGGCCCAAGACATCAACAACGTGTCGTCTACAAAATTAATGGTGTAACAACTTCTTTAAACTATCCAGATCACGCGTTGGTCCTTCATAACCATAATAAATAGATAAATACTAAACCAATATTTGAACACTTAATATTTTTATATCAATGTTTGTGTATTTGCCACTTTGTTATTTAACCACTTTTGACCGGGTGAGTTCAGGATGATGGGCGTTCCCCGTCCGAGTTTATCTGTATCGATAACGGCATCCGAATTCTCTGCCTCCGCCGGTACATCGCTTATCGCACTCACAAATACTTAAGTTATCGCAAACCGCTTCATAATCGGGCGTCTGCAGAAAAATTCCAATGTATTGTGAAATTAGAATCGAAACTAAGTGAATGATGCAATAATTTATATAAAAGTAAATCTCACCGAGACGACGAGGTCAGCACTGAAGATTTTTTGTGTATCATTCAATCCTATAAGGAGTGATAAAGATGAAAATTAACTTGTTTACCACAAGCAATATGAGGTATTCGATTAAAAGAACAAGCCTAATGGCCATAAACATATAGAATAAAAATAATGAGAGAAAATTTTAATCGTGTACGGCGCATTGTATTTGTTAGTAAATGCATAATTCTTGTTAATTGACATTGCTTTGGCACCTACCCAAGGTTTACAGCGATCATAATCCGTATATCATAATGTATAGAAGTGGCTATTAATATGTCAGGGTAGTATTTCGATTTCCAGAATAGAGATATTTGAAATTTATCTAGAATGTTCATATTCTTCAACCATGATTCCTTATTTGGTCAACATCGAAGCTGTATTAGTGGAAAATGTGATTCATACCGCTTGAATAAGGGGATTTTAGATTGGGAAATTTTGATTCCTATAGCACTTGTATTAGCAGAAGAGGTAAAGTAACATTTGGTTCACCTTATACATATCTTGTGAAACGGAAAATAAATTTTCATTTTAGGAAGAACTACAACGCTACATTACAAAGTCTCTTGGCGAAGTGACCGAAAATACACGATTAATTACAAAAGAAGATAAAAAATCTGGTAAAACGAGAGACAAAATATGTGCTAAAGGTTAAGCATGTTTGAAAATGTGAAGTTATAAAGCGAGTCTCCAATCCGCTGTTCATCCACCTCCTGATGCGGAAAATCAAAGGCAATAAATATAAAAAGTTTACTCACGAATTTAATTAATACCCCACTGCTCTTACGCCCGTATGATTAAAATCCACGAAGGAATATAATTTTATGTACTCAAGCAATAAAAGTGCCTACATAAAATACACAAGTTTACAAAGGAGATGAGACGCATATTAAACAACAATATGCCCGCATTAAATAGATATAAATACTTTATACAAATATGTGGGTAGAATTCTACTTAAATGGTATTTAAATTTCTCAAGAGGAAGGATGCGTTGTGTGATCAGACAGGACTTTACATGAATTGGTAATATGGATATCAATTCCGAAACTTACTCATGCTGTCTCGTGTATGAATTATAGCGGTGCCGGGGGCACCTGCTAAAGCCCTACCGTCAGCGTAAGGGAACTGAAACCTGATTACCTCGTGAACACAAGTTTAATATGGCGGCATATTTAGAAACAAAGGGTGTCGTCAACAAACCTGTCATCCAGACAGGCTTTGAGTCCTACCACCTACTTAGGGTTTTGTCGCCTTTGTCCGCAGGAGTCAGTACTCCGCCCCTCCACGGCAAAACTGAACTGGAAAAGACGATAATAATCCTAATTCTTCTTCGACACTCTTGTCAGAGCAGTCGTGGTCGACGATAATACCATTATTATTATTGAGGGGCTGCTGTGATTCACCTCACGATATCTCGCCATCTCTCTCAAGGGTCTTGATATTTAACTGAAAATTATGAGCAATTTAAAAGTGTAACTTTTCCTAGTTAAGTCGTTGACAAAAAATTCGTGGCGCACGTTCAAACCCGTCGGCAACATTACAATGTCAAATGAAACATTTAACGAAAAAACTGGTCAGTTGCTCTTTTGTTATCACACCACAATCACCTTGGCTGTATTGGTCTAATAGAGCCAAAGTAATCAACTGTTATCTGTTTACACGATTTCCTGAAATTTAGAAATCGAGCAAACAAGCATTTCCAAATCTTTGCCGTTATCACTATGTAAACAACTCGTGTATCGTGGACCTACTCAAAAACTATTATTGTTTGCACGACCATCGGTACAGAAATACGGACCCAATATATATATAGATATAATTATGGAGTGCTTTAATCTTATCATTTAAACTATCGTAGATTTTATCGTTAATATAACAGCATGGCAATTGAACGTCCATATTATTATATTAAAATGAAATATATTCAAGTAAACACACCTAATGTTGCAGTTGTCAATAGCTAGCTTCCATTATTTTCCTGGACGACGTTTAAAATAGCACACATTCTTTATCCCAATTTAAGCGCAATATATTGTTGTTGAATTGGAATATAAATAAATGACATTCGCAATAACAAGTCCAAATAATATATATTATCAGCCGTTAATGAAAAGCATAGCAGATACATCAGAATAGAGATATCAAGCGGATTCGACAAAAATAAATGTAAATAAAATGCTGCAGTATTTTTAACGACGATTAGACGTATTTTACTTTTTGCACGAATATTTGTTAGTCCACCGCTGATTGCACGATAAAGTGGAAATCTAAATCATCAGAGTGACGTCGGAGACTTGTTTATAATGCCCACGTGCACAGACTGAGGAAATTAAGACGGACTTTTGATACAATAGCGATGCAAATAATCGCGATTATGGCAAGGTTGACGTCGGTCGGCGGAGGGTTCGTTCAACTGACCGCGAGCGATGACACGGTGCGCGGGCGCAGCGTCGCGACGTCACATGCGCGCCTGACACCACCACCACCACCATGTACCCAGAGCCAACTTCGACACACCCAGCCCAGGTGTTCATCAGATACCAGTCAGTACTCAAAGTTCACTTTGGAGAACACGTGAATTGTTTGTGTTGATAAGTACTTAATGTCCTTTGTACTGAACACATAAAATCCAAATAATCGTGTTTACAGGAAGAGATAATTTGAATAAAATCATTATACGGTGCTGTATAATGTTTTTATACGGCTATCTATACGACAGATAAATAAGTACTAAAAATTCATCGGGGAAACCCCATGCTACGCAGTGATCATTGCAGTAACCAGTTATGAGAAAATACTTAAATTGTTTAATACATAGTAAATTCTGGGTAAAATTTAAATCTTACCGATTTCCTTAAACTGCAATCCAATACAGCAGAGTAACAAAAACAACTCAAAACACTTTAAAACGTGTATGAACTTGATCCGCCAAGTACACAAAACACGTCCGCACAACAAAACAATAGTTTGACAGATGTCGGTCGGCGTTGGAAAACCCTTCAGATACTACGCATTAGAGCGGGTAAATATTATTGCTCGGACTGGACAAAGGTTTTTGTTATCTAAAACCGGTGTTAGTGTGCGTGCACGGCGCGGTCTGCACGGGCTGCGGCAGAACGTAGAGTGAGGCTCGCGCGCCGGCCCCGCCACCGCCTGATAAGCCTGCCGCGACGCCCCCGGCGACGCCTACGCCCCACTCGGCGGCGCCGCAGCGGTGCACCGGGCGCACCACCGGCCGCCCCTCGGGTGCACCCGCACCCGACACGGCCGCCAGACGGGGCACCGTGCGCTGCACCGCACCCACGCAACGTTTCACAATTGCACACAACGACCCGTTGTTGCAGAAAACCAACAACTTTCGACTCCTTAAAAAGAGGAGGAAGGAGATACTTGCAGTTGCGAAACTATGGCGGCAATCCAGCTACACGTAGAGAACAATGAGGCGCAAACAAACGCAGCACCTTATTAGTACCCTCCTAATTGGGCTGAAGGTACGCCACGCTGCTGGGCAAATTCAATATGCAACACGATCGGGGCGCTACATAAACGGAATAATTTAATTAATACGAGCATGTTGAGGATAGTTGCCACCGACAACCGCTTATAGCACCATGCACTCAACTGATGACATAAAATCAACTGAAACATTTTTATAATCAAATCAAATCCGTAAATACAGCTAATGATAAAATAAACTAAAAACAAATAATATAGGTATACTTTCATAAATGCACTTTACGTAAAATATATCTATAGATATCCTTAACATATGCAAGTGACGTGTACGGAAACATAATCAGTTACAGACGGGTAAATACACGATACTAAAACATTCTTCAACATACATAGTGCAATTAAAAAAATATAACAACATATATGTATATCCCCAAACAAAATCAAACAACACTATAAACATCCGATTAGAGAGATTACTTCAAATATTGTCTTTCTTTCTCTCTATTCAGTTACAAAGTAGAATTGGACAAGGAACGTCATTTAACCCTTAAAGTTTGTGTCAAGATTGGGTTAAGATCACTACCAGGATTCGAAGCTACGACCTTTCGAACAAGAATAAAGAAAAAAACCTCTATATAGGTTTCGGTTAGGATTGTAATGGTCAGGTTTTAAATATAGGTGAAGGGTTCCCAGGTGGCCGGAGCCATACGGAAGAACAGCGTTGGTTCATGGTTCAGCTTCATGGTGAGTTTGGGGCCCTTTTAGGGCAATTTTTTTGTATTTTTCTATTTTATCCTAAATAAAAGTACTTTCTTTATTTCTTATAATGTGCATCTAAACTGCATCCAAAAATATACTCATTAATGTTTATGTATCGATCAGAAAAGTTTGTATTACACAAAGTTTGATCACCCTATCGTTACGGGTTCAATGCTCCGCAAAGTGACACGCACTAAAGACCTGTAAGCTCCAAACTACTGCGCAGTTATGACGATTATCGGCAAAACATTAATTAAAATAGGTAATAACAATTATTTCTAGAATAATCTCACAATAACATTCACGTTTTTATGTAATACGATTAAGATTCCGCATTGTCGGAGCGAACTGCGACACAGTCTAAGTGGCTACAGTGGTCTGGTACGGTCGTATCTGTGGGTTCGGTTTCCGCGCAAGACAAATTGGAAATATTTATATGAGGTAAATAGTTTTTCCTGGTCTAGGGATACATGTTTTGACTTGCGTTTTAAAACAAAGTTAAAATTATTAGGGGCGACTTCGTACCTACTGCAATAGTTAGTAACTGTTGTAACAACGTAAACTTCCAAAAATATTCCAACAAGTTGCAGATACACCCGGGTCTAAACGCTTAGAAGAATGTTGATATAAAGGACTATATTATGACCTCTTCTTGTATACGTATACATATAGAACTGCGTAGGAGTTGATAAATACGAAATTGGATGCAAAAAGTTACGGCGAGCATTGTACCGAAACACATTAATTTATTACCCTCAGTATTTCTCACAAAGAAACTTGGATATATATTATGCACACATTTAAATACAGTGACAGTACGCATTTTTTTTTATTGCAGAGGAACAGCAGACCGGCTGCCAGACCGTCGCCTACGGATATTTGTGACGCTAGGGGCACCGCGAACACGCTGCTGTCTCATAGGGGTACAGGAACCTGGGCCACTAATACCAGAACACAGGGCCCTTGTAGCTAGGGTTGTTTTGTCGCCTTTTCTTACAGGTCGACCCCGGCCGCAGGGCTTAGTACTCTTACTTTGCCCCTGCAAGGAGAAAAATAAAAAATGCATTCATTAAACCCAGAATAGTCGTCATAATACATTTAAAACCACGTTTTTATCGACTCACAAAAAGGCTCATGACACTGATTGCGAACCGGAAGGTTGTCGCAATGCTGAAATATTGATCATCAATAAAATCTTCGATGTTGTGGCCGAGAGAATGCAACGAGGAATCGCACAAAAAAACATAATTTAAATAACGTCGAAGTTTATAACACAGGCGCAGTCGTAAACATTTACGAGTGCATTACTCTCGAGAGACAGGCATGCCTGTGCAAATTGTCCCTTACTATCTAAATATATATAAGCGAAATAGCACTCATCACGAGATCTCTAAAAATTTACACCCGATTGAAATTTAGCATAGTCATTTCGCTATTTAGACGATCACTACTATACCGGCACGCTAAGATGGCCGTTTTGACGTTTGTCCACTCCATGAAGTGTCGTATTAATTAGTAATTACATTTGAAGGAGCAAATTGCTATTCTTTATTGTCAATAGCGACGTGCAGTTATTGACAATAAAGAACAGCAATTACTAATTAAGACAGAAACTTCATGAGTGGACGAACGTCGAAACGTCCATCATAGCGTGCCGGTAGCTTTAAGAAGGGATTATTTATACAGAAATCCTATCAATTTTTTTTATAGCAGACAGACTAGCGGTCCACTTAATAGTAAGCAGTTATACCATCGCCTATGGATGTCTGTAACGCCAGGGCCACCGCAAACATATACATGCCGGAACCTGGGTCACTAATGCCGGAACACAACACAAGGTTATTATGGCGGCAAACTTAAGACCAAAGGTGATCGCCATCCAGACGGGCTTGGGGCCCTACCACCTTAGCTAGGGTGGGTTGTTTTGTGGCCTTTTACGACAGGCCGACCCCGGCCGCAGGGGTTAGTATTCTTACTCCGACCCTGCACGATGAAAAATATAAAAGGAAAATACCACTCATCACGATATCTCTAAAACAATGCACCCGATTGGAATTTAGCATAGTTACTCAATTTGCGACTCAGACGTTCACTATGAACGGATTTTAATGAAATCCTATCCAAAATGTTTTTTGTATTTATTATTTATATGACAGAAGTAATATTCCTCAATAAAAATTGCAAAATTACATACACTAATCCATTGTATGCTATACCAAGTGGTGTATCGAACCAGAGTCTAAAGGTCCTTCGGTAGTTTTTATACATTTATACATATTATTTCTACGACCTGAAGGGTAAAATCACCAACAAAGAGAGTTTATGGAGAGTACTATATATCCCCAATCCTTCTCATGAGAGTTTGACAGTAAATATATTTCTCTTATTCTACAACATAATAAAAGTTGCATGCCAATGGGCTCACTACCGGGGGTGCTGAAGACCGTGCGAAGTGGAGAAGAAAAAGTCGGAAAGCGGACCCCGGGCGCCGAAGCGAGAGTTTGGGCTGCAACCGGTATTTAACACAAAGATGATGATGATGATATATAAACTGCATATCATCTCCCATCTGTCCATATTCAAATTTCATAATAAAAAATTATACAAAAAGCTCTGCAACCACTCCACTACGAGTACAAAGAGAAAAAATATTATTTCTTTGTTAACACGGTACGCAGACGATGTCAAATAACCCAATCCGTCATGAGAGAAATCTGGCGGAACGCGTTAGGCCCACATAAATTACGAGCTTAATCTTTTCAAATAATTTGACCTTTTCATCTGACGAGGGTTCATTAAATAATGGTGGCCGTATTGGTGCCGGAGTTATTGTCCTGTCCGTCAAAAAAACTCTGTTGTGGGCGCACCAGATACATCCACAAATATATCTCCGTTATCCTTCACTAGACTTGTATTTAAATATTTTAGTTCAATCTTTTATCCATATAAATAAAATAGCCGTCCCCGCCCGCTTCGCTGGTCGAATAACAGAAAAAAGTAAATCGAAAAGATATAAGAAGTTTTCGTACGCATGCGCGCTACACCGCTTGCCCCGCTTCTCTGCGGCAAGAAAACAAACATCACTGAATACGGTAGCGCTTATAAAAATCGTTGTTTCTTAAAATTTGAATAACTTTATATTATATGAAGATATCGCAATATTTTTTAGTGATAACTTCTTATGGGAGGGTAAACCGCTTCGTTACGTAACGCGTTACGGTGCCAGTCTGTCTGGCTTCCCGCCCCTCACGCATACGGCAGAGCTGGCAAGCTCCTCATCTCTCACTCTAACCTAGATCTATTCGAATTGCAACTTTATTATAATGAAGTACAGTTTAGTTTCTTTTTCTTTATAAAGAATCTACATTGAGGAATAATTTAATATAATTTTGAAAAAGTTTTTTGGAAAAATTGGACATTCGTAAACTTTAGTTATTTTTTTTATATTAGGGCCAAGTGTCTTCGAAATAAAACTTAGAAAATGTAATTGAAATGTATCCAGTAGTTTTACCGTGGTGCATAGACTCAGCGCTGCGCACACAACTGCGGAGCTCTATCATTTTATTTATACAGAAGATATAGGTATAGCAATTCAAAAAACGCCATCTAGTCACAAAGTAGAGAGCTGATTCCTAGATAAGACACCATACTACGTAACTTATTTTTGTCAACAACTTTAGTTTTCACGTAATAAATCATAAATACGGTTTAAATTTTTTTTTGCATATATTTGGATTTTTTTATATTTGGCTCACATATATTTTTATTAATACAGCGATTGTCGCGTCACGCCAAATGTATGCATGCATAGTATGTATACAAGTATACAAACGCCAAATGTATACAAGTAAAAACTAAACTCACTATATTAGAATACAACTCGTAAAAGCGCGAGATTTTCTTCTGAAGATATTAAGTACCTACGTGACGAAAAACTAAAGACCTCCTTCCCCCTCCTGAACAGGTCACGTAGTATTGTCCAACTGATATACTATTCTTATGAAAATAAATAGATATTACATATCGAGATGGGCAGAAATTTAGAAGTGCAAACTTCGTTTCGCCACGGAGATCATCAATATGATAAATGAACGTAGTTTCGAAAAGGTGTCGCAGAATTGAATATGGCATTCGCTCCAACGCACGCGCGGCCGACCGAAACAATGCATCAGTCTGTCTGCATAATACGCAACGAAAATTCTAAATGAGCCATCAAAACCTTGGGGGCAAGCGCAAAAAAATGATCAAAGTTTACACCATTCATCCAAGTTTACTCGGAGCTCGTGATACTTTTTCATAGTTCGGGTTCAGCAGACAGGCAAACGACCTTGGGTAGGTGATCGCCGTTGCTTATGGATGTCTGCAACACATTGAATTTTATAACGCTTTTTTAAGCCCCATATTGTACTGAGTTGGGAAAACCTCAGTTGAATACTGTTGAGTATCTCTATTAAAGGTCTCCGTATAATAAAGGCCCAAAACGTCCCACCGTTGGCTTAGGTCTTGGCGAAGAGACAATATACCTTACAGGCTCATGAAAGGCGGATTAGCTGGTTACTCATACCGGTGACCTCAGCATGCAGGTCTTATTTCACGGTCCTCTAACCTCTAGATTTATTTCTCAATGATACCATTAGGCCTACGACCTTACGTTGACGACTTCGTGGCGTAACGGCTAACGCACTTCAGTACGCTTGGGGATGTTACGGGTTCGATTCCCGTCTCGCGCCTTGGTATTTATGTATGATATTTATTTAATAAAAAAAAGTATTATATCAGTTGTGTACTATCCATAACACAAGTAATATGCTATTAACTTCAGGACTCGATGTCGCTGTGTGAATTGTCTTAGTATATTTATTTATATAATGACTACTTATATCGTCATCATTTAATTGTACACTAGAAACGGAAACGTGGAAAATGTCAGTAATGCAAAGAACTGGAAGCACGAGTCTTGTCCATAATCGGAACAAGGACTACGCAGCTGCTGCAAATATCAGCTCACTGATTATTACCGCCGTGACGTAATAACCACTCTGTGGAACAAAGAAAATTAAGCTCATTGTATTAATGTGCATATAGTATTAATACGACGAGTATAGATCTACACTAATACGAGTTCTAGATAACCAGATTATAAATATTTATAATCTGGTTTTAAAATATAAATGTTTAAATGTAAATCCAGTATTTGTGAAGTCAGAAATATACTATCAACAATCATAATCGGAATATCAAACTATTTGAATGCGCTCATTCTCAAAACACCCAAAACAGAATTTTATATAGTAGGAAAGTTATGTCATTATACACCCTGCTAAGAATCCGGAAACAAACAATTCTGTATAACTCGTAAGCCTAAAATGAATTTCAAAGATACTTAACAAATTACGTTCAAATTGTCAAGGTTTAAAAAAGAGTAGACTATTCGCATATATTACACAAGTTAACCAGAAGACGTAAGTGAACTCATGAACGCAGTTAGTGTATAATTATAAAATAAAACGAGTTCAAAAACTAAAACTGTGATCAGACACGTGCGCTATGAAGAGAATGTCCGGCGGGATTCCTTGCGGTCCGCAACAGTGAGTCACAGTACCGCGCGGTCAAACTACCAGGGTGTTTGCCACGGACCCCCAACCACGACGCTGACAATGCAATTATAAAAAGGCACTTTAAAAAGGCTTTTAAAATGGGGACAATATTTTGGAAACTCCCATCTATGTTTAACATCTCTATTCTTTTGTAAAGTTGCGACAACGCTCAACAATGTGAGAATTATCGTATCTTTAAATGACCAGTTTTAACTGTCAGATAGTAATTATAAGAAAAACAGCTTTTTATACATACAATAGGTAATTTATATTTGCTGATAGTTTAAAATAATTATATATATATTTAGTATGAAAAGGAATATTTAGACAATTCGTAATTGGCTCCGTAATATCAGGGAGTGGACAGGAATTAAAACCGTTGAGCAACTGTTCAGATTGGCGCTTGACAAGAGGAGATTCAAGGAGCTGACTGCCAACCTTCAGTGATGGAGAGGCACTTGAAGAGAGAGAGAGAGAGAGTATGAAAAGGAATATTTAAACAATTCGTAGCATATTAGATGTATAAATATCTTTTGGCAAGTTTGTACACATTAACTAACACGTGGATCAATAAGTCCTGAGATTGCGTTGCCAACAAAAGTTTCGTATGATTTTTCATGACACCTTCAAAAGATACCTGTCAAAATTTCATGATGTTTTCATTCCGATGTTTGGTCCACGAGTTACAGTGATTTAAGTGACGCTAGTCTTGACATTTTCAAAACAATGGATTCAAAACAATTTCGTGTGTTGATTTATCATTGCGTTTTGATGAAAAAAAAAACCCAGTGCAAGCTCAGCAATGGCTTGAAAAGTGTTATGGGGACTCTGCTCCATCAAAAACAACCATTTGTCGGTGGTATGCTGGGTATAATAGAGAGGCCGGTCAAATGAGGTAGTTACACCGGAAACCATCAAAAAAGTCCACCAAATCGTTTTTGAAAACTGTGAATTAAAATTGCGTGAGATAGATTTTGTATGAATATTTGTCTATGAGGAAGCTGTTATCAAAGTGGGTGCCGCGCCGTTTGCTCACGGTGGATCAAAAACGACAACGTGTCGTTGATTCCGAGCCTGTTTGGAGTAGTTTCGCCGCAATAAACGGGATTTTTTGCGTCGGTATGAGACAACAGACGAAACCTGGATCCATCACTACACTCCGCAGTCAAAGCGATCGTCAGTCGAGTGGACTGCAGTCGGCGAGAAGCGTCCAAAGTGGCTAAAAACGCAAATGTGGACCGGTAAGGTTATGGCCTCCGTATTTTGGGATGCTCATGGACTTTTGTTCATCGACTACCTTGAAAAAGTAAGACTATAAATAGCGAACGTTACATTAATGCCAATTGATGTGTTTGAAGAACGAAATCGGTGAGAAACGGCTCCAAATGAAGAAGAAAAATGTGCCCTTTCACCAAAACAATGCGCCTTGTCAGAAGTCGCTCGCTACCGTGGTGAAATTGCATGAATTGGGCTTCGAATTGCTTCCGCACCCACAGTATTCACCAGATCTAGCCCCCAGCGACTACTACCTATTTGCAGACTACAAAAAATGCTCCAATGAAAGAGATTCTACTCTAACGAGGAAGTCATCGCCGAAACGAACGCTTATTTCGAGGCCAAAGATAAATCGTTCTACAAGAAAGGTATTGAAATGTTAGAGAAGCGCTGGACTGATTTTGTTGCTCCTAAAGGAGACTATGTTGATGAATAAAATCGAGTTTTTCTAAAAAAAAGTGTTTTTCTTAGTTAGTCCCCAGGCTTATTGATCCGCGTAATACACATATACAAACTAGTCTAAATATTTAATCATGATTGAAATTTAAAAATAAAAGATAACAATGCAATACATCAAATCTTTTCGAAATGGCTACTGCGATACTCAAAAAACTTACAGCAAGCGCCTCTTAAAGTTTTATAACATTTATATTATTTACATCACTATAGTTACTATAGAGAACGGTTTTAATTTGAAAAAAATAAATAAATAAAGAATACCTTAAGTCTTCTCAAATTATCATGTATTATGAAAAAATCGATAACATTTTTTGCATTTAGTTCTATCATAGTAAACTTGAACAGGGATATTGAAAAATAATTGGATATAATAAGCCTAAAGATTTTTTGAATGCAAATCTTTTATTCTCTCCCTATATTATAGGAACCATTGTTTACCCTTTGTATCTAAATTGAATACACGGACAATAAGGTGACATAAATCAAGAAAACAACAAGTACATAAATAAAGCTATAGAATTGTATGATAAACAGGAAGTTTTAAATTAATATATTAATAGAGATTATGAAATTGTTAATTTTAGATTGAATGGTGTCATATAATATATATATTTTTGATGCAAACTATCCTTAATAATTTTCAAATTGGTTTTCTACTGATATATGTAATTAGAGGAAAAATAATAATAAATGACAATATTTAAATCTAAATATGGCTGGTAGCATCCTCTAATGCTACCATCATTAACTAAGTAATAAGGACAATAAGGCTGATTATATTGTAGAATTTACTTTTATTTAACTAAATAAAGCAATAATCAAACACAAAAAATTGATCAAATGTAGCGCAATGGTATTTACATGAATTTGACGTAGACGATGTGGGCGGTCGGTTCTCTGTGACAACAGTTGCGCTGGCACAGGACAACAAAGTACCCACGACACTGACAAATCTCAACGTTGTATGAATAACAATGGTCGCAGACAGGCTTGTCTTGTCGACATTTGTTACACGGGCTACTTTATAGCTTTGACCCTGTCTTTGAGATGAAGAGACCGTTCCCACCTCCCACTGAATCTTGTATATTTCTTTATGTAGATATAAAACCGCATCATCAACATATTTTCTTTAAATTAAGCTAATTATTCTTATTATGAAGATAATATCTAATCAGAACACAAAAGAAACAATTCAAGAGATGATTAACACTCGACAGAACCTGTTGGAAGTGAACGCAGTCCTAATGTTTAAAAATAAAATAGTTTTTTTACTCTATGTTCCTTTTGACAGGTAGATCTGTCATTACTTGGTCGTATGTGCCTGTATTAAGTGTGTGCTGAGTACTATAAAATTTTAAATCCTTGTTAATAAATTCTCTTTTCATATAAGCGATTTACCGTTTAATAATTTATTAGAACGGATTTTTTTTCCTAAGCCTACATAAATTATAGAATAGTTTTTAAGCGTTTTACTAATTAGTTTTTTTCTAACTATTGCTTTCTAAGTTTAATACGAGCTACTATTCACTTAGATTGCTCTCTTTTAGGGTAAGTATACAAGTCATAATTCAATGACATGAATTTAATAGTTAAAGGTGGTGGTCGTTGTCAAGCTAGGATACCCGTAAATATATTAACAATATTATTACGTAAAAGTTTAATACAGAAATTACGAACTAACCTATATAAGTCAAAATGAAATTTACAGTAACAATACTATGGACTTTCCCTGTCAAGAAACACTTATTTTATCTTTATTACGACGGTTTAGGAGAAATGATAAATTCTAAAGCAACCGTCACAATGGTGGCCACTTTACGATAACGACAGAAAATGGACGTCTATCGGTTATCTTTAAAGAAATAACATACGGACTTCTTAACAAAAGGCTGTCCGTTTACTGTTAAAGCTACTTGAGTAATTTAAAAATGAAATGAACACAAAAAATAATTTCTAGATATAATTTTATTATAAAAACTAATTTGTTTAACTTAACATTAGGCTTATCAGGTGCATTAGCTAAATCTCATTTATTTATGAGTAATGATAATTAATTGTCATTAATTACGATCCGATTCATGGAGTAATTAAGGCTTAGGGCTTTCAAAGAAAATATTTTGCATGCAGCGGCGGAGTAAAAAGAGGTTTATCACTTTAACAAGCTTTCCACTGCTTACGTATTACCACAGGGCAAATAATTATTCCGGAGCTCTTGCTTCAACACTTGCTTATAGCAAGATCTTTTTAAACGGAATCTTGCTATAGGTAAAATCCTGTGTTAAAGGGTAGTAAGTATTCCAAACACACTATTCACGAACAATTAAAAGCAGGTCATAAAAATATTCCAATAATGAATTAAATATATCGAACCCAGACAGAAGACAAGATTGTGTATGACTGAACCCAACAGTGTCGCTAATACCGTCATGAGACATATATTTATGTATTACGTGTATTTGTAATCAGGTATATATAAAAAAAATCAAGAACTAATTATTAAATTAGCCCCCAAAATCAATTTGAATTAAAATGAAAGCGAGAAGACATATATTAATTCAAAGAACCTCTCGTAAACATGTTGCTTTCCCATACAATAAGTTAAAAAATCTTGCATAAATACCCGTTTACATTTCACAAGCGTTCTTAAGTTATGACGTCACTACGGAGCACAGGTGGGCAGCCGCAATTTTTACCCACATTGAAGAATAGCGACAAGAGAATAATATGGATTGCCTCATATAAGTAAATCTTTATCAATCCATACTAATATTATAAATGCGAAAGTAACTCTGTCTGTCTGTCTGTCTGTTCCTCTTTCACGCCTAAACGGCTGAACGGATTTTGATGAAATTTGGTATGGTGATAGATGATAACCTAGAAATGGTCATAGGCTATAAATAATCACGCCATCGTTCTTAGGGGGTAGGCAGTAGGCAGATAACTAAATTGAGTTAGTGATTTTTTGTGCTTATCCGGTATCTATGAGAATCGGCCAACATCTATTTTTCATCCCCCTAAATGTTAGGGGTGACCCACCCCCAAAAAATTTTTTTTTATTTTTTGACATTTTATTATTTATATGGCAGAACAACGTTTGCCGGGTCAGCTAGTAATAAATAAATACATATTCTCACAGCGCCATCTAGTTCCCAAGCAGTAAAGCGCTTATGTTATGATTATATTCGACAACTTTATATTACTTATATTTTTTTTGTAAATTAAAGCTTGTCTAAGCTGTAACATCGTCTTGATTTGTTTCTACAACAATTTATCATCTGCTATTCTATGTATTTATCTCAGCTTAACATTGTACATTGTTTGTTATGAGATGAAAAAAATTAAATTAGATGGGTAGCGGAGTAGTTTCTTGCCGCTTCTTCTCCTTGCAACAGTCAAACACGTCGTGAAGCGGTGGTATATTTAACTCATTTTGCAAATAATCGTTATAAATACATATCTATTTAACTTTCAAAAAATGTTCTAGGTTGAAACTTATTTTGAATAAAAAAAATTGAGTTTGAGTTTAAATAAATACAAAAATCCCGTGACTCCCGCAGATGTTCTGACTTCAAAAAAAGCAATTGCGGCACTAAGGCCATCAATTATAAGCGACCTGTTCCAAAAAATCCATAACAGTCATCAAGTGATAACAAAAATGGTTAAATTTAAAACACTATAATCATAAAAACAACCAGTTGTCATATGTTATGTGCTCAACATTTTTTCACTTCCGTAGACAAATGCGTATGACTCACGTATTTTCTTGGTATTACATACATTGTGGCATAGCAGTATCGAGTCAACAACAGGCCAAAAAGGTTGTGACAGCTATGACCACACTGGCAATGAAATATATTTTCTTTTCATAATCTGCCAAATAATTTTCAATCGCAATGACAGATAAGAATTGGGAAAAATAGAGTCGGCTTTTACATTTAATTTTGATTTTGTAAAAAGTATTGGTTAATATAATCCTCCTCCTCGCGTCGGTTTCCTCAGTGCTGAGGGTCGTGATCATCTCGACAGAGTACTTTGTTGCGTATTATTTGGCGCCATCTGCCCCTATCGGAAGCAGAGTGTAAAGCGTCGTGGACAGCGGTTTCAAGAGCAGTGCGAATCTGATCGGTCCATCGCTCCTTCCTCTTGGTCTTCTTCCCTGTTACCATCAGTCTCTCCAGGTTGTTTTCATCCCTTCTGCCGATGTGGCCGAAGTATTCTAGGACCCTACGCAAGTAGATGGTAGAGAGCCTAGTCACAATGCCCAGACGTTTCAGTATCGACACATTAGTTCGGTGTGCTGTCCAAGGTATGCCCAACATCCTTCTCCAGCACCACATTTCAAAGTCCATGTTTCAGCGCCATATATGAAATGGAAAACACCAGTGATCGCACGAGATTGGACTTGGTTTTTATGCTGATGGTTCTACTCTTCCATATCTTCTGTAATTGTGACATGGCGCCTTTTGCCATGCCGATCCTACGACGAATCTCTCCCTCGCAAGAACTATCGCTGCAGATTTCAGAGCCCAGGTTAATATAATAATCGTCAAGAATCTTTGTTTCAATAATCTGGCAACCAGTTGACGGTACACCACAGCATCCCTACAACATTAAGATGAAAATTACGAGTACTTAACATAGTTACATTATAGCTCGCGATAAAACCAAACTTGTTTCAAATATCACTTTTTTTCTAATACAGTAGAACATCTGAAGTCGAACACGAGGGAAGACGCTAAAATTGCGAATTTTGTAAGGAAACATTCGACTTGTAGAGGTTACGATTTATTCAAACTAATTTTGAGTTTGAGGTGAAATAAATAAAAATCCTAATTATAAGAAACAAGGCGATTACAGATATTACGAGACATTATCGATATATTCTTAAAATCGGTTTTCAAAGAATAGCATGGTAAAAGGTATAAAATCAAACATTGATGCATTCGTATGATCGAGATGCAGAGGTCCAACTTATTTTTTCGACTTAAAGAGGTTCTACTGTACATAAAACCGAAGAAAAGCGCAGACGTTTCCTTGTTCAACGCATCACTGAGGTCTACACAATTAATTGCTATTAAAACAAATTGTCCACATCCGCCGTTTATCGACGACAACTATTTAGGTGTCAGCGGGGTTAATTATTACTTAAAATCAGTTTAACAATGCAATGGTTCCATCTACGTATGTTTTACGATAAGAAACTTCGATTGCGTCATTCGACATTCACCGTTAAAAAATCTACTAAATTAGAGTTTTATGATATTTCTTGACAATTAAATATTTAAAAACAGTATGTGGTGAAGTGTCGAATCCATGATTGGTTCGACTCTTGTTCCGATTTTGAATGCTTCTGTATAAGAATTAATTTGAAAAAAGTATAAGTCACAAAAAATAACAAGTCATAACACAAATGCTTTGCTGCTTACATTAAGACTAAGTACTAACGGTTAACTTTCAGACCAAGGTTACTGGTGTATGTTTCGACAATCAGTCAAGCGTGGTGGGTATAGCGTCCGTTCTCTTTAGTGGCAGAACCAAGCCGAAAAGTGGGACGTTAAGGGCTATTATAGGACCTGTTACTATTATTATTATTATAAATTACTCCTTGTTCAAAATGTAATAACAGTAAATTGATCTTCATTTTAGATTTCATTGAGATTTCGTACCCAGCAATATGCCGTAATAATTCCATATCACCTTCATAAATAGTCCTAAATAGTGGTAGGCTTTCAACTCGGCAAAACAAGGCGTTTAATTTTCGTTTAACTCGCTAAACCTCGACCTCAGACAGTTAAAGCAGGTAAATTACAAACTAGCGTTGCAAATAGCGTGCGGGGATTCCCAACACGTGAATATGTTCTTGGAAGCAGTCAAGCGCAAGAGAAATTTCGCAAACAGCCAATGTGGGTCAACGCAGCCGGACTTGACGTTTTCGCCTCGCAAAGGTTACCTCGGCGCCGTCCAGCCAGAATCCGGTTACGTTTTGCGCAATTGATATTCTTGCTTATCAGATCCTTAAAGATCAATTGTTTCTAGAATGGTCCTTAATGGCCTAATTGTCGCAGCTACTTAAGTTCTATGGTCATACGTGTGAATCCAAAACTGGTCTAATAATCTTTGACTATTCAGCCAAGGAGTCCCGTCCCGCCGTCCCGAGTTTAGATGTTTATATATATAAATATTCTTCTTCCTACCCTTATCTCAGATTATGTGGGGTCAGCACAACATGTTCTCTTCTTCCACTCTCCTCTGTTAGCCGTCATCTCAACACTTACATCCATTTTCACCATATCATCTTTTACGCCATCCATCCATCATTGGTTCCTATATAATATGTTATTTTTTACATAATAATAAGGATGGTAGGAGGAGATGTAGATCATTGGTTTACCACTCCTCCTATATAATATATATTTACAAATATACTTCTTATATCAGTTGCCTAATAGCCATAACACAAGCGCTCTGCTACTAGTACTAGATGGCGCTGTATGAATTGCTACAGTATATTGTAACATTGCGCTACATTGGTAAAACCCAAGGATTTCATTCATGTATAACATTAGTAACACGTCTTGGAAGCAAAATGTCTGCGGTTTGTGACGTCATATATGGCCTTATGAAAATTCATCGTAGATTATCAACTGTTTTAGGTATTGACCTAATTGAATTCAGTGAAAGAAGGAAAGAAAGAAGATGTTTATTTAGAACAAATGACAGATTATGTATTACATTAATTGTTTTTATTCGTATGGTTTTTTATGGGCTGATTTTTTCTTCTCGCTTGGCCAGAATCGTTTTTTTGCTTTGGGGTTTATTATTTACAACTACTTATCTTTTTTGCCTAGTCGGTATAATTTTCCCCCTATTTTACATTATTTTTTATTCTATTAATAATTGAATAAACAATAACTGCAGCCTTATTTTACAATCTTTTGTTATTTCTTTTGAATGCTACTTAGGCAACTTTGGGGGTTCAGGGCTTCAGGTGTAGCTTGGTGTTTACATCCGTCATTAGTGTGGAGATTATTTTTTCGTCGAACTTTTTGCGCGTATGGTTATTATAAATAAATAAATATACTAGGACAATTCACATAGCCCACAGTAAGTACCTTAGCACTGTGTTATGGATACTAGACAACTGATATACTACATATACTTATACTTTGATTTTGTAAATAAATACATATTATACAAGAAACACCCAGAGGCGGGACGGGAATCGAACCCGTGACCTCCACAAGTACCGAAGTGCATTTAGCCGTTACACCACGGAGGCCGTCGGAGGTGTAAATATTGCCACATAACAGTTATTGTGTCTTTTAAATATAGGACCTAACTCGGCGTTGTGCTGGTTATAAAACCAGCCCTGGTCTTCCGTCCACAGGGCATAATATTTTCCTGCATTACTAGTATCAAATTAAATAGAAAGGAATAAAAACCGTCTAAAGACATAACAGTTACGAAATCTTTAAACATACATTTCTTGTATAAAAAAATTATTGCATCAGCCAATTTTACCGCTTTATTTTTTTTAATTTACGTGTAGAATTGTGTATGCGTGTATACTTATTTGTATTATCTACGTGTATATTTATCAACCTTCCCAAACATTATATGTATATGTATATTATTTATTTTATTAATCACTATTGCCCAACCAAAGGTAGGAGAAGAGATAGTTTTAAGCGATAAGGCCGCTATGTGTACAATGTACCTAAAAATATGTGTTATAATTAATACCTGTAAGTTTTTGTACAATAAATAATAAATAAATAAAATAAAAATCATTATTTAATAGGCATGTCGTTAAACATTTGTCCGTGTTTATAGAACAAAGGTATACGTGACCGTCCTCATACAACTCAATGATGAAATTACTTTTCAAAATGTATAACATTTTCGATTTTCAGAGAATTAACATATACGGATTCTGCGCAAAAACATGTAGTTTTCATTAATTGTTAATATTTTCCGAATTTAAATTGCCTTCTTGGAACTCGTCTCAAAAGCGCGCGGTATCAAGTGAGGAGGGGGGATGACGTCACCCACGTCGCGCGACTTGTGACGTCAAAGCGTGATGGCAATACCGCATTTAAATAAGTGAAATCTAGTTTGTTTTGATATTTTACACGTAGATACGTAGAAACGAAATAATGATTCATTCTTAAACAACCTTATCTGCAGCAATAAAATTTATCTTCAAACTTGTAACGCCATCTATCGAGCGGTTAAACAGTCGAGTAAGCGATACAAATTTATCTGCGCAAATAACACCGTTTATGTCATTTTCTATTTATAAATAATTAGTTCAAGCAACACACATAACTTGAACAATAAAACACACTTGTACCTCACTACACATGGAATATAAATAAACTTAAAATAATCTATATTCACATAAACATCACGAATATTATTTGACCCTTGCGAATTTTCTAGAAATTTAGGTGAATTTTTTAACAAATCCATAGTATATAATTAGTAAAATCGACATAGTTATATCATAAAAAATAATAATTTGACAGGTAAATAAAGGAGACAAAGATATATCCCGATCCTTATCACACTTTCAGGAGACCAATGAGAGAACATCAAATAACTCACGCCATTGGTTAAAAGTTTAATCGAAGGCCACAAGTTGACGATTGTTTTGAACTATGAAAGGCCTAATTACGCAAATAATATAACTAGACAAATTGACAAAACGAGGAAAAAAAGAAATTATATTAATCTGTTACCCGTCATTATTCTATACTTTATATAATGAAAAATAGGAAACAATGGAAAATATAGACTTAGTCCTTAATATTAAAAACTTATAAATATATTCAATTAAAAATCTTTTCAGAGGAATATAAGAAAATAAATGACTTGGATTTTGTATTTAATAGTACTTACCGTTGGTTTATTATAATCATCTGTCTGGTACTCGAACATGGTAGCGAACATAAGACTGTCGTCGTCCTGCTCGCCGTTGGGGATGTGGTATGGCACCAGCTGAGACATGAATACAGTTTCCACTACAAACGTCTAAAATAATTACACTATGTCCAAAACAAAAGTTCACTCAGCGAAAAATTTCAAGAATTACAACAGTTGTTCGATCTAATACAACGTGTGAATGAGTCATACAAAAGTTATCTATAAACCGTAAACGTACACTTAGCTAGAATGTTTGATATCAGACTGAGTCAGTTGGCGCGCCCGTGGCTGGTTTTGTACGAGCGCAGGCAATGGCACGGCGCACGCGCAGAACCATCCGCGAAACCAAAACGACGTAACTCGCAATTATTTGAACAATTCGCTTACCGAGCCAAATAAAATTATACGGTTACTCGAACGATACACTGCAAATTTCGGTGACTCAATGAATAGTTTTTTCATGAGAGAAGTAAATATTTTTGTGAATGTCAAAAATTTATCGCATCTGGCAAACGTGGCGTAAACTCTCACTCACGGAATCACTGTTGTCAAAACATTTCCCAATATCTTTTTTAAGTGATTACGTGAGATATACTCCGGTATCTAGTTTTCCGCCACCAATGCAAATGTGCTTTCTTTTTGCGATTTAGTGTAGCGCTGTGCCAATCTGGAACTTTCGCCATCAATGTTTACTTAAAAAAAAAAAAACAATTATTAAGATCTTTTTAGCAATATTAAAGTTAAAGTTTAAATAAAAATTTGTTTATAACACCCTAATTTATATTGGCAATTAAACAAATTTTGGTAGAATTTTAATAATTTTTTACCATTACACTCGAACAAAGACATACGACATTTTGTAGTTTTTGATAATGATGACCGAGGAAAATAAACAGAAATATATAGATATCAGTAAAATCCGCCAATATTAAAATCACTCGTCGGTTTTGGTAGAGTTATTAAAGAAGTAGTATTATGGAATAATTCTTTGTCATATTTTGCTATATCTAAAGATTGTCACTTTTATCCATTGAAACAAAACAATTATAAGAGTTTTATCCAAACGAATGTCTTTAATGCGGGTTTTGAGTAAGGGGTTTTAACTGTCGGAGTTCTTAATTTTATAAAAGTATCATATTATAATTTTATAATATATGTTTATTGATTATAATCAATAATTTTAATAAATAATTATTTGAGTTTGGGTTCCACCAGTATATCTTATGGTAATGATGTGATGAGGGTAGACTTTGTGATTATAAAACAAAAGGAAGCACAGTTGCAATTAAATGAGAGTTTTCTTTATGTTAAACGTTGTATGGATGAGAGACGTGAACCCTGACACAAAGGGACAGTAGAAATAAAGGACAGAAAGGCTAGAAACATTTGAGATATGGTATTGGAGTAGAATGCTGAGGTTAAGCTGGGCTGCGAAAAGTACCAACAAGGTAGAGAGAGAGAAAAGGTACATCTTGAGAACAGAAGATGACAGATGGCTAATCAGAAGATCTAATCAAAATCATTATAAAAGGTAGAATCGAAGGAAAGCAGAAGAGAGAGACCAAGGAGGACATGTACGGAGCAAGTAACCAATTTGATATACTTATTACGATTAGTCCGGTCAATTTAGCCTAAAAATAGGGGTACACTTGCATAGATTCCCAACAAACTAAAAATTTGCATGAACGTTAGGGACACCATTCTAATGAAATTGCAAAAAGTCCCCATCGATCCCATATGTACAAAGCTCAAACATCGCATTTATTAGATTTTTCAGAGAAATGGTTAGTTTTATATATCATACAGTTATCTATAAAAATTATCCTAACATTTTTTTTCATAATATTAACCATTACTGAGAAAAAACGCTTCAAAAATTAATTTTAGTTGTATTCTTTATAATATGCCCATGATTCCACAACACTTACGGGGTAGTGTACTTTACGATACTATATATAACTCAAATCGAATGTAGCATTTTGGAACAAGTTCATCATGTTTTCATGCCAAATGTAACACAAATTTCCAACTTATATGAAAAAGTAAATAAAAACATAGCTAACTTAGCGAATAACATTTTTACTAACATTTAATTAAATTACCTTATCACAAACTAGTTAAAATCAACATTTTCCAATCAAGCCAGTTTGTTTTTTCTTCTTCTTTCTCTAAAATGTTTTCGTGACATTACAATACAACAAGAAGAATTTTGTCATAATCAATTTTCTCATAACTTTAACAAATTGTTATTTTCTTTAAAAATAATCTAAAAGAATAATTTAGAAATATATAAAAAATTCAAACCCTTATCCGTACAGGGTCGGAGAAAGAATACCTCTGCGGCCAAGGTCGGCCTGTCGTAAAAGGCGACAAAACAACCCACCCTAGCTACGTGGTAGGGCCCAAAGCCCGTCTGGATGGCGACCACCTATGGTCTTAAGTGTGCCGCCATAATAATTTGTGCTGTGTTCCGGCATTAGTGACCCAAGTTGCTGTACCCTTATGGGACAGCAGCGTGTTGGCGATCCCACTGGCGTTGCAATAAAAAAAACCCTGTCAAAAATGGAATTGTCAGGATCGACGGTATATTAAGAATAAATACAGTAAGAATTCACGCAGCGTCATCTAGTTCCTATATTATAATTAATATAGTGTATTAAATATTATTGCACATTATATCTGATCACAGGGCCAGATATAGAAACTTCGACATACCAAAATGGTATCTGGGATACATCATAAACAATAGATCAAACGTACATCGACAAATGTAACAAAAATTGGCACGTTTTACGAATAAGGCTAAGTGGGTCATACGCTGTCCTTAATACAATAATCGGAAAATATGTAGAATAGGTACACTTGGTCGATCGCAACAAAAACATTATTTATACTCATGACTCATGCAGTTGGACAAAAACAAAACCATTATCTGTGATAATTGAATATAATATTTAAATATTTAAAGAACATCAACATCAAGAAGTGACAATGATGTAAAACAATGCAGAACAAAACAATAATGTACGTATACTAAATTTAAGAGCTTTTTACTTAATATAATTGATGAACTGAAAAGATGATTGAAGAACTGTTGAAAAATATAAATAATTTATAATTATTAACAAAAAATATAGTACAAATAATATAGTTCTAAAAAATATAGTATTTTATGGAAAAAAATTAAAAATAGACAAAGATATATTTGTTACTTATTTATTTTTATAAAAACTATATTTCTTTGCACTTTGTGCATTTTTTAACAATGTTTTGTCTGAAATAAAAGTGTCATATGATTTATTATTACATTCAATTTTTAGATTTATATGTATAAATCAAAAGCTCATTTTTTATTAATGAGATACTACTTCTGTTTCTCTCTTCTCGCCATTTCGAATTCATAAATAAATTTTGTTGTAGAATTTGCAACATATTTTTGGTTTCATAACCAAAAATATATCTTTTTTTATCTATTCTAGTGATGATTTTAAAGTTGAAATAATAAAATCTAATTGAAAATACCAAATCCCGAACAAAAATAAAACAGACCAAAACATTATTTCAATGTTGTCAATTTGATATTGACAACTTTGACGTGCTGCCAGCGCCTCCAGTTAGTATAGAGAATAGAGATCAGTGGGAGCCAAAAACAAAAGATTGTAGATGCATTCGGAGTCCGAAATTCGGTTACACGAACTCGCCTCACTCAAAATTTAATGAAAAGGCGCGTTAATTATTTTTAAAAATATATATTTGTTTCTTAGATTTCGTTCGGTGTTCAAAATATAATATTTTTGCGTACTATATATTTCTTCAACAGTATATAGTACGCCGACCCGAAATATAGTACAATACTATATATTATAGTACGGTTGGCAACCCTGGATATGCGAGCCAATGGACTTACTACCAAGGAATTTGCAGCGCGAATTTAACGCTAAGATGAATTCCACAATAAAGAAACTAAAAGTGAAAAGTGAGAGAAAACACAATATTCTTCTAATAGATTTCAGTATTTTTTTTCTATTGAACGTTCATACAAAATTTTTTTATACGTTTTATTCCTTCAGAACCGGTACGGTTCTGAGTATTGTATAAAACTCTAAAGTACTGCCTTCCTTTCTGTGTCTCTACTATTTTTAAAATAAATATACTGTAGGTATATGAGAGATGGCACTGTGTGAATTAGTCGTTGGCTAAGGTTGGAAAATCATTGGCAAAGGCGTTGAGCCAAGCTCTTCAAAATGAAGCGCTTGCTATCTGACTCCCAGGCCCAAATAGAGAAACTGATCTACGCCAGGCTATCTGTGAACTAGCAAACGAAAAGTGTTCTTACACCTGAACTGCATGAAACGGTCAAATCTAAACTGTAATTAACCTTTTTGTACTTATTCCGATGTAAAATAATGACGGAGAATAAGATAATGTTTCACAGCAACATTCGCTTTCATCCTTATTTGTAACAAAACATTTTATAACAAGATCTCAAATAGGCATTTACAATAATAATGACCATACATAAATCATTAATTGACACATCAATTAATTTGCAATCGAATGGCGTGGGAATAGTGAACTACTGGAATTTCATTGCATTTCCTGACTCAAAGACTTCTGCCACTAAAATTAATAAACTATTCCTTATTGGCGTGGAACAACAAACACGCTGACAGTCCATTAAATAGTAAGTAGTAAGAGAACTGGAACCTGGGTCATTTAACATATGCCGCCGGAACACAACAAAAGGTTGTAACGGCGATATATTTAGAGATCAGAGGTGGTTGCCATCCAGGCGGGTCTGGAGCCCTAGCACCTAGCTGAGGTTGTTTGGCTAACTCTCACGAAAAACCGTCCCTAGCCACATGGTTCAGTATTCTTACTTCGCCTGTACATAGAAAAAACTACGGCAGATAAGTCTAAAGCGCTTATGTAGCGCTTCAGACATGTTTGCTGAGGCCCGTGTGGACTGTTTCTAAGCCACAATACGCAAGCGTGGCAGGTCCCTGATGCGCCTGGTGAGGGAGGGCGCCAACGATATCGTAAACGTAGCTTGTACCTTGTATCTGTAGGTCCAAGCTGATGTACGGATTTTGTAAGAACGTAAACCAAGATCTTTCCGCAAAATCTTCCATTAAGTGGATGGACACATATCCAATTTCTGTGTACGATGACACTACGCTCTACAGCAGCAATGACTTCTTCTGTACGCACTGTACCACGTGTCTGTGGATGCGTATTATCATTTAGACTAAACGTGGTGCGAAAACTTTCCATAGTTAATCGTATTAATTGCTCTGATGGACGATTAAGAACAAGGATTTTCAAAATAAATTTGCAGAATTTGGAAGCGTTGTTCAGGCGTTGAATACCAAACCAAACATAAATAAAGTTTTATACGTGTATAAAAACACCCGTTAGAATAGATTCCCCAGATCCAATAACGTATTGAGATCCTATCCAAATACACAATGCCATATTACATAATCAATATCGTTGATTGAATAAGATTTTGACGACCTCAGTGGCGTAACAATTTTGACATGTTGAAACGCCTTCGTCCCAAGTCGTTCATGTGTAATATGTATTTAATTACAAAAATAGCATATCAGTTGTCAAGTAGCCATTACAGCCCTGCTGCTTTGCCACTAGATGGTGCTGTGTCAACTGTCACAATACACATTAGAACCTCTGTAAATCGAACTTGAAGGGAGAGACCAAAAAATTCGAGTTATAGAGTTTTCAACTTCGAATTTTGTAAGGAAACATTCTACTAGTAGAGGTTAATATTTCTTCTAACTCATTTTGAGTTAGAAAGTTGAAATAAATAGAAATCTTAATTATAGAGTTAAGAAACATTTTTATTCGCAAGTTAAATAATACGCAACATTTTGTATTTCCTGTAAAATGTTATGTATGTATTTTCTGATCGAGTAAGAATTTCCGGGTCCAATTTATTTTTTCGAATCACTCTTTATTTCTCGTTCCTCACTAATTATTTCAACTTATGGAAGATTCCGATTTCGTGTAACGCATTTTTTTTCAATCGAGTTTTTCCACTTATTGACGTTCAGCTTAAAAAGGTCCTACTGTATTTAGTTTTTATTAATATTAACAATAAAAATATGGAAATAGAGGAGAGGCGTAAATACAATAATTGCGGGTAGAGCAATAAAATTTGTTGACCTATGGACTCTGCTTAAGTAAGATAACGATGATGATGAGCTTGGAAGATATAAAGTACAGAATTGAAATAAAAATTAAATTTTCATTATAGACTTTAAGTTAACCTTTTGTTTATTAAAAGGCGGAAATGCTCGATATACATCCCGCCGCTTCGGAGCTCGCAGCGGTGTAATATGGGTTTCCGCGAAGTGCGCCTCCACAGTCAACAAGCCAACCCACGTCACTGATATACCCTCTTAAACAAAAGATTTGAAACTAGACGACTACTACTAGACTAGATAATAGTCTGTCTGGTATATTTTGGTTAAGCGAGAACTATTAGACTTTGATGTTATTAGATGAGATTGGCACTGAAAGACAGAGCTGGTTCGGCAATTCCGGCACAGCATAATGCTGAGTTGCCCACTTTATTTGTCTTAAACAACATTCATTTATTTTGTGTTTATGGATATATATGTAGTTCAATGTTTACTTTTGTAATTAATGTTGTTTTTGGCAAATAGAAATTATTTTCTTTCTTTTTTTTTTATATATTACATTTTTATGCATAAAACAAATAATTTATGTACATTTACAATCTGAGTTATTATCATATCAACATATCTACAGGCGAAAGGAAACTACTAAGTGCCACTTTTTATGGTCTTTCCACTTTAAAAGGTCTTTTAGCTACACATACAGTAAATAACACATCTTTTATGGACAATAGTACAGCAGCCACGATAACTTCATCCCATTTATTTATTAGCATATTTTGTACAATCCTGTAGATTTAAACAACACAATACGTAATATTTATCAAGTTGTAAAACATACCACGCTGTCTGACGATACAATTGCTGATTGCACAAAATTATTAAGCCGTGTAATCAACGTTACATCAACATCCGATTTAAATCCAAGAAACACTTGATATCGAAGGAAATACAACAAATATTATCACATGAAAGCTCTTGACAAATAATTCTAATATTTTCCTCAAAGTCTGTGTTAGTTTAATAGGGTTTTTTTTACAAACCCTTAATCATTTCCTAGAAATGCATACTTTTTTATATTAAGTAGCAGTTTTTTAAAACAATTGAATTTCGTCTTAACTAAATCAGAACATAATTAGCACAAGTTTCTGCATTCTAATATGGTCCCAGTAGATAATCCAGGGCACTTTCTAATCAGAAGTAAATAGTGTATTAATGATGTGATTGAAAGTAATTTTTTTATCCGTGCAGGGGCGGAGAAAGAATACTAACTTCTGCGGGGTCGACCTGTCAAAGGCGACAAAACAACCCACCCTAGCTACATGGCAGGGCCCCAAGCCCGTCTGGATGACAACCAACTACCTTTGGTCTTAAGTATGCCGCCATAATAACCTTGTGTTGTGTTTCGGCATTAGTGACATAAGTTCCTGTTCCTTTTTGGGATAGCAGCGTGTTCGCATCGATAACGGTAACTGCTAAATTCTATGCGGATCGTCAGCCTGTCTACCGTGTTAAAGCAGTAAAAAAATATTATAATTATACTGAGAATATTCACACAGCATCATTTAGTCCCAAACAGTTGTGTGCTATGCTAGTTTGGGACTAAATGGTGCTAGATAACTAACTAATATACTACATATATACTTTTTTGTTAGTCAATACATATTATATACTAGCTGACCCGGAAAACGTTGTCCTGCCATACCTATAAATTTAAAAAACAGAACTTAATTCCACACACCCCTATTTCACCATGCTTCATTTTCGCGACAAAAAGGTCTCTCTTTTCTTCTTCTCCAAGGTCCAATCTATAGCGAAATTCATCAAAATTTGATCAGCGGGTTAGGCGTGAAAACGTATCAAACATATATGAACGCTACACAATACGATGTAGTAGTATATGGAATATAAAAATAGATAATTTTGCAATTAATTAATAAAAAATAGGTTCATGATAAAAATTATCCTATCTTAGGCACGCCAGCAAAACACACATTTAAAAAAACGTGAAATTCGGTTAGATAGTGTCGGAATTCATCGTGAGCAACAACGTAACAAGAGAATTACATACATATAATAAAAATAACGTGAATCAAACCCGTGATCTCTGCATGTGTAGCGAAGTGCGTGAACCGTTACGCAACTGAGGTCGTCAAATTAAATATTAAAACCTTTTATGAATAAGAGGGACTAAATAAGTTGAAAGTCACAAAATCATTGTGCGGCTGTATCTTGTACCGTCTAGGTGCGAGGCGCACTTGAAAGCATATCCTTCCCCCGCTCTTCAGGCAGTAGAGGAAAACAGGATAGTTTTTACTAGGTATACCACTGACTTGCATCTCTTTGACAACAGTACTATACGCATGGACGCATTGCCCGGCCTCACACCTCCCCACCACGTACCCGCAAACATTGAGATGTGCATGTATAATTTCCACTTCAAAAACAAGAAAAACTATATCTTGTTTTAGCATCAGATCTTTTATTGCTGAAGCACAACCACACAAACAACTGTATTAATGGAACACAAAACCAACAGTATTAGTGGGACTTTTTTTATTGTTTAAGGACAGTATACAGGCTGACGGTGCCCACTTAATAATAATAAGCGGTTACCGTCGCCTATGGATGTTTGCGACGCTAGGGGCACCAAAAACACGCTGCTGTCCCATAGGGATACTAATGCCGGAACACAACATAACGTTATTATGGCGGCATACTTATAGACCCAGTGTGATTACCATCGAGACGGGCTCGGGGCCCTATCATGTAGCTTGTTTTGTCGCCTTTTACGACAGGTTGACCCCGGCCACAGGGGTATTCTTACTCCGCCCCTGCACGGAAAAATCTGACGACACGGGTGATACCGCTTATGTATTATAGTAAATGGCTTTACATACTTGGGTCTGTGCAATTCCATTCTGGCACATTTTTTTAAAGATCAGTCTATTTATTAATGTCTGAATGCCCGTCCGTTAATTGCAGCCATTTGATTTTAGTTTATATAGCTAGAGTTCAGCAGACAGGCCAACGGCCCACCCGGTCACGGCGGCGGCCTATGGACGTTTGCAACACTAGAGGCATCACCAACGATGTGATACAGATTTTTACATAATTCTGGAAACGCTTCATCAAAAACCATCATTTATTTATATGTGACGAAGGAACTGACATAAAATATGTATTGAAGGAAGCGGATTTATTATACCTATGCCACAGTAACATGTGTTGGTTACATTAAAGTTGTACAGTCAGCAGTTTGTCGACTCATTCACTGAGCCTATAAGTTCAAGGGCAATACATCACGCGATTTAAACGTTTATACCCCCGTTCTACCCCCTTTTCCACGAACTTTTTACGCTGGCGTCATATTTCGTATTAAATTCTCGATATCGGTATTTGATTTCTAGCTTGATATCACGCTTATTGCATGTTTTTGAAACATACTTTTATTTGATATACCTTTTATTTGACTATACTTTTTAATTGATTACAGCATTTTACTAGCCATTCCCGCCCACTTCACCGGGCGTTTCCTGTGGATGTTTGTGACGCTAGGGACACTACGAACGTGGTGCTGTTAATAGGTGTACCTACATACAGGAGTCTGGGTCACTAATCTGAATCTAAATAATGGCCGGAACACAACACAAGGTTATTATATCGACATGCTTATAGACCAAGTGACCACCACGTAGCTAGTCTTTTATGATAGCTCGACCCCGGCTGCAGAGCACAGTCAGTCCACTTTGGATAGCTTTTTTTTTAACCTATCCAAAGTGAGTTGTGTTTTTGACTGAACTGCTAAAAAATTTCCATAAAACGCTATTTTAATAACGTTTAACATAGGATATTGTAAAGTATATATCAATTTTATTGCTAGTAACAACAAACAAATATCAGCGCCAAGGTCGGATTCCCTGGATTCCAAGTATTGCTCTACTATTAATTTTATTCACATAAAACAAATTTCTCTTTCATTTGGACGAAAAATATTTCTTCGAATTGGCACATAATAAAGGGAATCAATATCGTTCTCACTAGAATTTCAGTTGCCAAAACAAATAGCATTTAGTTTCAGTATCATAAGAATTTACTATTAAATGAACCTGAATTTCATAGTGGTATGGAAAATGCGTCAAATAGCGTCATATCTTGAATAAAAATATATAAACAAATATGTACCTATATACTGTGTCCATTCACACAACCCCATCTAGGCGTAAAAAAGCAGCTGAGTGCTTTATTTATAGGAATAATTTTAGATTTCGTGATGAGTGGTATTTGATGATATATTTAGTTATATTTTATATAGATAATAAATAGTTTATAATAAAGATGTTTCTTATCTATATAACTATAATATGTTAATCGAAACAGCGGTGAAGCGTTTGCCCAACCTGAACTTGTGTTAAATGAGTTGCTAATTAATGTTTGCACGCCACATCGTATCGATTCGGTATTCCCGTTTCTAGTTCTACTCAAATCACATTAGCAGCTCGTATGGAAACAACGAAGTACACTTGAAATAAGGTAATACGGTTTCTAACCAAAAGTTACTTAACATCTAGCTTGGTAGGACTTCAAGCTCGTGTGATTTTAAAATATGCCGCCATAGACCTTGTGTTGGTTCAGGTATTAGTAAATATGTCCCAGTTCCTCTTCGAAGTCGGCAGCGCGTTGACAATGCCTCTGGTGTTGCAAACGTCTATAGGCGACGGTGACCACTTACTATCAGGTGGGCCGTTTGCCTGGCTGCTGTTTTCTGCCATAAAGAAATAACATTCTTTGCTACAATTTAATTTTATTTCTCTTAATATTTATTTGAAAACATAAAGGTTCCTTTAGACAAGAAAAAAAAGAAATGCATGAAAACCCTTTCTGGATAGATGTATTCATGTTTTCAAATAAAAATTAGGAGAAATAAAAAAATACAAATCAAAGAATGCTATTTTTTATACATGCATGATTAATTAAAAATATCATTTATTTTTTCTCGTGTGAAGGTGAGTAGTGTATCTACATTAATAACTTAATATTTCCTCGCCATCTATGCCAAAAGGTCTTGCGGTCTTCATGCGTTTACTTAATTTACACTGATGCAACGAAAAATAAAAATGTCCAGCATAATTGGAGTAGATTTACTTTTTCTTTATAATTTATCGCCTTGGCCGAGTCGACAGTGTCACCATTCAAGGTCTTCGAGCAATGCGACGTCGCCAACGCCTTCTCGGAACTTCGTAATACACAAATATTACATATATTAATTAATTTAAATTTAAAAGATCGTTTTTCTAGAATTTTCCTTTATCATATTTTTTTATAGAAGATCTGCGAAAAACTGATTAGAGCCTCTGAAGCAGAGGAACATAGAATTCATTCATAAACATAAATTTAATTTCACATGGTAAAGAATTTGAAAGAAATGGCATACAATAGTTTGATGCTGTAACTGATACAGAACAAATCAAAAATTTCTAAGTTGCACTTGTAAAACCAAATTTCAGCTTACCAGGTAATTTATAATGTATCTATTAACAAAAAAAATCGCGAAACCGAGGTAGTGTTACAATGCTGTTTACATTGTAGCAATGGTAGAAAAAAACAATATAGTTGAATATTTTCGTTACTGAACTGGAATATCACTAATACGTCTTTATTACGTCTATACGAACTAGTTCGAGTTGGAAATATGAAATGAGGAAAATTATCGAAAAAAAAAACGAAATATATTGTTTACAAATATTTTAGAAAATCGATTTATACAGCATATATATGTATTTTCGGAATTGATTGATGAATTAAATTAAATTAAACATTAGGTGGCGCCGGCTTGTTGTGCCGTCGGTCCGCGATGCGTGGGCCCGAGACCCGCGAGTTTCCTCGAACCGCTGACGTCACTGCTCGCGGTCATCGCCACCCGTCAATGTTTTCCTGCTACACTGTAACCTTGTTTCAATCTTCTTCCACAATTCAACGCTTCACAAAACATATCAATTTGAATATTTAACTATATCCACGTGTAATGTTGCATTTCACATTTTATTACTGAAAACTGTAAAATGGTGTTT